>JANIVN010000009.1:0-364085 GCA_030555885.1 Ogataea paradorogensis
GGCCGGTATCTCTAAGGACGGTCAAACCAGAGAGCACGCTTTGTTGGCTTTCACCCTTGGTGTTAGACAATTGATTGTTGCTGTCAACAAGATGGACTCTGTTCAATGGTCTGAGGCCAGATTTGAGGAGATTATCAAGGAAACCTCCAACTTCATCAAGAAGGTTGGTTACAACCCTAAAACTGTTCCATTCGTCCCAATCTCTGGTTGGAACGGAGACAACATGATTGAGCCTTCTTCTAACTGCCCATGGTACAAGGGATGGCAAAAGGAGACCAAGGCTTCCGGTGTTGTCAAGGGTAAGACTCTTTTGGAGGCCATTGACGCCATTGAGCCACCTTCCAGACCATCTGACAAGCCATTGAGATTGCCTTTGCAAGATGTCTACAAGATTGGTGGTATCGGTACTGTTCCAGTCGGAAGAGTCGAGACCGGTGTCATCAAGGCTGGTATGGTTGTTACTTTTGCCCCAGCTGGTGTTACCACTGAAGTCAAGTCTGTGGAGATGCATCACGAGCAGCTTGTTGAGGGTCTTCCAGGTGACAACGTCGGTTTCAACGTCAAGAACGTTTCCGTCAAGGAAATCAGAAGAGGTAATGTCTGTGGTGACTCCAAGAACGACCCACCAATGGGCGCTGCTTCTTTCAACGCCCAAGTTATCATTTTGAACCACCCTGGTCAAATTTCTGCTGGTTACTCTCCAGTTTTGGACTGCCACACTGCCCACATTGCTTGTAGATTCGATGAGTTGCTCGAGAAGATTGACAGAAGATCTGGTAAGAAGATGGAGGACAACCCTAAGTTCGTCAAGTCTGGTGACGCTGCCATTGTCAGAATGATCCCATCCAAGCCAATGTGTGTTGAGGCTTTCACTGAGTACCCACCATTGGGAAGATTTGCTGTCAGAGATATGAGACAAACCGTTGCCGTCGGTGTCATCAAGTCTGTTGAGAAGGCTGCTGCTGGTGCCGGTAAGGTTACCAAGGCCGCTCAAAAGGCTGCTAAGAAATAAGCAGTTTAGTTTTTGGATTAGTAGTTCAACTAATTATATAGTATACATGCTTAAGTGGTCTCTTGATACATTCAGTATTTCTAGTATTAGTGACGAGGGAGAGAATGAAGAGAAGTATTTGCTTCAAAGTAACAAGCTTATCTTTAATTCCAGACAGCTTACTTTTTATGTACTTGATTCTGGACACCCCTAGCTCTTTGCAAATCGTCAAGAATGCTTGCGTTGGATCTTCTTGTCGGAGGCCAAGATCTAGAAGGCAAAGGAGGCAAAAGCGATAAGCTCGTTTGTGGAGAGAGAGGGCAATCGTCTTTCAAGAAAGATGACAATTTCCTTGGCACAGTAGGCACAACAGAGTATGCCCTTTCTCTAAATGATATTCCAACCTGCTTTACTTTCTTGCTATTCTCCAGGTCGTCAGGGTCTAACTCTTTGAACCATTTTGCTGTTTCATCAAATTCAAAAATACGCCAGTCAACGCCAAATGGCTTTGGCTCGAACATATAGACAGTGTGAAGAGGCACATCTAGGTCTCCGATAGTATTTTTGCTCAAATTCAAAAAGTAACCAATTAGAACCTTTGCAACAACTCTATGAGTGATGATCAATACGTGGTTTGTTGTTCTTTCAAGCTCTGTAATTAATGATTTCAATCTAGAGATAACATCCAGGTAGGATTCCCCTCCTATCCCAGGGTAGCGATACACCATTTTGTCATTTAATCGAGCCTTGAACTCATCAGGATACTGCTGCTGGATTTCTTCATAGGTCATACCATCGAACTTACCGCTTCCTAATTCGTCCAACATCCTCATTTGTTTGATGTCATAAAGTTCGTCTGAGAATCCATCTGCTGTTTGAATACTTCGCTGAAGCATGGAGGTGAACACAGAGAACGAAGGGTCTTCTGGAGTAAACCCAGATGTTGGATGACTAGAAAAGTAACTTTTGCGATTAAATCTTGACTCATTTAATTGCGTCTCTCTGAATTGCCTCCTTTTGTACTCAATGAACTCAGGCAAGACTTTGGCAAATGCGCGCCCTCGGTCTGTGAGTGGTGAATCGCCTCCGATCCTACCCTGAACATTATCCAATGATTCTCCATGTCTCGTGATAAAAATCTGACGAGCACTTAGGTTGAAATTGAGAAAATAATAGATGATCTGTGATGCTAGGAATCCTTTGATATTGCATGCAATTACTTTTCTACCAACATCAATCATCTTTACATATTGAAAGTCCCTGTTTTTCTCCTCCTCATCATCAATTGTTTCATACGCCTGTTCATAGTTTTGGAGTCGTCCAAGAAAATCTTTGATTGCCAACTCGGGATCCATTTTTCGATAATCTGGACCTTGGAGCTTGAGAAGAATATTGTCATCCAAAATGGATTTATCGTTGCAGATGCTCTCTAGAAACATGACCTTAAGCCGACCTCCGCTTTTTTCCATGACAGTATCAAACACCATTTTGCGTCTCATTTTCGTTGAATTAGTTGCATCAAAAACTCCTACACACCCATCTTCCTCTAGAAGGTATTTGAGTAAATTTTCCAAAGTTTCTTTGGCCCATTCCTCTCGCAATTTTCTATTCTCCTCGTTCGTAGGGGAGAAAAAATTGGCATCGTGCAAAGTCTGTTCACCCTCATCTGGCAATGGCGAGCTTTCCGGACCCAAATGGGCTGCTTTCAGCCGTCGTGTTGAACCCACATTAAAAATCTTCGCATTAATTTGCAACCAATTGAGGTAGCGAACAAGTTTGTTACTTAAGTAAGATTTACCTCGGGCTGGCAATCCTATCATCACAACGACAACTCTTTCGTTCGTGTCTACGACTCTTCCATCCGGTGACTTTTTTGATTTTGTCTGGCCTGGTATTTCTAGGGTTGTTTTTACCAATTCAGATATTCTTTTTCTGGGCTCCTCATAAATATTGAAGGAAGAATTGGGTTCATCTCGAACTGCTTTCAAAGCTGCACGCTTAGTAATACTGTCTTGACGTTCATCACTTTCGTCATCACTTGAATCTAAAGGTGAGAAGGCTGCTTCGGCTGCAGGTGAATTATTCTCACTGATAAGTGGAGTGTCACTTAAAGGCCTTCTATTGAATTCTGAAGCAATTGAGATGTTTTCGTCCCTGTTCCCGGATGAAGAGACCATGTTATAATGTTGCAACTTGTAATTCAGCTGATTCAGTGCATTCGTTAACTCATCGTCTCCAGCTACTTCTTCGTCGTCCGAAATTAGAGCCGACTCAGAGTCTTTGCAATGGTGTGTTTGAGCCAAAGAGGACTTGCCTGCAAATTGGACAGACCTTGAGTGAGCTTTTGAATTAAGTGACCCTGAAAGTGGTGATACAGGAATATCGCGTTCACAATTGTCTGACATTATGCAGAGGTCTGTTTTTCGATTTTGGATAAGCAAGACTTATTCAGTCTGAATCTGATATCAGTACCTCTATTATCGACTAGAAGAGCGCCTAGCAAATCTTTAAATCCTACTAATATGCTAAAATGTTGAAGGTCGTTCAACAGGTTTTTTGCCACTAAGAGATGTCAAGCGATTATAATTGATGTGATTCAATGGTTATATATTTTATGGAGCAGAATAATGCGGAGTGAGGCGGTGCAAATGAACTGTCGGATGTCGGAAGTGCACAGCCTTAAGTGGGTGTATTACGTAATAGCTGAGTGATCAATATTCTTGAAGCCCCCCTTCCACAATATCGATTAAAATAGGTTATTTACTACTGTGTGTTGTCATGGTTACATATATCACGAGAGGGGACAACAATGCAGTAGTCATGATATAGATACTGGCGAGAATTCAGGTAATTCCACAACCGCTTGGTATACTTAAAGAAATCCTATTACTTTTGCGGTAGCATAATTACTTGCTATAACTTACTCAGTGATACCTGCTAGTTGGACACCGATTTCGGCATACACTGCTCATATAAAGAAAGCGATAGTTTATCCTCAGATTAATAAAAAGGATATAGAAGTATAACTGACATATATAGTCAGGAGTGAGGAGCAGCGACCTTTACATCTTTAACTAAAATATTTACCAGATTTGAACTGCCGTGTTACACAGCCCAGATGATATTACATAATCATCGAGTTTTGATAAGATTGGAACCCACTATCATGATATGGAACAGACGGGAGGACATTTGCAATCGTGTGTCATTTTGGGTACAAACCAGATCAAAGAAAACATTCAAGCAGTCGTTGTTTCTATAGCCAGTAGTTATAGCATAAAGGCTCCTTATAATATTGCGGTAGCTCATATGATAGCTAAAACTAATTCAGTGGTGCTAGTCAGCTGGACAGGGATTCCGTCGTGAGCTGCACATCAGAAGCGCACTGCACTAATCAACTCTCAACTCAGGCGATAAGTGTATCCGGATATCACGGTTGACAATAATATAAATGATTCAAACAGTTACGTGTGCTGGGTGAACATCCGTATACACCCAACCTTACTACTAATTTGACCTGAACAAACTGCAGCTGATTAATTAAGTACTCTTAATACATACTCCACGGTTGTGAAGGTCGCAGCGCTACATGGAATTGCCCTAAGTAAAGTTGGTCCAATTCCTCTCCAAAAACCCATCAAACCTTCCGTTTTCAGTATTTCTGATGCTACATTAAACACCGAACCGTGGTACCTTGAAGTTGCTCCAAATTTGTCACTTTGAAGACGGCTTTTAATCACATCCAACGGATAAGAACTCAACCAAAGGGCATCACCAGCAGCTGCTCCAAAGGCTAGGAGTTCCAATGTTGTGATTTCGTGTCGACTAATTCTCCGCAATTCGGTGCATTTTTGCACCAAATACTCATACGTAAGAAACCAAATTCCATATGCTTGAATTTCTCTCAAAAGTGTTACTGAAGCTCCTCGAAATATTCCCTTTCTAATCCCAGCGTTGCTGTATATTTGGCGTATTGCATCTGCTGGTCCCTCGTATAGCTTTCGATTATTAGTTTGCACTTGCAAGAGTATTCTAACTTGTTCAACGGGAGCAGTTACAGGAGTATTCACAATCCCAGCAAATGCTCCTGCGAGATAGTATTGACCTAATGTCAAATCTTTCTGGCTCGCCTTGTATTTCAGGATCTGCCGCTTCGCTTCATGGAAGCCATAAAATTGGAGTGACACACATGCGCCGACACCGACCAAGGGAATCAATGTACCCTTATAAAAAGCCCCAACGCCTTCGTTTTTCAAGGTCTCTACCAGCGCCTTGGTAGGAGAATCAAATTGTCCCGTTTGAACCCTAACTTTGATCAAGTCGAAAGGCTGCCCAACCAGCACTTGAACTCCTCCACCAACAAAGCCTGCAAACTGTCCTTATTAGTCTATGGTTCCGTTTTACTGAGACAACAACATACCGTATCTTTTACCTTCCTTAACCAGGTCTCATCTAGAATCGCAGTATCTTCTCCCATGCTTGGAGTTGAAAAGAATTCAGTCACCGGGGTTTAATCAAGATATCATAATCGACAATCAAGTACAATAAAAATGATGAACGATCACGTGATGTTCTGAAGAAATCCCAATAAAGGGAATAATTCCATTCAATCATACAAAACATTCACTTTTTATCATCGTCATCAAGCATTCTAGAGACCAGCTCGTCTAGTGGTCCGTAATCTTTAGTTGAAAGTAATTGGAACTCGGAGCAGAAAAGCACGAAATGTTTGAGCGACGTGTTTAGATGAGTTTGGAGGCCAAGCTCATTGATTTCATCGAAATGGTGGCAGTACATGTGCGCATACACACGAAACAGTCGCTTCATTATGGTTCGCACGAGCGCTGGGAATTGCTTCGGAAACGACACTCCCATTTTTGTAGGAAAAATGCTATCATCGTCTAAAAATCCTTGAATCCAAACCATTAACGCCTCCACATAGCCAGGAGCGGACATCGAAACTGGCTGTTTGTTGGATCTGTTCATAGGGTCTTGCCACAGATACTCATATTCTTGAGTCGCTATCATCCTCGGGCAAGATAAGGGAGAGCAAAACTCAGTGATTGTTCCATATAGCATGTTGATCTGATTGTAAAAATCAACCACGTGAACAGCTAACCACTCGTTCATGTCCTCATCCCGGGGTAATTTAACGGCTTGTGCTAATGCAGAACCTGAACCAAGAGTATGCTCAGCGTATGTCCGGATTTCCTTGTGATTGGTTACCTGCTGTTGTTGATGTGGCGGTGACGTCTGCTGGTATTGATGTTGATGCTGGGCTTGTTGCTGTTGTGCCTGGATTCCTGGTTGAGTTGGGAGTTTTGGTGTTGGAGAAGAAGGGTTGCTATCCGGATTTCTCCTAAATGCTCTGCCAGACCTTATGGTAGGTATTGTAGACGGATTGAAATGGTTTTGTAGAAAGGACATTTATGAGTAGACTTTCAGATGGTATTGAGTTGACAAGAAAGGAAACACTTGTCCGCGTAAGCAATTTCAAATACTTTTAAGATTCCTGCGCCTGTTTTCATAAAGTTGTTTACATTTTGCCCAAAACAAACTAATGAAGACAAGTCGCTATAAAGTGCTGTAATTTTCCCTTCAAATACGGTACTTGCTATCGAACGGTTTCCAACAACACTCTCGCATGATATGGCATAATTATGACAGCATAATTACACTAGGGTGAGGATTCAGCAGCTAGTAGTATTGGTCTACATGATGAAGCCCCATTAATTGAGTATTACACATACAATTTCCTTTTTCTCTACCTGTTGCAGAGTCCTTATACTCCTACCTTCTGGGCTTTCGCATGCACATAAATAATACACATGTGAGGGAGATGGTAAAATTAATACATAGAGTCTTTAAATTTTGAGCACGATAATGTCATCACTGATAAAACTTAACAAGTGTGACCTTGCTGATGCATACTCCAGTACTGAGCAAGAAGTTTTATTTAAACAACTGATTTCCAAAGCTAAGACTCAAAAGGACAAATCGGGAAAGCTGATTAGGCCTTGGACCTTCGAGGTTGTTCAAGGGTTTTTCAAGCAATCAAGTATTAGCACTGACGATTCTAAGTTCGGTTTTATTGAGGAAAATTTTGGACTGGCGTTAAGTTCATGGAGTGAACTTAGATCAAAGCTTGATGACTTGAATAAAAACTGTAAACCTTTTGAATCATACAAACTACTCATCTGTGCTAGACATGGGCAAGGATATCATAATGAAGCCGTTGAAATATTTGGGATTGATGCGTGGAACAAACACTGGGCTCACAAAAGTGGGACAATTTTGGAAGATGGCAGAGAGATTGTCTGGGGACCTGATCCAAAGTTAACTAGGCTTGGTGAAATGCAAGCAGATGAGCTGCACAAAGCTTGGGTCAAGCAGATAGAATTGGGTGCTCCGATTCCGACAAAGTTTTTCAGTTCTCCATTCACCAGGTCGTGCATGACGTTGGTAAGGACTTGGAAAGACATTTGCATCTGCAGAGATGGAGAGGATGCAACAAAACTCATGAGCGGTCAAAGGGCTTTACCATTAATTACGGAGAACCTTAGAGAAACGATTGGCTCGCATTTGTGTGACAAAAGGTCCACAGCAAGCACCATATTGGAGAGGGTCTCAGATTACGGGTTCCATTTGGAAGACGGTTTCGAGGAGGAAGATATTTATTATAAAGATGATTGGCGTGAATCCCTGTCCGAACAAAGTTTAAGAGCGGATGCATTTCTTCAGGATCTTTTCGAAAACCATCCGAATGATGTGTACGTAAATTCTACATCTCATGCTGGTGAGATTCGTGCAATCATTACTGCATTGGGCCACAGGAAATTTTCAATTCCAACAGCTGGCACAATACCAATTGTAGTCAAGGGAACCCGTGCACTTAATTAAAAGAACTATATAACTTCAAGGACAAGCTTTTATCGCACACCCAGAAGAAGAAATTTCAATCATTTGTATATTGAAATAAAAGCCAATTTTTATACAATCAAACTAAAGTTTTCTCTAGTAAGTTGTCAACCGACCGAAGACTCTTCTCCGCATAATACCTAACATCCATATCGCCATCAGTAGAAAGGGCTTCAAGTGAGGGTTTGATCTTGGTCAACACAAAGTTCTGGTCATCAGATATTATCTTCTCAGAGACTGCCAGCAGTGATTTGGCAACATTAAATCGAATATTTGGAACCTGGTCTTCCTTTAAATCATCAATGATTGGATAGAGTTCCAAAGCAACTGTTCGTGGCGAGACAACAGAAATTAACTTAGTGAAAGCAAACAGACAGGTGATTCTACAAATGAAGTTCTCAAAATCCTTCGTCTGTTTTTTCAATTGGATCCGTTTAATTAATTCAACTTTGCACCATTCTTCGCCAAAAAAGGTGGTGAGACTTCGAAGGTTTAACACGGCAGCTTCTCTGATCGAGTACACTGGATCCCACAACCATTCCATGCAGAGTTGTCCTAATGCTTCATCGAAAAACGCCACACCGAGCTGCTCTGCAAGCAAGGGAATCTGTTCAATGATAGCAAGTCTCACTCTCCAAAGTTTGTCATTGGCCAGCGCCGTAATCGCAGGGAGGAGAGACTCAGACAATAACTGAATCCCTATGACCTCATTCACCAATTGGAGGTTCGAAATTATATTTAACCTGACCTCGCTGAATTCATCTTTCAACATCTCCACGAAGATAGGAAGAAGGTGTTCAATGGTTGCTTCCTTGCCTAGGATTGGAGCTAAACCGGTCACATCGCTTGCTAAAGCACTTCTCACAGTCTCGGATTCATCCATGCTAAGCTGTGAAACAACGGGGACGATCTCAGTTAAAACTAGCGTCTTGTCGCTTTCGTTTAGTAGTTTACAGAATCCTGGAAGTTGTTTTGAGACCGCTTTCCTGACTTCAGCTTCATTGTCTTTCATCAAAGAGAGCAGGTTAGGAACAAGTCTCAGAGTATATTGCTGGTCGTTGAAATTGACAACTAGGTTTTCAAATCTGTCCGCAACCATGTATCTCACCCTCCAGCTAGGGTCATTTGCCAATGCAATCAAACTCTTGAATAGATCTTCATTGTGAGACACTTTATTTATCTGTTTCAAGAATGAAAGGATTGAAATGAGAACATCAACCGACAGAAATTTCACTGAGTCTTGATTGTCATTCACCAAGCACTCATACATTGAGGCAATTAATTCCCAGTGAAATTCGCTGATTGTTTCTGGCGTATTGAATCGAGATGCTAGAGTGTTGATCAGATCAGGCAAATGATTTGCAGCTGCTTTTCTTACCATTGGGGAATCATCTTGGATGAGCTCATGATAGAGCTTCAGTAAGTCAAGTCGCGCATCAGAGGACACACGGGTAATTGCACTTTTGAAAAGTCCAGTTGCTGCAATATGTAAAGAGAACCATCTTTCTTTAGCTAATCTTTGGATCAAGAAAATGAATTCTTGCTGGATCTGGCTGTCATCAAGTGTTCCACTTATCGCATTCAACGACTCGACAGCCTTGTCCCTCACGATTGGCTCTTCGCAGGCTGCAATTTTTTCGAGCACCGGCATCAACAAGATTGCATGCTCGTGACCGCCTACATATGGCACAAAATTACCAAGTTCTTCAGCCGCAATGGCAATAACTTCATCCTCGTCTTCAGGAATAACGTCTTCAAGGAATGGGATCAATTCCTTTCGTGTCCTTTCGTGACCTAATGCGATGGCAATTGTGTCAAGACGTTTCATAGCTTGAATACGACTTGCCACATCATCATGCCTCAATTCGTCCATCAAAAGAGCAATCGGATAAAGCTCCTCAGATGTTGGGTTAAGTGGTTCCTGATTTGGTGGTTCCATCTTTCCGTAATAATGCCTTGTTGTTGTTCAGAAAATACCAAATTTTTGGAATTTCAGGAAAAGGAACTAGCGTTGCCTTGAGAAGTTGGACGGATCAAAAAAAAGCAATTTTAATACCAAAATATCCAAGCGTCAGTATGCTTTTTTATCGTCAAATTCCTGTTTCTTCTTGACAATTGTCACTTGCTCAGAGATACGTCGAAAATAAAAGGGAAGCCTTTAGGACAAAGAATTTACAATTGATTACATAAGTCATTATCAAACTTCATCTCAATTCTTTGGCCCTCTTGGTCTCAAGCGTAGCAGTATAAAATGTTCTTGAGTTGACCTCACAAGTCCCGACTTACAAATGAACAATCCTTGGGCATGTAACATATTTAGAAGAGTAGAGTTAACGGAAATCGTAAATTAATAGAGTAACAAGTAATTTGATATGTCATAGTCAGGATAGGGATGAAGCAGACTGCAAATATTTGGCCAGCCTCACCCTAAATCGCACATTTGAGATGACCTTCACTCAAGACATTCCTACTATACGAATGGCAAGAAACCTTCGTTTCAAAAAGGTAGATAATGTATTAATATACCGTCTTATCGATGGCTATAGATAGGTGATCTTGATCGCCATTTCCAATGTCACTTTAATTCTTTGCAAGATCCACCGCAGAAAGTTTATCAGCTTTGTTCTTTTTCTGGTGACTGAAACCAGAAAAGAGATAACAAAAACTAAGAGTACACCGGCAGCAAAAAGCTTCTTATGGATCTCCAATTGATCGAACGACAATAGATTATCAAAAATTGATAGATATGTTGTGGTGTTCTGTTCACTGAATTCGGGAATCAGATCTTTAGGTTTCTTTCGTAATCTCTTGAGATCTCGCTTCTTTCTGCCCTTTCTGGAGCTACCAGCGTCTCTTTCAATGTCGACTTCATCTCTCTTTACTACCAGCTTCTGGTTATTGATGGCATTTGTGTGATCTAGTTTTTCGAGATAAAAGGAAATTTTGGCACTATCATGTGCAAAGACCTTGGGTATCAAATCCCTTGATTTTGAGTACTCATTAAGTTTGGTCAGCACATGTAACAAATAAAATTCAGCAACCTTTTCCTTTCGATGATCGCCTTCGGACAGGCCTTGTCCACCAGGCAGAATGTGATTTCGAGTCAAATACACTTCCAGCTGGCGGTTCAACTCAATCAGGGAAAATCCGTTTGATAGCTCAATAATAAAACACATGAGAACTATCTCAGGATCGACAGAGGCATAGTCACCCTCATAAATTTGACCAATTTGATTAAACAACATCCCCTCCATAAACTCGTCGTTCAGCGTACTTTTAACGAAAGGCTTGGGATCTTGTTCATTTTGTTCTTCCTTTAGTTTGAGATCGACCAACGATAAGTAAAGCTTGTATATTCTAATGATAAGATTCAACTCGATCTTGCCTTTGTCAAATTCGTTTCCCAAAAAATCATTCACTAGAGGAGACACGATTGACCAAGCACGGGAAAAGTTCCTGTTCAGATACTGCTTGATAGCTAGTTGGTAATGATTTTGATACTTTGCCTGAGTTGAAATGCTGGAAGCGTAGAAGTTCGATTTTTTTCCTGTTGCGCTTGAACTTGTCGATACCAGCTTTAAAGAGCTACCTCCATTCAATGCAATTTGCGACATTGTGTACTATTATTGCTGAGGATTACAAATTTGGAGGAGAGCGGTTAACCATGAATCTTAAACCCTTTTTTTAATTTGCACAATCGTTGTATAGGGTACTTGTTACCAGTTTAGCCTATACTAAGTTAGATAAGAATTTAGATAATCTCTATTTTTTTCTGCTGTTAAAAAAACTGACTTCTCGTTTCCCCCAGCATTGAAGGTTTGAAATCCGTGAGGCTAATTTTGGCTGTCAATGAGAAGCTTTCTGATAACACCCTGTGATGACTAGTGGACTTGCAATTGACAAGCTTGTGCTATTGAGTATTATCTCATAATCTAACTTTCAAAAATAGTTCCAAATGATATGGTGTACGGATTTACTGACTGGTAGGTGGATATTTTATAAAATTTTGGATTTTGTCACAGTTACATCGACTTCATGAACGCCTTCTGGAATGACTGATTCATTGCAAAATCTTCTGCAGTGGGCAATAGCAGCAGGTGCTGAATTTGAAAATTTGAGTTTTGGGCATAGTACTGACCGAGGAGTTTATGCGTTTTTGCAGCATGATGTCAATACCCAGTCTCCACTGATAACAATTCCAGAGACACTTTTTTTGAGACCCGAGCTTGCCGCTACCTACTTTGATGTCACCTCATCGGGGAACGACCTAAGTCTTTTGTTACTGGCAAAATTGAAATTCGATGCAAATGATACTTTCGTGGAATCAACTAATATTTCTGAGAAATTCAAGCCTTATATACAGTTCCTCCCAGGCTCTGGCCGGGATATGAATGTGCCATACTTTTGGTCAATTGAGGAACAAAATCTACTTCAGGGCACTGATGCTTTGATTTTGATGAAACGTCAGCGGGAGGAGATTCTGGAAGAATGGAAATCCGCTCTCCAAAAATTGAAGATGGAGGTAGGGTGCGCCTTGGAAATTGATTTCACTGCCCCAATAGAAATACGTGAATGGTACAGCTTTGGGGCTTATTTGTGGGCGTATTCAATTTATTCGTCACGTGCATTTCCAAGCTTTTTACTCCACTCCTCCAAGAAGGACCTAAGAAAGGGATTTTTGTTGCCGATTGTTGATCTATTGAATCATAAAAACGATTATAAAGTTAACTGGAGATACGAGAATCGTAACTTCATTTTTACTGGATCTGAAGACGTCCTTTCAAAAAATCAAGAAGTATTTAACAATTATGGGGACAAATCCAATTTGGAGCTTCTTTTAGGGTATGGGTTTGTGTTTGAGAATAATAAGTTTGATCAGACAACACTTACACTAAAAGTTTCAAAGGAGGTAATTCAAGGAGCTCTAAATTTTGGTGTCAAGCTTCCAGATGGATCTTCAGAAAACGGCATCAATTTTGAGCTTTCGTTTGAAGACCTTTTGCCTGAGAATATCATCAACTTTTTTGCTTTTATGCATCAGCTGAGAAGCGAAAAAGGGCAACATACTTTGCGAATGCAATTCGAGGGATTGGAGAAATTAAGGGATATTCTTGGTTCCCGAATAGCTACATTCAAACGTTGGAAGATAGATAGTTCCACCAGCCTATCACCAAAGGTGATTCGCGTGGTAAAGTCATACCGAAATTCTCAAAGACTTATTTTGCAACAATCACTAGAACAAGCTGGAAGATTAGAGAAAAATTTGATACAAAAGTACAAACCCTTAACGTTTCAAAAAGCCTTATCTTATGATCCGCAGTTCCAGAAGTCGCTCACACTTATATTTGGAACCCATAGTTCTGCAGAACTTTTAAAGAAGAACCTTCAACACCACGCGATTCTCCTATTTATCATGAGGTGCTACAACCAAAAGACCATAGTTGACTCCGTTCTTAAGTTCATAACCAGAACTTTTGAGGATGTTAGACAAACAATTAATATCACAAAGGAAGATGTTCTTGAGTATAAGGATTTGTATAGTTCGTTGTTTCCAGGTCTGGCCACAAAAATACCAGAAGTGTACGGAGCTGGTGATTATAGTGCGAAGAACTTGATCATTGCAGCAACGGTTCTGGACAGGATTGCTTATGAACGGAAAGCCAACGGAGAATACTATTTTGTCGAAAAGATAATTCTTTAGTTATCATCGGACAATACCTCAACCTCTAAATTTTATAAATACAACATCTGTTTTTTAGGTGTATCTCAGCCTCTGATCGTAGCTTAAGATCAGTATCAAGAGACCCAAGATAGTAAACTTGTTGATGCTCGTAGGATGGGCAATTGGGCATTATAAATTAGGTTATAACAAGCAGGACTTCATACAAAAGTAATTGGTTGGTAAGTACACACCCATGTTTTGAATTAATTATCATCGAAAGTTGAGCTGAGCTGACAAGAAAAAAAACACAGTTCGGCTAGTTAGTTAAACAATTCTTCTTTCATAAATTACTGAGAATGAATTCGGCAAATAACAATGCCGCTCGTATACCTACGTCTCATACTCTTTGGTCACCATATGATACAGTAAGAGATGCTGCAGAAGGCTTGGGAATTTCAAGTCAATTAGGCGAAGAGGTTGCCAAAAATCTTGCTATGGATGTTGAGTATAGAATTCACGAAATTTTAGAACAGGCCTTGAAATTCATGAGACATGGTAAACGTAAAACGCTCACAGTGCAAGACATTGACAGAGCTATGAAGGTTTTGAACCTTGAACCCTTATATGGGTACGATGTTTCCCGCCCATTGGTTTTCAAGGAAGCGATGGTTGGACCGGGACAAACGCTTTATTATGTTGACGATGATGATATAGAATTTGAAAAGATCATCAATCAGCCTCTTCCAAAGGTTCCAAGGTTTACATCCTTTACTGCTCATTGGCTAGCAGTCGAGGGAGTGCAGCCTACTATTCCACAAAACCCCAATCCTAATGAGATCAGGCAAATGCCTCCCAACCAGAGGGGATCCATGGATAACATGCTGAGCTTGAATAATGATGCTATTACTTTGAGCACCAATCCGTCAAATGGACTAACAAGTGTCGAGCCAAGCTCAACTGGTAGCAAAAAAGATCTTGATGTCAAGCCTCTAGTTAAGCATATGTTATCCAAGGAACTACAGCTATACTTTGATAAGGCAATTGCAGCTTTATTAGATGAATCGAACGAGACACTTCGGGCAGCAGCACTTGAGTCTCTCGAATCTGACCCTGGTTTACATCAGTTAGTCCCTTATTTTATTCAGTTTGTTGCAGAAACGATAACTCATAATTTGAAAAATATCAACGTTCTCACCACGATGCTGATGGTGATTTACTCTCTGCTGTCCAACAAATCGCTTTTTTTGGACCCATATATACACGCCATTATGCCCTGCATTTTGACTTTACTGCTGGCCAAAAAGATAGGCCTGTCGGAAGTTGATCTGGATTCAGAAAAGCAACAGTATAAGATACGAGAACTTGCAGCATCACTTCTTGAAAGGATCATAAAGGATTATGGATCATCGTATACCACTTTGAGACCACGTATCACAAGAACTTTGCTGAGAGCCTTTTTAAGTAACACAACCAAAAGTTCTGTGGGCACTCAGTTTGGAGCAATGAAAGGAATGAAATCGTTAGGGGCCGAAGTAATCAGAATTGTCATGGTTGGAAATTTAAAAAGCTGGTCAGCTTCCGTTTTGGATGGGCTAGATGCCAGTTCATTTGCCTACAAGGTACTCACCGAGGGTGTCATGGATTGTCTAGACATCCTTGCTCAAGATGGCCAGCTTACAGACAACAATGATTCTGCACAAGAGTCCACTAGTACGGAGCTGAGTGATGAACAAAAAGCAAAATTGGAGAATAGAATAGGGCTCACTTTAGCAGGTCCAATAATTTCGCGATCCAATGCTAAAGAGATATATCGAGGAATCACTTTTGGCGAAGTGTAATTTGATGTGTTTCATACGAGAGGTGGAATTATACTGTAAATCGATTTAGTTAAATTTCAATTGCCTGCTTGTCTTACGGACAATTGTTTTTTGTGGGGTAGACAACTCGATTCCTTGAACGCGATGATCATAGTATGGTGACAACTCAGGGAGTACTGGGTCACCAGGTCTTAGTGGAGATGAATTAAGCACATCGTGAGTTTTGTGATCTGGTGTTGGGGGAACAGCCTTAACTAGCATCATGGGGGCTCGTTGTTTGGAAGCGACTGGAGAGGACATGAGAACCACCGTTTGCGACGAGTCCTGGTAAGGCGCCGGATTCCCAAGGGATATAGTTTTAGATAGAACCAAAGGTGATGCGCTCACACCAACCTCATCATCTGCAATTGGCGACTCGATAATCATTGACGAAACCCTTCCTTGGGTCTTCACCGGAGTGGCCTCAATTTCAGTACGGGACTCCCTTGTAGCTTCACTAATGTCAGATTTAGGACCGATTTTTGGTTTGCGGTGATGAGTGAATATTGCGTTTTCCATATCCAAAACATTGATATTTTGTTGTGAGTGTATAAGTTTTATTTCAGTTTGTGACTGTACTTGTGGTTGCGAGATCGGATCAGGCTGTGACTGGTTTGATGAGTGTTGTGAAAATGACGCATTACTCACCATATCAAAGGTCTTCTTTGACAAATCCTGCTTCGAGCCCAAGTTCGAAGATTTGCGCTTTAGCTTCAAGCTAGTAAACTCTAACGCTTCCCCCAAACGAGAAATCTTGGACCTCTTTGAATTGGATAAGGAAACATGTTTATCAAGATGATTGCTCGGCTTTTGTTTCTTGTATGTGGAAGGTCCTCTAGATTTACTCACCAGTTCCTTTAAAAGCCTGGAGTGAGATTTTTGATAAAAAGGTATAATGGCATTTACCAAAAATTTGTACGCAGACTCATCATCTGCAGACGAGGCACCGTTTATGGCATCCCAAACGCATAGTTTGTCTACCAATGCAGTGATGTTGGTGATGAGCATTGCAGATGTAATCGAAGGTTTTAGACATGATTTTTCATCCTTCTCCCTCAAATCAGTGGTGAATTGTGTGTCAAGTGGCACAACTGTACCAACTAGTGTTGGGACAAGTCTCTTCCTTCGTCCGACAAGTAGCCGTTTTTTGAAAACAGGTCTCAATCTCTCAGCGCTGGGAGTCTGATGATCATTGTCACCTTCTAACAAATTTGAAAGCTCTAGGCCCAAAATGATCTGCAATTTTGCCTCTCTCATTCTGATTAATGTAAGAATCTCAAAAAAGTCTTCTTCTTTATCGCATTGAAGATTCTGGAAGTAGTTCTTTCTGTGTTCGTACTCATCCGGATTCAAAAGACCATCTTGACTGGATTTCAGTCTTTCATATGGGTAATCAAATCGCTTGTGAAATTCGGTCATGGTTTGTATTATGAATTTAGTTATCGTATCTTTGACCAGTTGCTTGTTGGAGTGTGATAACACATGCACTCTTGATAAAGCCGTTTTTGCAAAATATTGAAGGGGAGCAGAAGTGTTGTACAAAGTCGAAAAATATCGTTCAGACAAGAAAGCTTGTGGGTCAACCTGTGCTAGCCTTGCCGGGGAAGCAAGAACTTTTGCGTGCTGAGCTTGTTTAGGTGGACTCATTGAGAACGTGTAGTCTTGATTTTTGAGACGAGCCGTCAAGGTTGACTTTCTTACTGTCACAAATTGAAAGTTTGAATTTGGGGGAGCTTGAACGAGATCAGAGGATGCAAGACTAGGGGTCATCAAACCCTCAGTCGGCACGCTCTTTTCAAAGTAGAGAAGAGTCCACACGGAACAATCAACGCCTGGAAATAAAATTCCAGAATCCAAATTATCCTCTACCGTGTTTTGATTTGACTTGATGCACACGAAGTACGCAGGGTGACCGCTTGTACCTTTCATATCGTTGAATTTTTTTAATACTGATGGGCTCAAGACGATTTCTAAAGAGTCCCTAATTTGGTACAGACCGACACTTGAATTGCCTTTCGCTACTTTGCACTTTACCTCGATATGAAGATCTCGCTGGTGTTGACCACCTTCAACACGAAGGTCGACGCAAAACTCAAATTGTGACCGAGTATCCATAGCTAATGGGAAGGCCGAGGTCATTGATTGCTAGGCATTTAATTATTTATCCGGTTGAGAGCTAAAGACAAGTTTGATTGATTTTACGCGATTTTTATTACTATTATTATTAGTCCTTAACTTCTCAACTAGAAAGAGAAAGCAAGTTTTACACTTTGACCCAAGTAATCTACCTGGTTTTTACTGCCAACATCTTTAAGTGTTTCATCATCGTGCAACCACTGGTTGGGAAGAACTTAAAGTCTAGCATCGCATTCTCAAGATTGAGATACTTGACAATCTTTGTGATTTTCTGATAGCAGCATCAATCTCATGGTTCCCTAATCAAACCAAAACAGATTTGGAATCAATTGGCCACAATTAAAATACGGATTGCTTGCCCTTTGTCAAAGCAAGAGCAGTGTGTTCATCCCATCCTGCGCCGATCGACGCGATATCAGAAATTTATAGGCCTGAATTTTTTTGGTTGACAAAAAGTCACTATCCAGAATTCAAACGGAAGAGTCTTCCTTTCAACTCAAAGGCATGTTGAGCTGTAGGAAATGTGTACAGTGTACCAGGTTTCAGGTATTACGCATGTATACAACAACAGTCATAGATAAGGAGCCCTATTCAATCAAGCCTGCGGCTAGGAAGGATGAATATTTCAAACTGAGGGGAGACCTTGACTTGGTTCACTCGAGAAACACAAAAAGAATAAGAAGCCAGTTGCAAGAATTTATTTGGCACCGACGAAACTCATCAAGAGAACAAAATATACCCCGCGTTTTGGGTTTGGACGAAGATGAGCGTATTTTAGAGGAGTCTTGTATTTGGAGACAATTTTCGAAGCTCAATTTGAATGCGGATCAAACTCCGAGTTCTTTTGACAGAGAGGTGTTCTCCCCAGGAGTGACCAGCTTTGATTTTCAGCCTTGGAGCGTTAAATTACCACCGAATGATGCATCAATAAGAGACTGGAACATTTTTGCACGAGATCTGGTTAAATATAACACTCAAGGTGATCAAGTGGCTGAGAGGAAAATGATCCAGTTAATACACAAAACCATTAGACGAGGAGGACGGCGCTTGTCCATCGCAACGTTCAATCGAATTTTACTACACTTTGGATGGCGATACGATCTCTCGACCATGTCATGGATTTTGGATCTCATGGTCGGTGATTATAAAGTTCAGCCGGACATTCGGACCTACAATATTCTTCTCAAAACATTCATGCAATCAGACACAAAGCACAAAGTTAGACGTGTCGTGAATTTATTAAGAGAGATGGAGCAAGAGAACATTAAACCTAATATCACTACGTGGAACATACTTTGCAGTAACCTTTCCGACATTCACGAAACTATGCTCTTTTTGTGCAAAATCTACCAGCACGACATTCCTATTTTCTGCCACAAGAACTTAGCTCGTAAAGGAGTTCCAATTCCTCTTGCTAATGAATTAGCAGACCCCGCGTTACAGTTAGATTACAGAACTGTTTATGATTTGATGGGACTTGGAATCAAGGAAATGCTTTGGCGCAAACATGACATCGAAGGGGCATATAGTTATATGCAGCAGATTTGTCTCCAAAGCAACAAGCTAGGATCCCTCCTGAGAATAACACCGGAACTAGATGTCCTTCGAATGTTTATCAAGTATCTTTTATTCGAGGCTAAAAATCTGTCCTACGCTATTGCATTATTGCATTACTTTGAGAGATCGTACTCTCAAATTCTCAACGAAGGTCCATCTAGATCTGCGATCTACTCATTATTGACAGAATCAATGATCCACTTCAAGGAGTCTCCTATGTGGAGCCCGCTTGTTCGCTACTTTTACCAAAGGTCTCGTGATCAGAATGGCAATCTACCGTTTACCGAGTCCACTGTTAAAACATTGAACGAAATTGGAAAACAAAAATTCAAAGAAGAAGCAAAGCAAGACTATGAGATGGAATCTTTCAATGTTGACGCCCCTCCGACCTTGGTCGAAAGAACAATGGTAGAGAAAACTCTTAAACTTCTGAGATGGCCAGGTTCTGTTCTCACAGATGCGCCTGTTTGGGATTATGAAAAGAATGGTATATCGTTTTGTCGCGCTTGTGAAATGGTTGGATATCAGAAGCCTACTAATAGGGAGAGACTAGCCAACGAGGCCGAGGTAGAAGTCAAGATATTCGACTTATGGCAAAACTTCCGACTTCCCTCTGACTTCAAAGGAGCGGGTGCGTTCACTTCAAATCTTTTCTATCCCGGAAAAGAGAAATAGTATTTTCCGTTCTTCCTTGTGCAAAGGATTCACTAACGATCAAGATTTTTTTGTGATCGCGTCAAATTAACAAATATCGTGTATATAACAATTCGAACGCGTATTTCTAAAGGGTGAACTAGAAATTTAAAAAGGTAAACAAATTTATCAATCATTGAACGTTTGCTTGCACGGTGGTTGGTTTACAAAGAACTTTTCTGAGTTACAGATAATGCGTTCCAAAGTATAGTTGTTTTTGAAGTCACACTTTGTCCTTAAATTCCAATACCAGATCAGTGAGCAATCAAGCTGATTAAGATGGAGGAAAATAGTCCCGTAAGTCCCAAAGCATTCTTTGGACAGCAGAAAAACCCGCATGTGCTGAATAACAGTGTCCCTGAAGTCTCACAACCCTCACTGAATCTGACTGGGTTCCCCTTGAATACTAAAAAGCGAACACTATACTCGCCATCAAGCAGTACTTCAACTCCAAAATCTTCAGATCGTCAGAAATATGTTAACCATCACCTCTCCCATAGTCCATCAAACAAGGAGAATCACAATCTATTCTTGAAGTCGTTGAAAAATCCATCTCCTCCGTTCGCAACCAAGAAAGCAGCCCTACGAAGGAGTGCAGGTCTTTTGAATTTATCAATTGAAACTAGCCCTGATCGAGAAGCACAGAAAGAACACGAAATTACCAAATCCTTCAACGACCTGTATTTTGATAATGATGATGATGAGGACAGAATGTCATCATCCAAGGCACCACAAAATTCAAATCTAAGCGAAAGCCAGAGATGCATAGCTTCAGGTCATGGTGGAAATGCAAAAACACAACCTACAAATTATTCGATTTCAAGTTCCATGACTCCAATTTCAAGTTCCTCGTCTCCATTCCTAAATCCAAACTCAATTGCCAAGAAGTCATTCGCTACATCGCGCTTCAAAAAGATATTCGCAAACAATCACAGCAGAAATGATGTTTCTGATACGCCTATGACTGATGCAAATGGCCCATTTGACTTTCGCAAACTTAGCCCAATAAGTATGAATATGAAAACAGCTGCATCTAAGCTGACTAGAAGTTCACCTTCTAATTCGCCGTCCAAACCGAACCAACAGAATTACCCACAAAACAAAGCAAATTCGTCTCGGTTGAACCAAACTCCCTCAACTATCGATGGGTTTGTGACACCAGCCTCCTTCAGATCTGTTAAGCCCCTTCAAACGGCCTTTACGACGACAGGTTTACAAAGCAAAAAAGCGATATCGTCGGCTTCTAAATCAAAAGCGATGCCTGAAACACCTTGCAAAAAACCCCCCCAGACACTTGTGGATATTAATGGATCCTTTGGCGGTATAAGTACCGACACCTCTTTTGGGTCGAATAATACCTCCACCATACTCACCAACACAGTGTCAGGAACAAATTTGCTTGCTGCTAAAACTTCTGCTCGATCTGGGAGTAGTCCAGCTAGTGTTTTCTCTCCGAAAACTGTTGGACGGACACCAAAATCCTCACAAAACGTTACTAGAGCTCCTCAAAGCAGTGGTAGTTCTACGGGGAGTGGACGAGCGTCCTCTAGAAGCCAGAAAGCTACAAATACTACGGACTTGGAAAGTTGTATCTTGAGATTCACCAACGAGTTTGATGACATATATGATGATGAGCATCAGAGCAGTACAAGTATTTTTAGAGATTCGGGTGCTACAGGGTCGCAATCTTTAGATGCACACCAGATTTCGCAAAACATCCAAAGAACTAATAGAAGCTTCGATTCTGAAAAACCTACACTGAGCTTCGACAATGCAAGGACAAATGGTACCCCCCACTCACGTTCATCTAACTTTTCAAACAGCTCTTATCAGGTATCGTTTTCTGATGTTGAGAAACAAAGACAACAATCTTTGCATGAAGATTTAATGGATGAAGATTTGGATCTTGAAAACATTGACAACATAAATTTTGAGGGGTTTTCGAGCTTTGGCTCTTCCGTTGAAAATCTGCCACCGACCCCTACGCGACTCGGATCGATAGGGAACTCGAATGGTGGGAGATATGAACATAACAACGGGGATACACCAACAAAGCTTCACGGTGTTTTCGACCATGAATTGCTTCGCAGTTCAAACCAGTCAAAGACCCAACTGAGAAAGTTTAACAGGGAACCAGTCAATACTGTCACATCCGATGCGGCTCCCATGTTTTCTAGTCACAGTCCCAAAACTCCGGTTGATCCAGCATTCAGCCAGTCCTTCCAATTTCACATGCAGCAAATGGACAAGAATTTGGATATCTCAACAGCTAATGTTTCAACAGCCTCTCTTCAATCATTGTCCCATCAACAACAATTGCTACTCAGTCAAGCTAACAAGAAGAAGGATCTCATAGATTATCACCTTTTGTCAAGATTTGGAAATTGCAATCTCATAGGTTCAGGTGAGTTCTCAATTGTTTATGAAATTCAATATGAAGGGGTTAAATATGCAATCAAAAGAACGAAAACTCCGTTAGGTGGCCCAAAGACAAGGCTCAGAAAACTAGAAGAGGTGGAAATACTGAAAGGTTTACAAGAGAATTACAGATCATCTGCAGTCAGAAACGAGGATGAAGCTTTATCCGACCCAGGAGATAGTCACGAGAACATTCTGAACCTTATCAACTACTGGGAGCATAATTCGTATTTGTACATCATGACTGATTGCTGTGAAAACGGATCATTGGACAAGTTTTTGGTAGAGAATGGCAAAATCTCGAAGCTAGATGAGTGGAGAGTGTGGAAGATCTTGAACGAAATCTTGTCTGGTTTGAAATTCATTCATAGCTGTGAAATTCTTCATCTTGATCTAAAACCAGCTAACATCTTCATAACATTTGAAGGCTCGCTGAAAATAGGGGATTTTGGAGTCGCTTCAAAATTGCCTATTCCTCCTTATTTTGATCGAGAAGGTGATCGTGAATATATCGCGCCTGAGGTGATCTCAAAACACATCTATGGAAAGCCAGCTGATATTTTTTCATGTGGCCTCATCATGGTAGAAATAGCCGCTAACATAGTTCTTCCAGACAACGGAACATCTTGGCAGAAACTTCGTTCTGGTGATCTAACAGATGCAGGAAGATTATCATCTAGTGATCTTACTGATCTGGATGCATCCATTTTCTCGATCACAAACACTTACTCTTCAAATCTCACAAGTACCACAGCAACAACTGGTACATTAACTTCAGCAGTTGAACTAAGCAAACTGAACCACCTGAGAAGATTGGGGATTCCTAATTGGGCGCCATCATGGTTTTCTGATGGAAGCTCATCCTTAGATAAACTCGTTACTTGGATGATTGATCCGAATCCAGAAAACAGACCCACTGCAGAAGAGATTTTGAAAAGTTACGAATGTGCCGTGGTCGAGTCGAGAAGAAAGAGCGGAGCGACGATCTTTGAAGGTGATTTTGGTCCACAACCCGATGAGAATGATCTTGCCATAGAGAAAGACCTTCTATCTTTGAATTGTACCTATAGAATTGCCAATGTTTATGGCAAGCCAAACCGCAAGTCTTCTATTGACATGATTTTAGAGTGACTTGGTGTACGAACATTTATTACAGTGTATATTTGACATCTTGGTTTTAACCTACATTGGTCAACCGAGAAGGGAACCAGTAATAGTATTTCAAGATACCCAACGTGATGAATCTCATTCCAAGCACGTAACGTATAGATGTTATTTGTAGGCGCGTTTTACTATCACATCGAAACACGGCTTTGGGAGGGTGGAAAAGCTTTCTCGATCATTACAAAATGTCAGGAAGCTGACGTTCCTCAGTTTTTATTCGTATGAGGATAAAAAGTCACTCACTGCTATTAATGGAGAATATTTTGGCCTTTCGAATAATACAAGCCAACACGTATATTCTAGACTAACCTAGAGTCTGAGTTGGATATGTGGGCTTCCCCACTGCTATTCTTCCAAGATGTAATGCCTAAAATTACAGAACTGATCAACTCTATTCCTCCAAATCCAATATTACAGTACATCACAACTTGGTATGCGGATACAACAATGTCAACAACTGATCGCTCCTTTTCATATTGTACTTTGTACAGTACTTCCGAAATACTCAGCTTTGTTTTAGAGGCAATGAAGTTATTGAAGATCAATTGCCCCAAAATTGAGCCCAATGCAGAGCCAATCGCCCTCGCGAAGGCTGCTAGACTAGTGATAATGTTTAGATCCTCGGGGTTGGAGACTTCGAATTGAACTAATATCATTCCAGGAATTAACATTAAACCAAACGATACTCCTGCAGGAATTTGAGCGGTAAGCTGTCTTGCCAGTGATGAACGACTACTCAAAATCGATAGAAGGTAACTGGAAATAGGAGATAACACGCCGCCAGAAAATGCAATGGTTTTGGCCCAACCAAACTTGGAGATTATAAAAGCTGAGATGCTTGAGGTGACTGTTACTAACATTATCATAGGTAACAGTTTGATGCCTGACATTAATTCATTATTGTGCTGAACGAACTGAAAATAACTTGAGAGATAGACACACTGGATAATAAAACATAATTCCCCAAACAGAACGTAAGATAACACAAAGAAAGTGGACCATCTGATCATCCGATATGGTATGAAGGGGTGATCTTTTTCTGTCTCCTTATAAACATACTCGTTTATCAGGAACAACGACAAAAAAACAAAGCCAATGCAAAGAAAGGAAATCACCAATGGTGAGCCCCACGTAAATTGATTTCCCCCAAAGGTCAACCCTAGTAAGAATAGAGTCAATCCAATAGACAGAAAAACAAGCCCGGAAAAATTTAGCCCTTTCATTAGTTTTAAGGGATTCAATTTTTCCTGCAAGGAGAAGTTTCGCCAAATTTCAGACTGATCAGAAGTAGGTTTGTAAACAAGAATTAGAATCAAAAGACTGACAGCAGAAATTGGCAAATTGATGTAGAAACACCATCTCCAAGATGCCCTTTGGCTCAAAAGTCCCCCTAATATGGGTCCCAGGACAGAGCTTACAGCAAATGCAAGATTGATGACATTAAAAAACCAACTTCGGTATTTAATTGTGGAAATCTCGTTGACGATCAAATAACTTAATGTTGCAATTCCCGATCCCCCTATTCCAGCTACCACTCTACCCGCAATAAGAGTAGCGTAGTTCTTTGATACAGCCGATATTAAGGACCCCATTTCAAAAATAACTATGGACGCAAGAGTCATAGGTTTTGTTCCAAAGCAAAACGCCAACCTACCCCAGATCAAGGAGAAAATTGAGATAGGTAAGGTATAAGCAGAAATAACCCAGTTAATATTCTGTGTATGGAATTGCCTCTGTAAATTAGGAAGAATCGTGACCACAATCGTCTGATCAAGCGCTGAGAGGAACATGCAAAGGAAAACCGAAATAACGCAAATTATCTGATTCTTCAATGTGATCAGCTCAACAGCCGGTGACTGTGCCCTAGATGATGTACAATCATTTTCATTTACTGATGCCATATAGTAGGCAATGCTGTTCGCATAATTGTATTGACGTTCTTGATCTTGTACAATAGAATTAAATCAAGAAATTTCTTTCTGCAATTAAGCCAAACTCAAGCACGATTAGTAGCCTGGTACGGATTATCAATAATCGTGTGTGACTCAACCCCTCTGCCTTCTATTGTCCAACCTTAATCTCCGGTTTACACCGAAAATCTCGTAGAGCTATCCTATAAGTGGACTTAGGCACAACAGACCGATCACCTGTTTATTTTAAGACAATTTCCTGTTCAATTGGGAATCAAATAGACCCTTGCTGCACATTTTCCGAATTGAATTAAATTTACGGCATTACATTATTTTTATAGAAGTATAAGTCTTCTTTATAGCTTGATAGACTAGAACATAGGCAGTCTCATTCAGATTTCAATTGACAAGGATCTGGAAGCTCTGCTGCTTCTACACAAAGTCTTTATCAAGCAATTTAACTTTTACATTTTTCATAAGTCAAAACACCTCCCCTCGTTGTATGTCTGACTCATTTGGGAATGCAAATTATGAGAACTTCTCGAACGCCGAACATGTCGCCTAATGAAGTGGAACTGAGACAAGATGGCGAAGTTCCACTTCAAAAACGGAGGAATAGGCCATCGTTCGTTTGCGTCAATTGTAAAAAGAAGAAAATTAAATGCGATAAGAAAATGCCTTGTTCGAATTGTCTTAAGTCTAAGCTTGCTGATACCTGCCTTTACAAACATCCATCCTTGAGACACTTATTGGGAAGTCCTGAGTTGGACATCGAGCAGGCAGTGGTACAGTCACGATCTGATGTACTTGACTTTTCATTACCCGGTCTGATAGAGAAGTCTGAAAAATCGTCCTCGTCCTCTTTTAGCGGTGCATCTAACGGGGATACAGCAGTAAGCTCATACCAAGCATCTAGACTGAACCAATCAAAAACTTTACAAATAGATGTTGAATTTTTGAAATCGAAAGTTTCACAGCTAGAGGAAGCACTGCGTAGCTCGACACCCGGAGTCAGGGTTCATTCAGGGAATTATAATGAAACAACCCTTTCCAACTCCTCAATTTTTGAGTTGCAGAGCGAGAATCTCAAGTTGAACTGCGTTTTTGCCAAAAGGTCAAGACTTTTACAGTTTGGATTTGCTTCTCAGCGAACTACTGTTGCCCATGCCAAAACTTTAGGATACCTATTTGAGCGGGTATCAGGGTATATTACTACGGAAAGAAAAGCATGGAAGTCCCTGCGTCCATGGGCACAACACCTGCCAATTTTCACGTCTAGCGTTGATTATGACTCCTTCGTCAGAGATATGCAATTAAAAGTGTCTCCACACTACCATGCAATGATCGAAAGAATTGATTACTACGATACAAATCTCAACGATTTACTTATGGATGGTCTCATTGACATGAATCAAGCAAGGACATATTTCCATGAGTTTTTTGTGTTGAACCAATATGACAGAGCAAAGTTCGTTAAGCCTGAAAAGTTGTATCTTCTATCAAATCTTGCCATGGTGTTTGGAATCATTAAGCTTTCCATTATTTTCTCTGAAAGCTATGATATATTTCAAGGTGGTCACACATTTGAACATGAGCTGGAGGTCCCAATTAATACGTTTGGTCGATACTGTGTTGATGCGTTACATTTGTCTGAGTATTATCGGAAACAATCTGTCAATGCTCTGCGTACTTTGATGCTTTTAAGATTAGTGTTCACCGATTATAGCCGAATTGATACTGATGGAGGAGATTATTCCAATGCTTTGCCTCTTATTCATAGCTCTATTTCGTTGGGAATGCAAATGGGTTTGCATAGAAAATTAACCAGCATCAATGCCTTTACTGGCAGGGAGTCAACAGATGACAGAATTTCTCATTCACCCATTCTTTGGAAAAGATTCTGGCTTCAGTTGAAATATTTGGACTCCGTTGGATCCCTTACTATTGGCGGCCCTCTATTAATAAACGATACATTTTGTGATAGCATTGAAGATACAGACGTTCATAATGAATATCTCACAACTCAGAGGGAAATATTCACAAAGGAAGCGGCATCTGTATATCGCGCTGTTACGCTTACTTTCAACTCCGTTCATACAACATGCATTAATGACATGATCAGATCAATTCAAAAACTGCTTGGATTTAATGAAAAATTGGGATCTATTTCGGAGTTTTTTCAAAGCTCTCATAGGGACGATCTCGACTTGATGGCTTGGAAGCTTACACAGAAATTGTACATTATGGACACATTGCAAGGAATTTGCGTCAATTTACTAATGGTTTTAGCGAATCATAAATTGCTGGAGGATGAACTAAAGCTGCGCAAATTGTTGGAGGGCGAAATCAGAGGTCTTAAAACGCTTTCAGATAGACTTCTGCTCATCACAACGATATGTGCGATGATTTGTACCAAACTCCTGGTGGGATTGGTCAACGGCGAGACTGTTTTTGGCTTTGAAAAAAAGTATTTCATTTACCTGAAGCCCTTCATCAAAAGGGGGGTTTTTCGAGCTTCTCTGTCTCATTCAAGCATTTTGATAGGGATTCCATTACACCAAAGAGAGGTTATAGATGCGCCATCTTTCCCTTCGGTTGAAGAAATGGACGTCGGTTCCTGGGAGCCATTATTGTTGAAAGCTTTTACAAGTAACCTAGGTCTTCCCATATTTGAGCCAGTCTGGCAATTGACGAATCCAAAGCAATTAGTCAAACACTTATGGGAGTTCTATCGGCGAATTGCCGATGTCGAAGCTCTGCACAATGATTATGGAATTTTCGTTGCTTCCAAGATTACTTTAGTTCTGTGTCTTCTCATCCATTCTGCCAACGAGGTCAGTGTGGAACAACATCTGGATAATGCAGGCTCATTAAGTCCAATTAAACTAAATCTTGCCAAAGTTGTTAATCGAACACTAGAACTGTGTACCGAGCACTGTACATTGGGTGTCATAGACAAGGACTTGCCGATATTCCACAATGACGAAACAATCGACATGTACCTAGAAAAGTTGTTTGATTCTAGAGGTCCAATTGATTGGGAAACACAAGAAATTGGAGGCGAACCTGATTACCATTATCAAACTGATGTTTTCGGGAACCCAGCTGTTGAAGAATCAACTGATCTACAAGAAAGAAGGACAGCAGCAGAAAATGATCCCAGCGACTGGGGCATCTTGAACACTTCATACCAAACGTTCTTCTAAAACTGAAGAGTTTGTTTGGCTGCATTTGATACTATTCTGTATATTGATCAGCAGCGATGATCGATCGCATCTATCCACGCTGCCCATGAAAAAAGTTAATACGCATAAAGATTTAGGAGGAATTTCCGTTTTTGATGTTGTGACGTCAGAGCAAAATCCTGGTAAATATTAAAAATCCCTCAAGCTCTTGGAAGAGGTATTGCCCATTAGCCTGATTAGTAATGCCTTCAAATGAACTGAAAGGCCTGAGATGCTGAGTGGAGATTATGTCAAAAGAAAGAGACATGGTGAAATCCATCTGCACTGGTGCAGATTTCTACAACAGCGGTTCTCGAAATTATATTTTTGTGGGGTGTTTTTGTGGGTTGAAATCCTAATTCCCCTCTAAATGGGGCTAGGAAAAAGGCAGTCTCCCGGCAGATTTTTCTGATTGCCCCTAAGAAAATTTTTTTTGGAAAGAATCATTGCGAAAAAATCCCCGAATTCTCAGCTAATATATAATACGGAGCAGATAGTGTGAAAGATAATACTGTCTTAATTTAGTTTATTTATTTGTTTGATGAATCTGAAGTTGTAATACTTGGATCATTGAGGGGTATTAATTTTGCATTCCGTTGCGCACAGGGCAAGCGCATTCATCTCTTGTTGCTCATTGGCGTTTAAAGCTCATCAAAAACATGCCAGAAAATCAAGATTCAATAAATC
Organism: Ogataea paradorogensis; assembly: GCA_030555885.1. NCBI lineage: Eukaryota > Fungi > Ascomycota > Pichiomycetes > Pichiales > Pichiaceae > Ogataea > Ogataea paradorogensis. The sequence goes on from JANIVN010000009.1 coordinate 29,217, forward strand.
CATCTTTGGAGTCAATTCCATTCGATCAAACCAAAAGAACAACTTCTATTTCCTTTGAAGGCGGGTCCGCTGCCCTTGCTCACAAAAAGAGTTCGACAAGACCTTCACAACAAAAGCTCACATACGACGTCAATTCTCCCGCAGTGATTGCGATGTCTAATTTGAGATGCCCGTCACCTCCACCTATTCTTCAGCACCCAAATATCGCACAGAGTAGTACTCCAGTGTCACCGTCTTTGGTAGGAAAGGATGCCTCGCCTTCTTTAGGCCCGAATCACAAACCTTCTTCCAGATTGGATTCACCAAGTTCCCTTTTAATGTCTAGTTCCACCTCTGGTGTGGGAAACACGTCACCCAACAAAGAAACGATTCCTGCGGGAGGGGCTTTTCTCAAGAATAAGGAACAACCTTCCGGGGTATCCAAACTCACAGAATCTATAAAGAACTCATTTATCAAGTCAGATGACAGTCGTTCCTCAAGTTCCCCTGCAGCAAGTAGTGCAGTGGAGGAGAACTCTCTGTTTATGCCCACCCCCCAGCATCAACGGACAACATCTATGCACGCTCATTTCTATGTTGAGGATATCATGAAGCACCCCAATGTCAGGTCTAGGTCAGGATCCGCTTCCACAAACGATCTAGAGGCCCCACATTTGCCACTAATTCCTCCTCAAATCAAACCCAATGAAATTGCCCAACCTGCAACTGCAACTACAACGCCCGTTGGATTGTCAAGTGACCTCAGCTCCAGATTACCCAACGATGATGGCAAATTGCATATTTTGTTTGGAGCTTGCGGTTCCATATCCATCAAGAAGACAAGGCTTATAATCAACAAACTGGAACAGATTTACAAAGAGAAAGTGTCTATTCAGTTGATTCTTACTAGAGCAGCTGAACACTTTGTTTCAAGAGGCGAATTTCCTAGTAACGTGCAAATTTGGAGTGATAAGGATGAATGGGCCGTTTGGAACAACCGCACAGATCCAGTTTTACACATAGAACTGAGAAGATGGGCTGATGTGCTAATCATTGCTCCGATGAGCGCGAACACACTTTCCAAGATTGCTATGGGCCTATGTGATAATCTTCTGACCAATGTCGTGCGAGCCTGGAACACACAATATCCTATTATTTTGGCACCAGCAATGGTTTCATTTGCTTATACGTCTGCTGTCACAAAAAGGCATGCCAAAACTATAAAAGAAGACATGAAGTGGATTGAAATCTTGAAGCCAACTGAAAAGGTGGTTAGCAGTTACGGCGAGATTGGAATGGGAGGCATGATGGATTGGAACGAGATTGTCGATAAGATTGTTCAAAAACTAGGTGGCTATCCTGACGAGGGTGAAGAGGACGACGTAGAAGATGATGATGACAGGGATACCAAAGACCGCGGAGAGGAAGATGACGACGATGACGATGATGACGACGACGATGACGACGACGACGACGACGACGACGATAATGCCGAAACGTCTGGAGATCCTAACGATCCTCCATTAATTAGTGGCGTCCGAAAACTCACCGTTGCAGAAGAAGACGAACTTTCAGAAGTTTTGGAGAAGAGCAAACAGGTCAAGTCAAAACAATGAGTTTTTCATTCGTTTATGTGTTCTTTATCAGATTTGGCGCACAACTGTCGCTAACAGGCCTTTTGTTGGTAATGTATACTAGAAAAACGATCCAACCTCCGTGTTAGGTTTCTGATTACGTAATTTATTTGGCAAAAATTTCTGCCCTGTTTTGCTCAAAAAAATGTAGGAGAATTTAATAGAAAAGGGATGGAGAGGGATTTCTCTTGACAAAAATGCAAATTCAATAAAATTATCGTTATCTACAAATCTTGACGACTACGAAAATATACAAAGAATTGCAGAGCTATAATTCAAGTTTACGTTTGAACTGGAACCAACAAGATTTCGTCCAGCAAAAGCTCGATCGCTTGAGACCACCTTTCTCTAACAATGCAGATAATACCTTACTATTCTGCTACAGACTGGCAGTTAGATACCAAGATTAGTACGAAGGACCTTATCAAACTTGTTTTCAAGCTTTCTAACGTTTCAACTGTGCTTCATAACAACAGCTACATGGACACAACAAATATCAGACCCCTGTCGACGACGATATCTGAAAAAATTATTGAATTACTACCTGTCAGTATACAAATACTATTTCTTTTGACGGATGGCTCATATAAAGCAGGGATTTACAAATGTCTGGAGAAAGCCTTCAAAATGCAGAAGTGCATCAAATTGAAGAATGGCGAGGCTACCGAAGATAATGAGATTGATGTACAATCAGATTACTTTTCATTACTCTCGGACGTTTTGATTAATGATCCAGCTTTTGAAATGATTAAATTCCAGCAGATTTGCATTCCCAAATGTGACAATCTGATCAACTCTTCTTCTTTTGATAACTTGAAAATTGGGCTATCCGAATTCCAAAATTTTCAAAATGTCTTATCCAAAGTCAAATCAATTGTCATCAAATCTGACGATGATTTAGGAGTTTTGAAGTCATCGAAGTTCAATAATGTAAAGGAATTGGAGTTCACTGGTCCTTCCATCTCACTAGATGTAATCCGCAACTGTATTGAATCTTTCCCTCATTTGACGAGGCTAGTGTACACAAACTGGATATTACAAGATGTTTCGACCATCGAACTTCCAACATGTCCTAATGACGGTCTCACATGCGTTGATTTGATGTTTTCGGGAAAATTCAATTACGATCTAGTCCACAGTTCGGAACGCCGAATATTGACAAAATTGAATCTCAGTCTTTCTAACGAAAATAGCAGCACTTTGGACCTAAATTCTATTCTCACCAACAACAAATCTCTGGATACATTGACTGTGAATGGATTTCTAAGTGAGCTATACTTTGAAACTGTGTTGAGCTCCAGGCATTCTGAGTTACGGTTTTTGAATCTTACTCGTTGTGAGCTTCTAGACTGCAATTTTTCGAATTTGGAGAGCTTGCAAGAACTAGTGCTTTTGGATTGCCATCTTGATACCAAACATTTATCTTCTTTGAAATCTCTCCCAAAGCTAGCGACGTTAATTTTGATCAATTGCAAGATTGATTGGATAGGCCTATGGGAGCTGCCTTCAAATCTCCAGAAGATTGCTCTTCATAACAATGATCATGAGACCTACAAAGACTTAATTATTGGAAACAACTCTTCATATAAAAACGGCAGTTACCTCCAGCGAGACTTGCATGTTGACATAAACTCCATGCAATTCAGACTTAGGTCTTCTATCCTGAGCAATTTATTCTTCTGCAAATTGGAAAAGCACAAAGTTGTACTTTCAGCTTGTAACGTCCAAGGTCTAGAATTGGCCATAGTACCAAACTTCAAAAGTGTGGACTTTGGACTTTTTGAGTTTGAGCAATTAAGTCCAACTTTTGTACCTGTGAAGCTCTATTCATTTGGCAATAAATTCCACAGACCTCTGAATAATCCTAGTGAGCAGAGATTTGAATACTCCTATATCAATTACAACATGGTTGGCAAGAGTTTGGAGAGAAGAATCAGCGAATATCATGCAAAATCGGATTCTTATGACATCAATGAGATTTCGGATTATGATTCAGATGGCGCTTTGAAGAGAAATCATCGTACTGTTGACTCAGAAATTTCTGACTCTGACTCTGATTATGGATACAAGCCAAGAAAGTCAACCAGTATGAGAGCGAATAAGAGAAGCAGGAATATGAGGAAAGAAACAAGTGAGGATGATCTAGACCTAGGCTCACTTGTGAAAGAAGAGAAGAAGAAGGACAAGCTCATTAAAAATGTTATTTCGTCCAAGAACATTAAGGCATCGAAAGATCCTCACGATCCTGACAAGCCATTTGAATGTGAATTCTGTCCAAGAGCATTTAAACGCAAGGAACACTTAAGAAGACACTCATTGACTCACACAAATTATAGGCCCCATGTCTGCTCAAACTGTGGTCGTGGATTCCGAAGATCAGATAACTTAAAAAACCATGAGCGTAGATGCCTGGGATCGGGAAAGGCAGGTGGAACTGGATATACTTTACGCATTGACCCAAGTAGATTGGACGGAGAGGAAGTTGAAAGAGTCAAAAACCAGGAAGCCGCAAAGAAGTACAGATTGAAAAAGATGAAGGAAATGGGCAAGAGCATCAAATTAGCCGAATTCTTTGAAAATCATGGAATAACGAGTCCATTTCATGAGAATGAGGGAGACTTCAGCTCGCGGCCATCTTCAGGGAGCGTTGATGACGATGCTGATGACGACATTTTTGAGAAAACCGCTTCTTCTCTCCGTCCTGAATCTGCTAGATCACTGAACTTGAGCCCGCCTTCAAGCTCTCTTTTAGAAACTCCTCCTACATCTTCAAACGGACGACCAGGTTCGTCCTCGTTTGGTGTTCACAAAGGTGATGACAACCAACTGAGTGGCTACATGAAATTGAAACGTGGTTGTGCATGGAATCAAACTTTAGACTCATCATCTTCAAAGAAAAATCTAGAGATTGATCTCAAAGACGACATAATTAAAAGCGAGACCAAGCCAAAAATTGAGCATAATTCGGACAGCCCCGATGACGACTTTGACGAGGATCGTGGAGACATGTCAGGGTTTGTGGATTCTGTTCGATCAAACGTAAAACAGCAGGTAAACGAGGAGTTTGCGAGATGTGAACTTCTTCCAAATAATACCTACCGTTGCTCCAAATGCAAACAGATTTTTACAAAAAGAGGAAATTTAAGAAGGCATATGGTCATACATTTCAACTTGAAGCCTTACGAATGCGAATGCGGAAAATCTTTCAAAAGGTCTGATAATTACAAAAAGCACACTTATCGCTGCAAAGCCGTTTTAGGTAAACGAGCAGATCATGCTCGTGGAGATGATACTGCGAAGATCTTGTCACGTCTGGTTGACCAAAATTCACGTGAGTGCGAAATGGATGAGGTTGGTTCTTCAGCAGACCAGCCAAATAGTATAGTTCAGACGCTTGGTACGGGCAAAAATGACGCTCTGATCCAAAATTCGAATGAGGTAGAGGAAAGCGATGAAGAACCTGATGGTAACGACACTGCAGCTATTGCCAGGCAGTTTGAATGCGAGTTTTGCCATAAAAAGTTTAAGAGAAAATATCACTTGAACAGACATTTAATTGTGCATGATAACGATAATATGAGGCCTTATAGCTGTCCAAGTTGTGGGAGCTCTTTCAAGCGCAATGATCTGCTCGAGAAACACATACTTCACAACAGATGCAAATCTTCTATTGTTGTTGTTCGTAATACAGATACATAGGACTTTTAATGGACTGGGCACCTAATGTTAGTAATGTACACCACCCCAAAAATTATTCATTGGATAAGATATATTACTAAGCTATCGAACTTTTTGATCTTGGATAAGAAATTTTATGCTAAGGCTCTACCGAGAGTTGAATTCAAAAAGATATCAATTCGTTACATTTAGTCGCAAAATGCACGTTGAAGCTCTAAAAATGAGATGGGGTACAGGTGACAATTATTGTTACTTACTCTCTGACGATGCCACTAGCAAATCGTGGTTGATTGATCCAGCTACTCCATCTGATATTTGGGATTATCTGACTAAAAAGAATGAAACTGAGGTTGTGGCAATTGTGAACACCCATCACCATGGAGATCATTCTGGAGGTAACTCAAGATTATTGGACTCGCTATACAAAAATATTCCCGTTATTGCAGGCAAAGATTCCCCTAGAGTTAGTTACACTCCGGCTCATGATGAAGTTATCCGTTTGGGTGATAATATTAATATTCGTGCCATCCATACCCCCTGTCACACCCAGGATTCAATCTGCTACTATGCTGAGGACTTGAAAACTGGAGAAAAAGGTGTCTTCACTGGCGATACCCTATTTATTTCAGGCTGTGGTCGATTTTTCGAAGGTGTTGGTAAGGAGATGAAGAGCAGCCTGGAAAAATTGATGCAACTACCAGACGATACTAAAGTTTATCCTGGACATGAGTACACAAAATCGAATGTAAGATTCTCGAAGTCGGTTTTGGGTGAAAAGAACCGGGCTTTAAACGAACTTGAAGAGTTTTGTGCTAAAAATGAGATTGTCACCGGAAAATTCACCATTAAGGACGAAAAATTATTCAATCCGTTCATCAGACTGACAGACCCAGAAGTAATCAAGTCCACAGGTATGTCGAATCCAGTTGAGGTCATGGATGAATTACGGCTGATGAAAAACAAATTCTAAATACTTAATCATTTAATTTATTCAAGTCAATTGCTTAAGCAACTCCAAGAGGTTCTCAATTCCTGTCATGATGTTATCATCGTATCCTTTTCCTGGAGTGTATTTGGAATGTGCAAAGTCGATCAGCTTTAAAGTGCTCAATGGTCCTTCCGCATCCTCTTCGTCAGAATCTTCCTCAAAACATAGATCTCTCATTAGATGATCTTTGTAATTCATTTCTTTCCAACGTCGCACATCATTTTCATAAACCAATAGTATTGAGGCTCCCACCATTCGGAGTTCGCAATCTAATAAACAGTTGTAAAGTAATTCCAGCCGTTGGATTGTATTTCGAATTATAGTTTGTTGTACTTCATGAGGTAAATTATTGTACCTGAAGAATAAGTCAAAAGATTGCTTTATTGAGGATCTATTGAGTGATCGTCCAAAAGTCTTGTTGAAGTTCAAATAATCATGCTCGTCCTTTGTGATTGTCTTGGCTATGTCCAAATCTTCTATAAGTGGTAAGGGTTTGATTGGGTCTGGTGTTCTAATTCCGCAGATTCTATAGTGCAATGATCCCGAGGTTGTTTCAGAGGAAACCTTCTTCATTCTTTCCACTTTTGCTTCATCCGCTGACTCATCATATAGGATGCTGCCTAATTTTATGTCTATCAAACTAGGCTTTGTGAAACCTCTGAGTATATTCTCCAGGACAATAAATTTGTGATCTTTGAAGGTTTCCGGGGTTACCAAACCTTCAAACCCTTTTGAAATATTGGGTTGTTTATTCTCAATCTCAGGCGTAATTCCTGGCACCATTGCGCCGTAGAATAAAGGCATCCAATGAAACAACTGCGACCCCTGATCATCTTCTTCATCAGCATCTAACATAGTGGATTGTGTTTTAGTATAGAAGTCGACTTCTTGTTGATTCGTGGGTTTAATGTACAGAGATCCGTCGGTAGACTGTAGGGCCCCATCATGTCCTGCAGCCTGATGTTCTAGAGAAACAAAAGACATAGTGAGTAATTAATTCAACTGGATACACAGCCTCAAAACTTTTAAAACTATATACTTCCCTGTTTATCCCTATCGTCTTTTCTTTGAAGAGTTGACATACCTTCCACGACCAACTGTCACCTTTACTGGCTTGATATGGTCAGTTCCAGTGAAAAATGGGGAAATGAAATTATCAGCAGATCCTCCTCCAACGAATTCTTGCATAGCTTTTTCGTTTTGACGAAGCTGCCATTGCGCGTTTTTCAATGCCTGTTGATATTCTTTTTGATCTTCACGAAGATAGATGTTATCCAGCAGTGCATTCCCACGATGCTGATATCCCTGATTTCCGTACTTCTTTGCGTAATTCTTCGAAAGTGGCGATGGTAGCGAGTATTTGTCACCTTTTGTGTGCCACTCAAAATTCTTTTTCAGATGCGGTATCACTTCTCCACTGGAGTTCACAGAGACTGCGCATCTCAACAACGTTGCACCTCCACAAGAAGAACAGAAATGTTTTGGTGTACCATCCTTTGGAATAGGCATCATTGTGAAACATGCGTGACATCTCAACATATAATTTCTTACTCTCTTGATTTGTAGTCCTGACATAACATTCATGAGGTTCAATCCCATCTGAAGTGATACGTTCTGGACAGCAAAATCCCCAGTTGCCAAGGCAACTTTGATTTTATATGCAACAGTGGTAGTTTCAACCTGTTCATTTTCGTCCTTTAACATTTCCTCAACAAGATTGTCTGGTGTGATCCACTCTCCTTCATCCTCAGCGTCGGAAAACTCCTGAGAGAGTGAAGCCTCGGTAGTAAGATTTTCCAGTTGTTCAGAAATTTGAGAGGATTCAATGTCATCAACTTTGTCAGTCTCTTGGGTTTCAGTCAAATCGGATTCTGTATTATTAGCACTTTTCTCTGTTCCTGAAGTAGTTGTTTTATTTCTATGTCTCTTTCCACCTCTTCTGGTCTTTTTTTTCGGCTTCTCAACTTCATCAACTTTTGCGACCTCTTCAGTTTCAGTGGCATCGTTGGATTCTGTTGAAGTTGTCTCCGTAGCCTTCTCGTTCTTTTTTATGCGTTCCCTTTTCTCACCAGGATAAGATCTGAGTCTCCATGGTCCATTATTTAGCTCACACTCAAGCTCATATGCCAGAGCAAGAATATGTAAATCATTTTGAGATAAAACAAGATAATCACCTGTTAGTTTTGCAAAATCAACCACTGCCTTGATGGACAAGACTTTTGGTTGCCTCACTTGCAGATTATCTCCCCAAACAGCAACCTGTCTTCTAGCATTTTCATCTTTAAGTTCGCTGAAAACTCCTGGGGTGGTGAAAAACTTGTCCCCAAATTGTTGGATCTGAGAGGCAGACTGTGTGATAAGTGGACCGGCATCCAACACTAAAGAATTCACTTTCGACATGGTATGTAGATTTGAAAAATTTCAAAGAAAATATTTTTTTTATGGCAGTGAAATCTGAAGGTCTAAATCATTACCTTTAAAAATGGCAATAGGAGATTTGATCAAAGATGGTGAAATTGCCCTCGAGAACGACAACCTGGTTGTTGCCCTACAAAAATCTTCTATAGCACTGAAGGAGAATCCTGAGTCATTTAAAGCTTTGATTTTGAGAAGCCGTACCCACCTGCGCTCTAAGAATTACGAAAGTGCATTAGAAGATGCCAAAAAGCTATTACATATCGCACAAGCTAGTGGGAAGCGCGATAACATTGCATTGGCTTTTAAACAAAAAGGAATTGTTCTTTTCAGGCAGAAGGATTATGCGAACGCGTTGATAGACATTATCAATTCGGAAAAACTTAACCCTAAGGATGATGAATGTTTGATGTTCAAGTCCATGATCAATAACAAATTGGAGAAGTCAGCAGGAACCAGAGCTGTAGAATCACCGGCTGAAAAAGCACCAGCTAATTTCAAACCTACAAAACAGCAATTGAAGGTTGATTGGTATGATTCCAGTGAGGTGGTAAACATTTCAATCTTCGTCAAAAATATACCTCAGGATTCCCTAAAGGTTGAGTTCACAAAAACATCCCTTGATGTGAGTTTCACAACAAGAGATTCCACTCAATTCAATTATGGATTGGATCCTCTGTTCGATGATATCGAGCCCTTGAAGTCTTCTTATAGAGTCTTTGGTACCAAGCTAGAGCTCTATTTAGTTAAAACTCGTCAACAAACATGGAAAGATTTAGAACATCACGCCCAAGATTTTGAGGTAATGCAAATTCCAAAGGATGAGCAATCTACGTCTGTTTTGAATTATCCCTCATCTTCTACAAAGAAAGTTGATTGGTCTAACTTCAAAATTGAAGAAGACACTGACCAGGATTCTAATCAAAGTCCAGATGACTTTTTCAAGAAATTGTATGACGGAGCTGATGATGATACTAAAAGAGCGATGATGAAGAGCTACTTAGAAAGCAATGGAACTGCCTTGAGTACAGATTGGAATGAAGTGGGTCAGAAAAAGGTAGATATTTCTCCTGCAGACGGAGTCGAGGTGAAGAAGTGGTAAGGAACTTTAATGAATAATAGTACATAGGACTTTTCCAACGTCATCAAAAGGTTTCTGTCTCCCAATTCATGGAGATATCATGAATAACCTGTGGGCTCACCTTGTCTTTCGGATGAACTTGGTGAGGGCTGACATTTTCCTTCATATCCTCACTATAGTCAATCATTGAGTCGCTCAGCTCAGCAATAGATGGGGCTTCAATAGAGAATGCCCTTCTGGACTGATGTTCCTGGTTAGCGTTTCCAGTGCGAAGAGAGGATGGTGGAGACGGGAGCCTCAGGTTGAAGTTGAGAGGGTTGAGGTTTATTTTCTCATCGAGTCTCTCTAAGTGCTGCTGTTTCTTGATCGGAGGACTGCGCGAAACAGGAGACAAACTTGGCATTCTCAACTTTGGGCGAGCGGGAATCATGGATTTTGCCTGTTGTCTCATGGGTGAACCTCCTTTAATGACAATCGGTTTGTGTGAGATTGTCGATCCTGTCATGAATTGTATGCTTTTTGTAGGAGGGGTTGAATTTGCTTTCATGAAAACAGGTGGCTGGACAGGAACTGGGAATCTTGCGTTTGGCTGTCTCACTAGCGAACGTAGAACAGACGGCTGTGATTGAAAGTGCCCCTTCACTGGGGAGGTCTCTCTTGAATTGAAAGGATTCGTCATTTCATCTGTAGTTTGTCTTCGTATGATCGATCCGGCATTGCTTTGACATTTGTAATTACGGAAAACCCCTGGTCTTGTAGTAGTATAACCAATAGTAGGTTTTTTCGAATGAACTGTGGTAAAGTCTCGACGAATCACTGTGGTTGTAGGCTCATTTCTTAGCACATGACCGCTGGATTTGACCGGCGGATTTCTGACAGGAGATCTTCTGTAAGTCCGCTTTTTACACAATTCTGCCTCTATTTGCTCCAATTTGAGAGCGTATGGTTCACCATTTACCTTGAAATCACGACCACGCTCCGATTGAAAGACATCCAATTGCTCTTTGAGTCCCTGTATCATTGAAGGAAGTTGTCGTCCCAGTTTTTCTCTAGTCTTCTCCTCTTGGCGGAGAATTTTGAAGGAGTCTCTTTTCAAAAGTCTATTAGGATCTTTCACGGCTTCATCCAATAAACGTTTCTCCTCCATTAATTGATCTAATTTAGTAATTAATTGAAGTAAGGGTTTTAACCTTTCCACTTCATGTCTTAAGTTGACAAGCTCAAGAGTATGTTGTTCAAGAAGATCTTCATCAAATTTGGATGTATCACTGATGTAGTATGCATCAAATCTTAGACGATCTTGGTCATCGTACATCAACAGCTCCCAAAACCCTAAAATGCGGTCACGACTCGATTCAATAAACTTGGAAATGTTATGTTTCTTTTCTTGTTCAAGTTCATCCACCAAGACCTCAAAATTGAAAATTGATTCCTGTCTCAAGTTTTTGTTAGCCTTGAGAAATTCTTGTATAGAGTTGTCATCTGGCCGAAGCACATCCCATAGGTCTTGGACTTTTTTCATTAGTATTTCCATCTTAGTTTCACGAACATTTTTCTCTTTTTGAAGAATTCCTAGCTGGCTGTTATAGCGCTCAAAGCTCAACTTTTTCAATCCAATCTTGTATACGATGTCTTGTGAATTATAATTGACAAGATCCAAATCCACTTCCATCTTCAGTTCATGCGAGAGGTTCCTGATCTGTTCGATGAGATCTTTCATTTGGGTGCATTTGTTATCAATATAGTTTTCCAAGCTTCGCTTTTCCCGTTGAATTCTCTCCATCAAAACAGGACTAGCTCGGCTGAAGTTGGTGGCCATGAGTCCTTTGATATCATCAACTTCCTCGATAGTCGAATATTTGAGTGTCTCTTCAGGGGTGGGAAGCTGTGTGATAAAACTTTGATTGCCGTAGTCGTCTACAAGTTCTAATCGAGTGTAGAATTCCTGCAGCTCTATGGAGATTCCGATGATTTTCTCAATCAGAAGTGGTTTTAATTTCAACACTCCATCCTCAACTTCCTTGTTGATTTGCGTCATAGTTTCGTTTTCATTGCAATACTGTGCTAGATTAATAAACTTTTCTTGTCTATAATCGTCAATTAGCTTCTCAACCTTATTACTCAAAAGACTTCTGTCTTTGAAATCATTTTGGTAGTTTTTCAGCAATTTGAAGATCTTAGCTATGGTGTCAAGGGACTTGACAAACTCTTGGTTTAAATTTCTTTCGTCGTCTTCCAACTCCGAAAGGTAGCTGTTTAGAAGAACTTGGACAGATTCATGCCATCGCTGTAGTTTTGCCTCCCGTTCTCCAATTTTTAATCCTAGTGTTTGAATATCTTGAAAAGACTTTACAACATCCTCGATCGAAAGTTTGAACACCGGCTTGAAATCAGATTTGTCTTCGCTTTTCTTTGTATCTTGTATAATCTTAACTATCGACGCCAGTTGTTCTCGGGACAAGTTGTCTAGAAGTCTACTAATTTCTGTTGAGGGCTCCATATTATTAAAAGAATGCGTTTTGTTAGAACATCAACAAGTTCCCTGACTAGATTGACTTTGTGAGTCGTCGTCTTAATTATGTTTATAACAAATTAAATTGATACACCGCCAATATTTATTTTATTCCACATTGGGCAATCAATAACATATATGTAAGATTGGTCGCTCGTACTGACGCGGTACTATTTGTTAACAGGTCAGGGTTGTATAGTGTAGTGGTTATCACTTTCGGTTTTGATCCGGACAACCCCGGTTCGAATCCGGGTACGACCTCTTTTTTTTCAATGCCATTTTTATCATCTAGAGATTCAGCTTCCATTTTTTATATACAGGATTAAGTTGTCGTGGTACCCATAATGAGTCTCATCATCGTCGTACAGCACACAAACATCTCCAATCTCAAGAGCCAATTCCAATCTAAGCATTCGTCCAAATTTCACCAAAGCGAGCTGATAGAAAGTAGCTATTTTCTCGAACAATTTAACCTCATGGTTTATGGAGGTGCTCGTTCGATTGACAAGCGTTTTGGAACTATTTGAAAGTCGAGTTTGGTAGATAGATCTTTGTTTCATGATCAAATCTGAGTGTTTTTTCAGCATTGGCTCCACTAAATCACAAAATCTTGAGGTGAAAAACGTATTTCCATACCTGATAAGAGTTTGGAGAACATCTATTGCAGCCTGAAGAACTCTTGAGTCGTCATTCTGTAAGAAGCTTGATGCTGTAGGCCATAATGATGCTGCAAGCGGTAAAAATTTTGATTTTTCGGTCGCCAAAATTGGAAGCAACCTATTCATAAGATGTAATGCAATGATCGAGATTCTTGTGGATTCGTGTTTTGAAAGACGATCGGTGTAGGTCAAGATATCTGAAAGCGTTTTGTATAATGATGGTGAGATTGGGGAGCACCATAAAGGCTGTGACTCTTTCGCGGGAATGGTTGATTCTATTTCTGATCCAGATTCATCGTCACTATCCACTTCTAAGATCTTTTCTTTTTTCAAAGGCTCTTCAACGTCCTGCTCATCGGGACTATCATAATCAGGTGTCTCTGGTTGATGATTGACAAAGTCAATAACCTGATGGATGCTTTTCATACCCCAAGGTCTAGGAAACATGACGTTATCATGTTCCATACTATTTTGTAGATCTTCGAAATCATAATCTGAGAAGTAATGCTGATATACCTTGTTGATTATCTGATCGAAGACAAGAAAGAAACCCTCACAAAGAGCCACGTACCCATGGTAGAGGTCCAATAATGTAAAGATGGTGGATATTATATCGTCCAATTGAGTAACTAGCTCTATTCCACCAAGCTTGATCAGGACTCCTAAGATCACCGGTGTTCGAGGAGTAATCGTTTCCCCTGTCATATTGATGGAAAGTGAATCTGCTATGTAATCACAATTTTGCAGTATAAGTTGTTCCACAGATCCATCATATAGATGACCTGCAATTTTCAGGGCCACCTTCTGAGCTTCTGTTCTAACTAATGTGTTTGAAGATGCTAAACTATCGATCACAGGATATAGATATTCAACCAATTCATTCTCAAACTGATTACCAAGAATATCACAAGCTCGGCCAATAGTCTGAAGACCTATTATTTGTGCTTGTACCAAGCTTGTATCATCTTGGATGGAAGTATACGCTAATAACTCTCCTGCTTTTTCCAGAATTGTATAAACAACTTCTCCATAATTCCCCTCCGAAGAAGTTGTAACTAGAAATTCGTTTTCATCAGACGGTACTCCTTGAAGGCATTTGGATGCTATCCATAAAGTCATAGCACCAGATAATGATGTTTCCTTTGAATCAACTATTGGAAACTCCAGCAGAATCGGTTGCAAGAACTCGGACCCCGCTTTTCCCATCTCACTGAGCAAATTGGTCAATTCTTGAATAATTTCAGAGTCTACTGAGAGATCAAGTGTCGGTGTCGAGTCAGGATATTCTAAATCCAAACTCGACGTAATGGTCAACAGCTCGTCGCTATATGCAATTTGCACTGGAGCTAGTGATTTTTTGGATTGATTCATCAAATTCAAGTGTTCACTAAACCTATAAGTCAGCTGTTCTATCAATGTGGAAATGTTGTAGTTGAAGTAAGATAGAAAGAAAACGTAGAAGCGAATTTGTTGAAGAAATGAAACAGCTTTCTGTATATCTGGAGAGCTGAGAGTGGTCGAAACAAGCCCTATGCATGATTCTAATTCCAGGTTCATGGCTTGCAAGAAAGAGTTGAGATTTATATTATAGGAGAGAAGTTCGATAGCCTTGGCACGATATTCCTCATTTGAGCATAATTTGGCCAAACAGTTGATAATTTGAGGCATTATGAGACCGCAAGATATGAAACAGCGATTGACGACGGAACAGCAAAATTGAAAGTATGCTTCTTTAACTTCGCTTTTATCATGATCTTTCAAAATTAGCTTCAAAGCTTTCTGAAGCTGAAAGAGGGTAGCTCTAAGCCAACTTGTCGTGCGATGAACAGTCTCTTTTATGTTCTCAGGAATCCGGACGTTGACCAAATCTGGATCCGTCTGGAAATCTTTAAGATCTTCAAGTGTCCCGACTTTGGAGGTAGATTCCACTTGGAGATCAAAGTCGTCAAAAACAAAGCAAGTAATACAAGTTAATAAATTGATCGATTCTTTCACCACTTTAAAATTTGAGCTGGGCTTGAGAGTATTGCTTATAGCAGAAACCACCCCTGGAAACATGAATGATAAGACCTCTCCATCATGGAACAATTGAAAAAGATAATTTAACGATTTCAAACTCTGCAGTTGAATTTTGATATTCTGGCCTTTTTGAACACAATGGAGCAACACTGCCACCAGGTGACCTAAAGAAGGCATGTTGGAAGGATCATTAAGATATCTAAAGGTGTAATCAGATCCCTGGTTGTGAATACCTACCATAATATTGTACAAGCAGTTGAGACCATTCTGTAAAGTTTCGTCACAACAATGAGGCATTTCAGATCCTTTAATATTAGGTTTTCCTCCAATTAGAAAAGTAACCAATGGTATTAACTGCTGGGCTAATCCTTGTGGAAGAGCTCCTGTGAACACCCAGCAACGTTCAATTAGCACATTGATGATAGAAAGAATATATTCTAGCTCTGTATCTTGTAATTTGGCACGCTTCAAAAGTTGAGCTATTGGAACAAACACATAATCAGCCAAACTATTAGGAATTGGTAATGATCTGTCTCCGATTATATCATTAATTGATCTCTTGATTACTAAATCCAATTGCTTCAGAGCATCGACTAATTGATTGGATTCGAAAATTCCTTCCGGTGCAAATGAAATTTGTGATAACTCGACACATTGTGGCTTGATCTGTCGAAATATCAAAGTACCAAGGTTGTCAGATTCCTCCGAGGAGATTGACATCTTCAAGACCTTTTAAAGATAGTTTGAGAAATGTATATTTTACACCCGTACACCATTATTTTATTAGGTGAAATCTTGATGGAAAATTTTTCACTAAGCTAATCTTCCTTCACAGAAAGCAAATTAAGAGTACGTAGTTCAATTCTAATTTGCAGGTGTTCAATATGATTTTGCAATGTTGGCAAGAAAAGCAAGCTGGATCAGAAATTACGGTTATTTTCCTAGTTTAAACAATAAACTTGCCTAAATTAGGTGGGTTTGATGTTTTTGCCAGCAAAAGCCATAATACCCTGGTCAAGATATGCACATGAATCCATCGGACACTCATGCGCCTTAATTGGTTTTTTGTCAAAACATTACTAACATGTTTTAGAAACAATGACTAGAACTTCTGCCCTCGCTGACGCTCTTAACGCCATCAACAACGCTGAGAAAACCGGTAAAAGACAAGTTCTCATCAGACCTTCTTCCAAAGTGATCATCAAATTTCTGCAAGTGATGCAAAAGCATGGTAAGTCTTTATTTACACCGGAATGATAACTGGATGGCCTGTCAGTATACAGTCTCTTGCTGTCTTTTAAGTTTCCGGAAGATCGACGTAGGGAATGCTTCTTACACAGTGCTAATAACCAATTATCAGTATCTGTTTACTTTCCCTCGACACTCTTTGAATTGCGATACTAACTATATCTAGGATACGTTGGAGAATTTGAATACATTGACGACCACAGATCCGGAAAGATTGTCATCCAATTGAACGGAAGACTTAACAAGTGTGGTGTCATTCAACCAAGATTCAATGTGAAGATGAGTGACATTGACAACTGGACTGCTAACCTGTTGCCAGCCAGACAATTCGGTTACGTTATCTTGACCACCTCTGCTGGTATTATGGACCACGAGGAGGCTAAGAGAAAGCACGTTGCCGGTAAGATTTTGGGATTTGTGTATTAGGTAAATTAATAATGATTTGAGTGAAAACAATTTGTTCGGCTGTGCATCGCGTCCACGAGCAAAAAAAAGTAGGATCAGCGGCAATCCTTTTTTCTTTATAATTTTATTCTTACCTTTTGACACTATGCTTTCGGTTCTCAAAGCGTTAGTGGTGTGCCTGTTTGCAGCCAAAGCGTACGGTGCTGTCCATCCGATAGAAGTTAGAGATAGGCATTTCTACGATTCGGTGACAGGGCGACCAGTATGTAAACGTTTATTATTTGTGTCTACTAACGATCAAGTTTTTCATTAAAGGAGTCGATTACCAACCAGGAGGATCGTCTGCGGTTAATACTCAGAGTGATCCATTATCCGATGTCGGGAGATGTGCTAGAGATATAGTGCTTTTCCAAATGTTGGGTATTAATACAATTAGAGTCTACTCTATCAATCCTGATTTAAATCATGACAAATGCATGACCTTATTAGCTGCAGCTGGTATCTATCTTGTTCTGGATGTCAATTCCCCATTACCAAATCAGCACTTGAACAGATATGAGCCTTGGACCACTTATAATGTCGACTACCTCTCCCATGTTTTCAAAACTGTGGATGTTTTCTCTGGCTATAACAATACTCTGGCTCTTTTTGCTGGAAATGAAATCGTCAATGATAAGCTCTCTGCAAATGTTTCACCGACCTACGTCAAAGCTGTGATTAGAGATTTGAAAGACTATATCAATTATCAAGCGCCTCGGAAAATTCCTGTTGGGTACTCTGCAGCAGATGACCTCAGCTATAGAATTTCCCTGGCCAAATATCTGGAGTGTTTCGAAAACAGTCCCTCTGAAAGTGTTGACTTCTATGGTGTTAACACTTACCAATGGTGTGGAGAGCAAACCTTTTACTCCAGTGGTTATAACGTTCTTGTGAATGATTATCAGGATTTCAGCATTCCCATCTTCTTTTCGGAATACGGTTGCAATGAGGTTCTTCCTAGACAATTCAAGGAGATTGCAAGTATCTACTCGAACCAAATGTCATCGGTTTTCTCTGGTGGGCTTGTTTATGAGTTTGCTCAGGAACCTAACAATTATGGGTTAGTTGATTATGATAAAGATGGACATGTTCATTTGTTGGCCGATTTCCATTCTTTGAAAGATCAAATTTCCAGGGCTGTTGATCCTCCAATCCCAAGAAAGCCTTCCCTACAATCCCAAGGAAATAGTGGTCCTTCAAATAAGGGCGGTCGTACCAGACACCAGAAGAACAAGGTTTGCGAAACCCAATACCAAAACTTGGATATTTCCAACGGTGTTCCAAGATCCTTGGGTACTGAAATGATAACCAATGGTGTCAAAAAGGCTTCGAGGGGTAAATACGTTTCATTATCCGAGGATGACATGACCTCCAAGTTTAAGATTTATGATGTTGATGGCAGGCTCGTGATGGAGAATGCCAGAATCAAGGTTATCCCTGAACCAAGGGCGGAAAACAAACCTATGATTTGGAATAACCGTAAGTTAAAGACGCAAAGACCAAAGTATGAGAATTAGGGGAGCTTTTGGGCTGTCGAATTTTTCATTTTTGACAGATACTAACCAAATTTTAGTCGCTTGTAAGACCGATATTTCATCGATCCTCAACACAGTCTCTGTTGTTTTAGCTGGGGTTTTTGGTTTAATCATTTAATTTGAGTTGAATTCAGACGATCTGTAAAGGTTCAAGTCACCACTTGTACCACCAGTTTTTTTCACCACTCGACAACTCCCGATCTCCATTTTTTTATCCACCGCTTTGCACATATCATACACAGTCAATAGAGAAATTGTGGCTCCTGTCAGTGCTTCCATTTCCACTCCTGTCTTACCATCACAATCCACAGTACACTCAACCAAGATAGAATTATCATCCTCATTACGAATCAAGTTGACTTTGATTCCTGTGATACTTATTGGATGGCATAATGGGATCAATTCTGATGTCTTTTTCACAGCCATTATTCCGGCTATTCTTGAAACTGACATCACGTCACCTTTTTTGTTGCTATTAGAGAGCAGTAGACTCATGGACTCGGGATTGCTGAATGTTATTTTACCCTCTGCGGTAGCAGATCTATGTGTAATTTGCTTTTCGTAGATAGCCACCATCCGTGCCTCCCCTTTGGAATTGACATGTGTTAACTTGGAAGCCGTTGAATAATGGCGCCTATTGTAGTTGAAGGATTGGATTGGAGCTAGGGTTAGTACAACAAAAGTAATCAACAGAGAAAGGAGTGCATGCATTAGAATTTGATATTGGTTCATCCTCCTATCAAAATCATAGGTCTATTGGGTTGGTCGCTAAGCTCATCCAAGCCTGAATGTTTTTCCTTCTTATCTTTTACAGCTAGCCCAATGTGTTTAAGAATTTCATCGTCATCATAGCCAGCACGAATGAGATCTCTTAATGAAGTTTCTGTGTTATCAAAGAGGCACACCTTAAGATTTCCATCTGATGTAAGCCTTAAACGAGTACATGTACTGCAGAAATCTTCTGTCATTGAGGTGATGAACCCAATCTTACCTTGAAATCCTGGAATTTGATAGACTTTAGCGGTGTCTCCATTGTTTCGCTGTAAAGGGTGGATGCGTGGATATTTTACTTGTATATTGGACAGTAGATCTTCATATGAAACAAGCTTGTCTGTTGACCATTTGTTTCCGTCAAAGGGCATATATTCAATGAATCTGACCTCAATCTTGCTATTTCTAGTGAGTTCGACAAAGTTTAATACTTCGTCTTCATTAAGGTTCTTCATTATCACCACATTAATCTTAATCTTGGGGATATCTAACTCCAATGCTTTATTCAAACTTTTCATTACTGCACTCAATCCATTGCGTCGAGTTATTAATTGAAACTTACCATTTATGAGAGTGTCTAAACTGAGATTTAAAGATGTGAGCCCATTTCTAAATAGATCTGGCAATTTCCTATGCAATGCTAATCCATTTGAAGTGATGCATATTTCATTCAAACCCGGAATTTGATTCAATCTGGTAACTAGATCAACGATATCTTTTCTAACAGTTGGTTCACCTCCAGTCAATCTTATCTTTCGAACTCCTTCCTTCACAAACAAAGCTGCCAGGCGAATAATCTCATCTGTAGTAAGAAGATCATCTGATGGTGATAACTCGATACCTTGTTCGGGCATACAATAAACACAACGAAGATTGCATCGTTCAGTAATAGAGATTCGTAAATAATCATGTTTGCGACCATACGAGTCGCTCAAAAAATCAGAGAAGGGCTTTAACGGAAGAGACCTCAACTTCGCAAGTCGCAGTTGCGCAGTTGAAGTCCTTGTTAAGGAATACTGTCTGATCAACGCTTGAGGCAATCGCATTTATGAAAAAAAAATACCAAGATAAGGAGTGATTATTAATTAATAGAGAAAATTATGATACGCCGCCCATCTCACCTGACAGGACTGCAAACGTCTGCGCAAAAACTTGATGTTAGAGCTCATCAACGAACCTATCAAGGTGCTTATATTCGAACCTGTTTGGGTTGTTTGGCTTTCTCGCTAATAGTATTGAAAGTTTTCGCCATTGAATTCTATGAGATTGGACTGCTTTTCAACCTATACAGTCTTTTACTTTGTGTGCTTGCGTATATGAGATCGAAAAAAATCGATACATATCTGCATGGACCGACACAAGAAACGGTGTACTTCAAAACAAGTGGAAACTATGTTTTATGGCTCACAACAGTGAGTATGATGTGTTATATCATATTGTTTGTACTTGTATGTAGGTTGTAAAGATTTGATACAAATTTAGACTATTTATTCTTCTTTAATTCCTCCAACACCGCTGATTTCGGCCTTCTCAATGGATGCCTTGTCAGTTTTTTGGTCTTGACCAGTAAATGCGCTGAACATACCAGCAGCGGCCTTGAAAGGTCTTTTGAGGTCACCAGTGGCAGCCTTACCGAAAACATGGATTTGAACCAAATTAGTCTCAAATGCACCCTTCAATGGCGAGATCGATTGCATCAACAGCGGGTTGGCGTATTTCATGTACAAATGCATGAAACCCATCATAGCCAATCCTGTGAACACTCCCTTAATGGAGCCTTGGATTTGCTTCAAATCGTAATCCTTCACTGTAGTAACGACCAATTTGGATTCACTCTCACCTTGCATAGCATTAGGAGGCTCCAAATATTTCAAAGTAGTGAGATCGTTCTTCTTGGTGATTAGATATCTCGTATAGAGATAGATTGACAAGGTGAGTAAAGTACAAGAACCATACAAAACTCTGACGTAGAACAGGATTGTTGGATCTTCAAAGTCAAGCTTACGGGAGACTTGCATCATTCCCAGCATGAGGATGAGGTTGGACACGGCTGGATTCATCTTGGGAGGCGAATTGTCGAGGTGGACAAAAAAACAAAATTTTCAAAGGCGGTGAAGATAAGCCCAGGGAATGAAAAACAATATATGGGCTTATTATCTCGATGCCAAAAGGCAATAGGGCCCGAATACAGGATCCAATCTGGTTTGGTGTGGTAGTTCGGAGATAGATCAAATTAAACGGATTGAATCTTCAATCTTTGTTGTTCAAGATTGATCCTTCATTGAGTCTCTCCTCGGCTGTGCTTCTGCCAGCGGGCGCGTGCCACTAATGATCGAGTATTTTATAAAAAAAAGAGGGCAAGATAGGGTTTTAAGTTTCAAACGAATTCTGAATTCTGCGCTCGTTTATAACTGAAAGCCTTATTCACAACCACATCCTGGTCACGTTCTTGAGCCGGAAATCCTATCAATCAGATTACCAGATCTGGTTTCTCAAAGAACTTCATTACTAATTAGACGCTAGTTGTTGTCTCCCAAATAGATCTGAATTTATCCTGATAAATTCAGCCCCAAGCATTTCCTCCCATTATCATGGTAGAACCATTAACCTCCAATATGTCGTATTCAAGTCCAAAGGTTTCGACTTTGTTGCCAGCACCTCCTCCTGAGGTAAATCCTTGGAACAAGCCGTCTTCCACGCAGCAACGTTTATCGACACATATTGATCAAGTACCCCCTTCACAAACTCTTGTGTCAGCTTCTAAAAACCAATTGCATCAGCCAACTGTAGTTGGTAAGGCGAAAAAGACAGGGAAGGAAAAATGGGTTCCTCTTGAGGCCGAAATCATGGTCTCGTCGCCCACAACAGCAAGGGCAGCAAAATCTTCCAGTGCAAATGGAAAAAAGAAAGACCCGAAACAGAACCACAATAGACGTAACCCAAGGAAACGGAACTCAAGATTCCCTGAACAAACAGATGAAAAGAAGTTCATTCCTGAAAATATCACACCCGCAACTCATTCGGATCTGTCCAGCGCAACCACAGAAACCACGGACTTGTCTGATGAGAAGACGCTAGTCAGACTTGTTTCCCAACTAGCCATTGAAAACACAGATGGCCCCGAAACAGCCCCTCCAACTTCAGAATCTATAAATACCCTTGAAAATGGGTATTCCGATGTCATGTCCCATAACAAAGAAGACTTTAATGATCCACGATATCCAAAACATCAAAGAAGTAAAAGCTTCAACACTTCCTCCTCCTTCAGGTACAACAAAAGAAATAGAAATGTTTACCCACGGACGACCAACAATATACAATCAATACCGCCATATCCACTCATGTCGCCTACGCCATACTATGTCCCTTATTACGTGCCACAAGGCCCTCCTCCATTTGGCATAAATATGTCTCCATCTGCATCCCGAGGGAACAGTCAGCTCAATTCTCAACCTTCATCCAGAGGATCTCCTGTTGCAAGTAACACTGCAGGACCTGTGTTACTTCCAGTAAATCCGATTTCTCATCATGGATCAAATTCTCCTTCACCCGTTGGGTCACCCCCGCCAATGTATGGAGATCCTGGGATGTACTATGGCGTATTCCCTGCTCCAGGACTTGCGCCGCAGGTCCCATCACCAAATCCAGGTTCGCCAAATCCGTACTATCAGCCTTATTTCATGCACCCTCCTGGGATGGGCGTTCCAATGGTTCCGCCAGTACAATATGGATATCCTACACATTATAGTACATCTGGGGGTGAGAAGATTGATCGGCTTGTTCAGCAACTGGAATACTATTTCTCGGTTGAGAATTTGCTGAAAGATATATATTTGCGAAAGCATATGGATTCCGAAGGTTATGTGAGCGTGGTATTTGTGGCTGGATTCTCAAGAGTGAAAGCGTTGTCAGAAGGGGATTTCGGGCTTATATCACAAGCTCTGAGGGAAACAGATTACTTGGAGGTAAACGGATCAGGAAGGTCCAAAAAAGTGAGACTAAGAGAGGGATGGGAGAAATGGGTGCTTCCCGCTGATCGACGTGAAAAATAAAGATAGGTATTAAATGCTATTTACGGTGCAAATGGGCGGTCAAGAGAAAATCTTTTTATTCAAAAGATGAAGATCCGTCAGTCTCTGGTGATTGAATTTTCGGAATTCAGGAGAGTTGAGAAGTTTGATGTCTTCTTCGCTGACGAATGTGTACTCAATATCTTTTGAATGTGACTTGCTCACTCTTTCCCTAAGCAAAAGTAACTCTTCTTCAAGTATCTTTTCGGTGCAGTAGATCCCTTTCAATCTCTTGAAGATGCGAAAGCTTTTGGAATGTGCCAAGATTTCAAAATTGATATGATGCGATTCAGTATAGGATGCTTTTGATAGTTGTTTGGCGTCCTGGTTCATTAATTTGGAGTGGACTGCTCCAAAGCTTTCGATTTGGAGATACTGATCGTGCTTGAATATGTCCATGTATGTATCGTTGACGGTATTGATGAGCTCTGAGAAACTTGACTGGAACCCTAAGAATAGTGAGGTTTTGAAACAGCTACTTGATACCGAGTCTGCTGTGAAATTGACCAGCTGTTTGGTATTCAGAAGTTCGACCAATGTTTCCAATATTCGTTGATGGAGAAAAATCAATGGAAGCACATAAGATGTATTTGAAAGAGAGTCCAAAAGTTGCAGATTCAGATTGTACCAAGTTTTTAGCTTGACCTCGAGGAAATCAAGCTCATCTCTGATCCGGGGTCTGTAGATCAGCTGTTTGGGCACCGGGGCTGTTTCAATCACAGGCATGGATCTTTCGTATATCTTAACTAACGACATAATTTGACTCTTTCTCGGTCAAAATTTGTTTTCAGGATGTAAATTTATACTGACTCATAGAAATCAGCACGGCCTTGAAAACAGAACATCTTATTTTTAAGGGAATGAATTTTATGAGCCGCAGTGCGGAATTTCAAAGTGGGTCACTCAGGGTAGGGGAGATTTTCTGTAATCTGCATAAACGCCAAAATAAATTGTGTCCCACGTGAAGATTTAAAACAAGGATAATATCCACACAGCCTTATCTCAAATCGTGTTGGGTTATATACCAGTGGAGTATTCCACTATGCGTAGTGAAATTATTTATGAGTTCTGAGTTAGATAAACCTTGCAAAACCGATGAGGTTGTAGTTGAAAATCCTGCTGATTTTTTGACCAATACAACCAACCCTTTTCTAGATCCATTTGTAGCCAGCTATTGGCGCAAGGTTTATGATGATTGCAAGTATGAATGTCGGGAAAGATTCGATCCCGAATTCACTTGGACCCCTAAGGAGGAGCGCCGTTTAGGATGGAAGTTGGATTATTATGTCACTGCTCTAGCCTGCTTCATGTTTGTTGCTTTACAAGTTGATCGGGGAAATCTCGCTCAGGCAGTGGCAGATAATTTGTTGGAAGATCTGAATTTAGATACAGACACGTACAACAATGGGAATACCATTTTCTTCATCACATTTATCCTCAGTGAGCTACCATCTTCGCTGATTTCCAAGAGATTAGGGGTTGACAGATGGATTCCTTTCTTGATGTGTACATGGTCGATTGTTGCTATTTTGCAGTGCAGAATGAATAGTAAGGCGTCCTTCTATATTACGCGTGCACTTCTGGGGTTGTTGGAGGGAGGTTTCACTCCTGAGCTGGTTCTTTGGATGTCTTACTTCTTCACCTCCAGTGAGTTGTCTATGAAGTTGTCATATTTCTGGACTGCTTTATCATTGACGCAAATGGGAACTGCGTTATTAGCCTATGGCATTCTAAGAATGCGTGGAATTCTTGGAATGTCCGGTTGGCAATGGCTATTTATTATCGAAGGAGTGTTCACCTTAATCATTGGGCTCGTTTCTGCTATGGTGATGGCACCATCTGCAGTTCAGACCAAACGGTTGTGGAACAAGAAAGGATGGTTCACTGAAAGGGAAGAGAAGATAATTGTCAACAAGGTGCTAAGAGATGATCCGTCTAAAGGTGACATGAACAACCGTCAAGGAGTGACCCTACGCAATATCTTGGGAGCAATTCTAGATTACAATCTGTACCCGATTTACATCATTGGCATCATTGCATATGTGCCATTGAATTTGTTGACTACTTACATGACTCTGGTGTTAAAGAATCTCGGGTTCACCACATTGAACGCGGTGCTTCTCACTGTCCCATATAGTGTCATCCATATCATTTTGTTGATTGGTATTACGTGGCTCAGTGAGAGGCTCAAGGAAAGATCGCTTACGTGCCTTCTTCTTCCTCTCTACGAAATTCCCTTGGTTGGTATCCTTGCCTTCTGGGAAGGATCCATGGTAAACAAATGGGGGACATGGACTGTATGCACTCTTATATTAGGGTTACCATATATTCACGCGATTTGCTTGAGCTGGGTTTCTCGCAATTCGCGCTCTTTGAAAACCAGATCTGTTTCAACTTCACTATACTATATGTGTGCTCAGATTGGGTCTTTGATTTCGTCCAATATCTATCACCAAAGTGATGCTCCTTTGTACAGAAAGGGAAACTTAACTTTATTTTGCTTTTCGGTGGCCATGATTCCAATTTTATTGCTTACGAAAATTTATTACACTTACGTGAACCGGAAAAGAGACCTTTCATGGCAGCTAATGGATCCTATTGAGCGCGAGAATTATATAATGAATACCAGCGATGTTGGCTCCAAAAGGTTGGATTTCAGACTCGCGCATTAAATATGTTTTTTATCCCCTTTCCGAAAAGGGTAATGATAATTACACAACCGCCATGTGGGCCCAAAAGTAGGATCCGGGGTAATAACAAACACATGGTTCTAATAACCAGTTTCATAGAGCAAGAGTAATCTTGTTTCAGTGTTTTTCTTTAGCCATGATCACTGATATCTGTGAATACCAACCGGTATTCGAGATCCCTTATGTCTTACAGTCCAGAGTGAAGCAGTTTTATATGTCATATAATTCGTGCAATTTCCGCTGTATCACCGTGGAACCTCCATTTGACGTCAAGTATAAAGGTCGTTGTTTGTTTGTTCACGGATATAGAGAATGCAGTGAACTCCATCTACGAATGATGGATACTTTGGCCCTTGAAGGATACGCCTGTTTCGTGTTTGACCAGCGTCGTAATGGACTGTCAAAACCTCATGGATGGTTTGATTGTACCAACGACTATTACACGTTCAGTGACCTTGAGTTTTTTGTGAACTATAATTTGGCTATAGAGAGCGAAAATCTGTGCTTGGTGGGTCATTCTATGGGTGGGGCAATAGTACTTACTTACATGATGAGAGGTGAGAATAGACACCGTATTCGACGGGTAGTTACTTCATCACCATTATTAGGTCATCGTGATAACACGTCCATTTGGCGTTTCATCTTTATGTTGATTTTAAGTTATCTCCCGCTGTTGAATCTGTTGACCTTACAAAAGACAGATTATGGCGTTGTGAAACGTCAACAACAACAGCAAAGACAATTGGATCCAGAAAAGTTTAAACAACTGGCAATGCGTAATAGACTTACCACAGATATGAACTGGTTGCAAACAGTCAATGATATTAGATTAATCTCAAAGGTGGGTACCATCGAAGAGGTGATTCATATATTGAGACGCGGAAAATCACTCGTTGAGAAACACGAGTTGGTCAAAGCACGATATGCTGAATTATCTGATTGCAAAATGCTCATCTGTCAAACACTTCAGGATCCACTTGCTGACGTAAAGAGCGTGGAGACGTTTGTTAAAAATGTTCCAGGAATCCATTTGGAGTGGTATGCGGATTGTAAGCATGCATTGTTCATTGAACGTAATGAGGTGTTTCAGCGTGTTTCATCTGATGTGGTGCGGTTCCTGAACAACTAGAAATCTGTGTGTAATGTATTCTAAATTTATCGACGCGCGTCGATCGACCTTTTCTGTTTCTTTTATATCACCCTTTTTGGGCAAAATTCTAGCACGTGCATGATAATGCACCTGAAGAACATTAACGTGGGGGGGCATTTGTAGTTAGTGCCAAATTTGAGGTCCCTGTGGCTTGACACGTGGGAAATTCAGTCACAAGACCATCCTAGGGGCAATATATCAAGTGATCGTAATGGTAGCTCCCACTTGTAAGACAGGTTATTAGTGATAGTTCCCGGTCATTGGCTTTATATCCAGGCTGTTGAAGAAACGTCCTTTTTATGGGATCTTATTGTGCTTGTACAAGTTTTGCCACTAGCTTGACTGCATGCAACGTTTTTAAATTATCTTGCACGCACCCATATAAATATATTGCACCCGGCACGAAATCCTTGGAGATGAGTGATATCGAACCCAACGGTATAGTGCCCAACGCTGGCACAGGGTTAACTTCCTTGTTGCCGCCGCCGCCTATTTTCAAGCCGACCTTTATCCAGATGCAAAAAACAGGATCACGTAACATATCTCCCTCTAACTCTGCTAATGGTTCACCAAATATAAATATAGCAAGCAATTCTAATTACCTCACCTCATCGTTCGTAACTGGTGAGGAATACAAGATCCGGTTGATTCAGCTTTCGCCTTCAATCTCGCCGATGATGCACTCAATTGACATGCCTGCTTCAGGACCTGGCAGTCCCCCAATTAACCCTAACAAGAAAAGACGGAAATCATCAGTGACTAACAAGGAGGAACAAGAACGGAAGAAGAAGGAGCTCAAGAATCAACATTCGATCATCGAAAAAAAGCGACGGATCAAAATGAACAGAGAGTTTGAGGCTCTCAAATTTATGGTTCCAGCTTGCAGACTCAACATTTTAAGCGGGCTGAATGAGAACAATTTCGATAACTCCAACATGATGCATAAGCTCACAATCTTGCAAAGTACTGTGGAGTACATCAAATATCTGCATTTGGTAATTAAATTGCTAAAATTACAGATGCTGACTCCAACACAAACAAGACCATTTTTTCAGAAATGGTTGGCCAAAAACGATAATCTCAAGTTTGTGGACTTTGATTTGGATTTGCAGGAGTATCGTAATATTGAGCAAGAGTACAGTTTTGAGGAGATTTTCACTAAGATCTGGAAAAATAATGGCGAGATGGATCCAGAGGATTTAGACGTAGTGTCCGAGGAAATTCAGACTCTTCTCGCGAAAAGTGAGAATCAAGCGGTTGATGATGACGATGGTGAAGACGCCGATGAAGATGACGACGATGATGATGATCAGGATATCAATCATCCTATAAGACTGCCTCAAATCAAAAACCTCGCCAGCCAATTACCCATCACTTTACCTCCTCAAACACCTTCCCAGCTTGCAAGTCCTGTGATCACGCCGGATATTTGTCGTAGCGCTAGATCCACACCTTCCATGCGTCATCATTCGGCTTCATCCTTGTCTACCTTCGCATATTCCGATCGCATTCGCGAGAATTCCAAATTTAAGCTTCCACTCCCCGCCATTGTGGACGATAATCTCATCAAAAGACCCAATGCAGAGGACTTTGAAGTAGATTCACAAGCATCCAAAGTGTTGATGTTGATGAAGAGCGATGAAAAACGAACAAGTATTGATAGTTTACTTAATTAAAAAACCTATATTATTTAAAGACAGAGTCAAATTGAAGTGTCATAAAGTAAGTCTGAAAAATCAACGTATTGAAACGCTTGAGACTTCATTTAGATAGAGCATTAAAATCAGCGATTGATTGTACTGAATTAAGATGCATTGGAGTGATTGATGGGCGAAATAAGCGAGATCTATACATGTACTACGGATACTCAGTATAGGAAAGTCAATCTTACATCTTTCAACAATTGGTTGCGTGGTCTAGTTGGTTATGGCATCTGCTTAACACGCAGAGGGTCCCCAGTTCGATCCTGGGCGCGATCATTGTTTTTTATAATTTTTTAGCTTTTTGGGTGTAAGGTGTGATAAGCACAACTAGCTACTATCTTTCATCTATTATACATGTTCATTCTATTATACATCTTTATGCGAAAGACCAGTGATACCGTAACTACGTTTATCAAATGCAGCAGGCTTTCGGAATGCGCCAGGCTTGCGAAGTCCTCCCAAAGTATCGGAAGACTTGGCGACAATCGATCGCACTGTAGGAATCGCTGGCTTGACTTCTGCAATTGGTCTTTGATAATGAGGGGCTCGCGGTTGACGAGGAGCCGGATTCATGGTCATGCGCGTAACCAATGGTTCCTCATTAGAAGGTTTCATGAATTTTGAGATATGGTAGGGCATTTTCATCAAATCAGGATCGATTTTGGTCTTCTTCAGTTCGTCATTCTGTTTTGGATCCAAATCGTGTTTGAGATTGTGTCCCGGATCCATCAGCTTAAAGTTGAAAGTTCCTGATTGGTTGGAAGAACCGTTCAAATGGTTGTTAAGAGAACTTACCAAAGAACTCACAATTGATGGAACAAGATTATCACCCAAGTTTTTGTTGGAAACAACATATGCTGCAGCCAAAGAAGTGGCCAGCACACTAATGGTACTCCTATCTTCTGTGGAACCTCCAAGAGCATCGTAGAGCGAGTATATGTTGGAAGATATTTGAGGATCAGTCAAGAAAGCGGCCACTGACTCTGAGTTTTGATCCGGATCAATATTAGTGTTGATGTTTGCATCAGTACCATTTTTCTCGAGCCTTTTGCGTTTGCGACGTTCGAACTCTTCTGTAACCCATTTTTTCTTGATTTCCTCATCTTCAGGATTGGTGAAGATCTGATTAGCTCTCTTGATCACTCGTGCGCGTAAATCGTTATCTCTGTTCCTTTCAATGTTAATCACACGCCAACGTTTCTTCCGCTCTCTATTTTCTAGTCGAATTCGCTCCTTCTCGTCCATTTCCGATGCATCTGACTTAAGTTTCGATTTGGTTGCAAATTTCAATCCCACGCCTTCGCTCGATCTTAAACTATCCAAAGTCTTGTAAACACTATTATGAATCGATTCCAACTGCGAAGAAGACAGCTGATTGGATATAAGCGAAATATCAAGATTTTGAAGGTCCAAACCAGCAAGAATCGTGCGAAGAAAAGACCCTTCTGATTTTTTAGCTCCCGAAGGAGCTGGCAATAGATTCGCACTTTGTGTCTTGGAGATTTGTTTAGCATAATCTCGCAACATTTTCTCCCGTTGTAAAGCGAGCGTCTCAGCAATAGAGGGGTTTTTGTCCAATGGTTTCTGGAATTTCTGGAATTGCTCAAGAACAGAAGCTTTTTCAACAGTACTTTTAGGAGCAGGAATAGTGGTCGGTGGTGTAGGAACGGTGAATTGTAAGACACTAGCGGGGAGGGGTTCGTCTTCTGATTTACTGATTTTTTCTTTCTCTCGCTCTAGTTTCTGTCGCAATTCCCTATCTCTTTGTTGTTGAGCTAATAAAGCACGAGCTTGTTGTTGAAGACGTTGTTGAACTGCAAGATTGATCTGACTTCGTTTTGATTTAGGCTGTTTTTTCTTCGACTTCCCGCTCGTATCGACATTATTCATGGACGAAATCAAATGATCCGGGTTTTCCATGGCCATTTCCATGGCCTTTTCCATCATTTTGGTCCATTGAAATTGATCTATATCGGAATCAGTCTGGTTCTTGGTGAGATTCCCGTCAGGGAAGAGATTAGTATCCACAACATTCTGAACCATTTCAGCTAATGCGGACTCCAAATCATCCTCATTCGAATCCAAATTCAAACCTACCGGTTCCAGGGGTTCCATAGAAACTGGCTCTGCAACATGATCAATAGCCTCTGCTATGGCCTGGGAGAGTTCATCTGACGGTTTGGGATCATCCAGAGCTTCTATGGCACTACTAAGTTCCGTCAAAAGTTCCTTGTCTTTGTCATCGTGAAGAGCATCTTCTATAGCCTGGCGAAGTTGATGTTCACTGAATAATTCATTTTCATCAAATTCATAAGCTTCACCGGTCTTGTTTTCTTGAGAAGAGATGCTATTGGACATCCTGGTTATCTAATCAAGAATCCGGGGTAATATTTCATAAAACACAGTCACAGGTGAGTTTAATAAATAAGAAGTAAAATTTTAAGAGAGCTAGATGGGGATAAGGGAATAGACGCGTCGATAGACCTAAATATGATATTTAAAGTAGAGAACCAAGAATATATTAATAATATTCACCTAAGCTTCGTAATTGGAAGCAGACACGTTACCTCCCTTACCAGTCCAGTTGATGTGAATGTAATCAGTAACTTTTCTGGACTCGGTAGCAAATTCAGGCAAAATCTTGAAAGTGTGAGCACCAAAGTAGTCTCTTTGAGCTTGCAACAAGTTAGCTGGCAATTGCTTGGATCTGTAACCATCGTAGAAGGACAAGGCAGTAGAGAAGGCTGGAGTTGGGATTCCTGACTCAATGGCTTTGGCAAGAGTCTTTCTCCATCCAGATTGGGCCTTAGCAATAGCTTTGTTGAAGAATGGGTGGAACAACAAGTTCTCCAAATCTGGGTTCTCTCTGTAGGCAGCAGTGATCTCAGCCAAGAAAACGGATCTGATGATACATCCTCCTCTCCACATAAGAGCGATCGAAGGGAAGTTGAGCTTCCAGCCGTATTCCTTAGCAGCCTCTCTGATAAGCATGAAACCTTGAGCATAAGAGATAATCTTAGAAGCGTACAAAGCTTGCTCCAAATCGTCGACAAAAGCCTTCTTGTCGGTGATGTTCACAGAAGCGGTTGGACCGGCAAGCAAAGAGCTGGCTCTTCCTCTCTCTTCTTTTAAGGCAGAAAGACATCTGGCGAAAACAGCTTCTCCAATCAAAGTGACTGGCATACCCAAATCCAAGGCATTGATAGCAGTCCACTTTCCAGTACCCTTTTGACCAGCAGAATCCAAGATCTTCTCGACCAATGGGGTGCCGTCGGAATCGTTAAAAGCAAGGATATCTCTGGTGATCTCAATCAAGAAGGAGTCTAAAACTCCTTTGTTCCAGGTGGCAAACACATCGGAAATTTCCTTGTCAGTGAATCCTCCAATTCTCTTCATCAAATCGTAAGCCTCACAGATCAATTGCATGTCACCGTACTCAATACCATTGTGAACCATCTTAACATAATGACCTGCACCAGCATCTCCAACCCAGTCACAACATGGCTCACCATCAGACTTAGCAGCAATTGACTGGAAGATGTCTTTAATATGAGGCCATGCCTCAACAGCTCCACCAGGCATCAAAGAAGGTCCGTAACGAGCACCTTCCTCTCCACCAGAAACACCAGAACCCACAAAGTAAATTCCCTTATCTTTCAATTCGGCGAATCTTCTGTTGGAGTCTGGGAAGTGGGAGTTTCCACCATCAATGATGATGTCACCCTTCTCCATGTGTGGCAACAATTGCTGGATAAAGTTGTCGACGGCATCACCAGCCTTGACCAACAAAATAACTCTTCTTGGTCTCTTCAACTTGGAACACAATTCCTCAACAGAGTGTGCCCCCACAATGCTCTTTCCCTTGGCCTCGTTTGCCAAGAAATGGTCAACCTTAGAAACAGTTCTGTTGTAAGCAACAACAGTAAATCCGTGGTCTGCAGCATTCAAGATCAAATTCTGACCCATCACGGCCAATCCGATCAATCCAATATCACCTCTGATTGTTAGCAATGTACTCAATTTCTACTTACTGAGGTTCAGTCATTTGAGCTAATTAAATATATGTTAACTTTTTGAGAATCCGGTCTGTCCTTTTATAAAGTAAAATTATTTGAGTTGTCCCCAGCTGGACATTTCGGGAAAGAAACAGGCGGGCCCCTGTGCGTGCGACAGGTGGTCGGAGCCCACGGTATAAATTTTTTTCCGGCGGACTATGCCGGAGTTTGTCAGAAGTTTTGACCGGAAAACACTTTTCCACTTGCTTAGCTAATTTAGTCCTCAATTAATTTGTAATCCCCCCAGAAAATGGACCAATTGGTAGTGCCTGGAGAAGAAAGATGGGTTCATTATGATCATTGTGACTTCCCTACCTATTTCCACTCTCACAAGGGTGAATACAAGGGTAGAATTTTGTATGTTCATGGATATAGAGATCATTATCAGTTACATTATAAATCCATGAACTTCTTCACCGAAAACGGTTACGATGTGATGTTCTACTACCAAAGAGGTGAAGGAACCTCAAAGCCGGAAAATAACCGCGAAGCCAGTAATGATGATTCTAAAGTTCATAATGATCTCGATCACATGGTCAAATTGAATCTTGATCAATTGGATCCCTCAGAGAAACTATATTTATTGGGATTCTCTTTCGGTGGTGCCATGGTTCTCAAATACGCGGAATCAGGAGCTCACAGAGAGCGCTTAGCAAAGGTCCTTTCTGCATCGCCGTTGCTCTTGTTGCATCCTGATACAGGTGTTTCCAAAATTGAGGAATTTGGGCTACGCGTTATTTGTCAGGTAATTCCTGGCGCAGGCTATATTCGAATCAAGACTCCATTGAACGTTGATTTTTTGACGTCGACGCCTGAGGTCAAAGAATTTGTACGAAAGACCGGAGAGAGCAGTAATTTCAAAGGAACGTTGTACGAGGCCCGTGATTTTGTGCTCAGAGGAAGGAAACTGATGGAACCGGATCAGGCTCTAAAATTCAATAAAGAGCTACCAATTGCTATTTGTCATGGAACTAACGACCACATCAACGATTTCAACGCCAGTAAACAATTTATTGCTAATTTACAAAAGGCAGGCCACAATGATGCTGAGCTGATCCCAATTGAAGATGCTAAGCATCAAATTTTTACAGATAGTTGCTCGCCTGAGGTTTTTTCCAAGATCTTAAAATTTTTCGACTCGAATCGACGCGAAAATGAATAAAAAGATTTTTCTAGAGTCTGTTTAATCTTCAAATCATGGCCACTATTCACAACCCCAATAATTGGCACTGGGTAAACAAGAATTGTCTAGGTTGGGCTAACAGCTACTTCCAGGAACGTCTGACCCAAGTTGGTGTTCCAAGCGAGCAAGGTACTATCTCGGTGATTGAAGTTAAGCCCGTTGCTGGTGACTGCGACGTCACTCAACGTAAAGGTAAAGTGCGGTGCATTTTCGATTTGCAAGTAGAGTTCAAGGTCAAGGTTGACCGCGATGGATCTGCCACTGAACATCAAATCAAACTGGTCGAATTCGAACACGATCAGGATGAATATGAATTTGAGGTCAATGGAGACATTGATAATAGAGCCGTTGTGCGCAAGGAGTTGATCCCACAGGCTCGGGAGGTGTTTAAACAGTTCCAGCCACAGTTATTGGGAACATTCGAGAGCGAGTTGAAACATAACTCTAACTAACATGACTAGAAATAAATAAATTCATCCTGAAAATCCATCCGGCACGCCTTGTGCATGTCTGTCTTGAAATCTTCCAAAGTAACAACCAATTCCTCCTTTGAATACAGAATTAACCCCTCCATTGTCGATCTGGGTCCAAAAATAACCACCTTCAGCCACATGCTTGAGCACCTTGTAGCCTTCCACAGAGTTGTATGGAACTCCATTGGATGGATCATAATACATTGCGTCTTCACCGTTGATTGGGCAGTGTTTCTTTGCTCCGTTGGGAAGATAGATACCCAATGGAGCTGGTGTAGTGATATTAATGGTTTTCTCATCGGCGCTTTTGTTGATGCTAAGATCTTCAACTGTATGGTACTTATCGCCAAATCTGGGTAGTTGAAGCAGCTTTTCATAGACTGTTTCTCTATTTTTCAGGTACTTCTTTAGATCAAGTTCTTTTTGAAAATCACGTTTGATAGTGTAGATTGTCTGAGCATGAGGATCACGATGTGGACCAGGAAGAATGGACTGAGGACCAAAAAGGATGGTTTTGAGTTCAATGCGTGTAATATCCCTTCGAAGACTAGAAGAGAGAAGCGAGCGGGCTACTAATTGGGGTGGTCCCTCATGAATAGGTTTCTCGATAATTGGCTTATCATTTAGGACTGATTCCTCATTCACAGAGTCGTCAATTGCAGACTCATCAATTGCGGATTCTACTGGCTCTTTCTTGATTTCGGGCGCCTCAGAATTGGATGGGTCTTGTGGTTCTTGTGGTTCTTGTGGTTCTTGTGGTTCTTGTATTTCAGGTTGCTCCAATTTTGGACTGGACACAGGCTCTAAAGAAGATTCCAATACTGCTGGATCACCTGAAGATTCTTGATGTTCCGCAGTATCAATTTTACCAGAAACCTCTTCCTGCTGCTCTGCAGGATCAGTTTTGTCAGATACCCCATCTTGCTCCAGCTTCACTTCCTCATCATTCTCCACCTGGCCTGTCTCCGCTTGTACTTCAATTTCAGCTTTTGCCTTTGCCTCTGCCTCTGCCTCTGCCTTAGCCCGTTCAATCTCACTCTTTCTCCGGCGTCCTCGACGTTTGGTTGTCCGACGAACATACTCCTCGCGTTCTCTCTCCCGTTCAATTGTGTCCACCTCATCTTGGGCACTCACATACTCTCCAAAGCTCCGGAAACTCATATATTCCATTAACTGGAATCGCTTACTATTCATTATATCACGTTGTTTCTTCTTCTTCTCCACCTCCTGCTGGTAAAACAGGTTTAACGATATCGTGTTCATTTCCTCAGTCAGTTTTGCTTCTTCCAAATTTTCTTCCAACGTCTTTTCCACGTAAACCTCTCGAACCTTAACCTTAGTATTTGCTTGGCGCTGTTTGAGTTTCACCAGTTTTTCTTGAACGGCTTGAGTGTTCTGTATAGTTGTTTTCCGCGTAGAAAGTCGTCGATCAGCAGCTTCCAGTTCGACCTTCCGCTTTTTGCGAGCATTCCCATTGGTTATCTTGCGAATCACAGGAATTTCTGTTTTCTTTTTCCGTCGTTTGATATCCTTCTGTAATTCTCTCTCTCCTTCGTCAGAATCTGTGTCCGACCCGGACAAATCAGATGAGGACAGGTTTTCATCGGAGTCAACCGTCAATTGAGGTTGCTCATCATCACTGTCATTCTCTTTTGTTTCGTGCTCTTGCTCTTGCTCTTGTTCTTGTTCTTCTCCCGACTCGTCTTCGTCGTCGTCGTCTTCGTCTTCATCTCCCCAATCTTCATCTTCTCCTTCCTCAGCAAACAACAACTTCACATTTTCATCTTCTTCTGCGTCATCTCCCTCAATCTCACCTTCCAATAATCGTTTAAGCCGTGATCCAGCATTCGATCGCCTTTCTCGCGTCGCAATCAAACTTTCAAATTCTTCCTCCTCTGAAGACATAAAATTAAACTAAATAAAATAATTTTATCAAATGCTGCGTCGACAACTGTCCACTGCGATTTCCGAAACTGAAAAACACCACTTCAACAATCTTGCATCCTCGTGGTGGGATACTACAGGACCACAAAGAATTCTTCATAAGATGAATTTGGTCCGAATGGACTTCATTAATAGAAATATTAGACAACAGATTGAAATTAATAAGGGACTTCCTATAGATCAACAAACGTTCATTCCGGGATGGAACCCATATAACGTACTTCCTAAAGAGATAGCAAATACCATTGAAGACGAAAAAAACAAAAAAATCCAACTCCAACTGAAGAAATTGCAATTGTCTTGTTTGGACGTTGGTTGTGGAGGGGGGATTTTGAGCGAGTCTTTGGCAAGATTGCCAATAGTCAAACACGTCGATGGAATAGATCTGTCTCCAGAAGTAATTCGTGTGGCAAATGAACATAAAGTACTTGATCCATCAATCATTGGTAAAATCAATTATCAACTCAAAGCTGTGGAAGAAGTGGATCAAAAATACGATTTGGTCACAATGATGGAGATGCTTGAACACGTTGATCATCCGGCAATAGTTTTAAAATCCGCAATGGATCTAGTCAAACCTGGAGGTTTCATCTTTTTGTCCACAATCAACAGAGACTTGATCTCTTGGCTGACAACAATCTTTTTTGGAGAATATGTAATGAAGATCGTGCCATTGGGAACCCACACTTATGAAAAATATATCAATTGTTCAGAAATTGAGGATTTCGTCCATGAGTCGCAATTCAAGGTCATTGATACCAAAGGATGTATCTATTTGCCAATGAAAGGCTGGATATTCACCGGTAGTCCAAACACAGGCAATTATTTCATGGCTCTTCGCCGTATATAAATCATTCTGCCAATTCGACTCCAACTCGTTCTTCGGGTTTCTGTTCAACCTCGTCAATAAATGATGGCATTTCCAAATATGCAGGAGTCTCTTCCTCCCCTATTTCGTCTCCTAAAGCCTCCAATTCAGCATCCAATTCGCTCTCCGAAATGTCATCGGGAACATCATAACTTCTCGCCAATGAATCTTGTAATTCGTTACTCTGATCAATCAAATCTAACATTTCATCTTGTAATGCTTCAATCTTGTCTATATCTATTTTACCATATGTTCTTTTTAACTCCTTATTACTTGTCTTTAAGGCATCAACAGTAATCATAGTGTTTTTCAAGTTTTCAGTAGTCATTTGAGCTTGAGAGATGTTCCAACCTTGAGCAGATAATTGGTCTTTTTGAGCCTCCAATTGTTTCTTCTGTCTCAACACTTTTAATGCTCGTTGTTTGATGGCTGTTTTTCCCGCCCCATCTCTCATCTTTGACATTTTCTGTTGATAATTGCCCAACTCCACATTCAATTTCGAGATCTTGACATCCAATGATGCTGACCGCTCATCAATACTGTTTATAGCGTCATTTAACGTAGCTTTCGGCAAATTATTACGACTTCCAAATAATCGATTCATATTATGTTAATTATATATTTTTTTCATCCATATATTGTAACAGATGCTTGATACAAATTATCTTCAAATTGTGTTTTGCTGCAAACTCTGAACATTGCGGTAACCTCTTCATCAATCCATCATCATCATTGACTAATTCACAAATAGCAGCAGCTGGATGTAATCCGGTCAATTTACATAATTGAACTCCTGCTTCAGTGTGTCCAGTACGTTCCCGTAAAACATTTGGTCTCGCACGTAATGGAACAATATGTCCAGGACGCAAAAATTCATCAGCTTTGACACTTGGATCAGCCAATTTGCGAACTGTCAACGCACGATCATGTGCACTAATACCAGTAGTGGTTCCTTCCCGGTAGTCAACAGTGATTGTATATGCTGTTCCATGACGGTCATTATTGGAAACGACCATAGGTGAAAGTTCCAGTTCTTTCACTCTTTCACTACTCAACGGAACACACACATATCCAGACGAATGTCTCACCAAGAAAGCCATCTTTTCTTGTGTGCAATGTTGAGCAGCTATGATCAAATCTCCTTCATTTTCTCGATCCTCATCATCCATAACAACGAGAAACTCGCCGTTTTTAAAGGCCTCTAAAGCATCGGCTATTTTGTCGAAGGTCATTAAAAAATGAAAAATCTTGGAGACAGATTTTATGGGGCATAGATAAGCTTACTAAGCATTAATAATTACATTCTATCAACAGGTGTGATACCAAGCACTTTCAATCCGTTATTCAAAACTTGTCTGACAGCGCTGAAAAGACCCAATCTTCCTCTCATAATTTCATCACTTTCTCCCATAACTCTCAAAACCTTATATGTGGACGAAAATTGATGAGTCAGCTTGAACAAAAAGGTAACCACAGTTGAAGGTTCATGATTCTTGGAAGCATATCTCAAAACATCAGGATAGGTTGACAAAATACGAATCAACGATTCCACTTTCTCCTTCTGAATATGTAAATTCTCCAATTTCTTGGTCTCTTCTTTAGGTTCAAGGCCTAATTGTTTAATCTTCTCTTCTGTTCCAACAACGTTTTCCACAGAGAAATCGGCATTGACCAATTCATCAACATCAACTCCACAATTTCTTTCAATGGATCTCAATCTAGAATGAGCATATTGAAGATATGGACCAGTATCTCCTTCAGTGGAAAGCATTCTGTCCCAGCTGAAATCATAATTGTTATTTCTCTTTCCTTGCATATCTTGAATCATCACGGCAGAAATACCAACCAGGTCAGCGACAGATTCCGGATCCTCAACAAGAGAAAACTTCTCTGCATTCTTTTGCATGATTTCCAAAACAGCGCTCTTAACAGTCTCCAAGATATCGTCCAAAAACACCACAGTTCCCTTTCTAGTACTCATGCCTTGAACAAGACCAAAGTTCACGTGCGAAAGCTCATCTTTTGCCCATTTATAACCCATTTTATCCAAAATGGTGAAAAATTGCTTCACATGCAAGTCTTGCTGGGAAGCAATGACGTAGATCATCTTGTCAAATTTGTAAACTTCTTTACGCTCAATGGCAGCACCCAAATCACGTGTAATGTAAAGGGAGGTTCCATCGGTTTTTTGAACAAGCACTTTGCCGAGCTTCTTCTCTCCCAGTTGTTTGAAGTCAATTAACAGGGCTCCTCTGTCCTCGGTCACCAGGTTTTTGTCATGCAGTTCTTTCAAAACAGCATTCATTCTTTCTTGACTGATTTGAGACTCTCCAGAGTAAACATCGTATTTAATGTTCAGCCGAGCATATGTCCCAATGTATCTCTCAATGGAAAGATCTCTGAACTTTTTCCAAAGTCCGACGGCATTCTTGTCTCCATCTTCCATACGTTTGAAGAAAGAACGAGCCAATCCATTAGTACAAGTGGCTTCAACAAGAGGAACTCCCGATGCTTCGGCTTCCTCTTCTTCAGCTGTGACATCTTGATTGATCTTCACATAGACATCAAATAAGTGTTGGATTGGATTGGACTTCAATTCTGCCTCAGATCCATATTTTTCGTATCCAACCGCAAGAAGACCAAACTGCTTACCCCAATCACCAAGATAGTTAATTCTGGAAACCTTCCATCCCAATTTCTCGTACAAATTCGACAAGAATCCACCAATAATAGTGGAACGTAAATGGCCAGCATGGAATGGCTTGGCAATGTTTGGTGAGGAAAACTCAACAATAACGTGTTTACCAGCTCCTAAAGGAGCCGAACCATAATCCTGTTTGCGCTCAAGAACATCTTTGGTCACATAACTTAACAGGAACTCAGGACTAAAGAAGAATTGCAAGAACTTCCCTTCTGGATGCACTTTTTTCAAATATCCACCAAGAGGAAATTTCTCAGCTAATTCCTTGGCCATGGTAACAAGATCACCTTTCAATCTAAGTCTTGGTAGAGGAACAATCAAATCACCATTTTCCAGAACAAGAGACCATTCCAGACCCTGGAAAGCTATCGATCTGTCAACACCGGTCAATTGAGCAAGTTGGTCTGCAATATAGTTTCTGCACAAGTCGACAGTGTTATATCCAGGGAAAGATCCCGCAATATCAGGAGGAGTATTCAATTTCAATGACTCAAGCTTTGAGTTCAGATTATCCACAGAAGCTGCCATATTGAGGTTACGAGATAGATGTGAAAACGAACGGGTCTTTTGATAAGCACTCTTTGTATAATTTCGGTAGGTCAAACAGTATTTGGCAGTCTGACTTACAAATCTGTTCATACAAATCGCAATAAAGACTAACGATAAAAAGAAAAATCTCCAAAAAAAATCTATTATATATTTATCGTTACCCGGCTATTAGTCGTCAG
Organism: Ogataea paradorogensis; assembly: GCA_030555885.1. Lineage (NCBI taxonomy): Eukaryota > Fungi > Ascomycota > Pichiomycetes > Pichiales > Pichiaceae > Ogataea > Ogataea paradorogensis. Next base: position 69,745 of record JANIVN010000009.1, read on the forward strand.
TCATCAGCACACATCCATCCACAATTGATGTCCCATCTAGATCCTGGAGCATTGAAACTCACGTATTTAACAAATTTCAAGTCGGTCTCACCTCTGTACATCAAGGTAAGCTTATTCCAACAAGCTTGAGATTCATAATTTACTGTATCGTCCTCGGAAGCCTTATAAATGGCAGCTTCATCTTCATTCAAGCCTTTCTCGGAGATAGGCTGATCATCATGATCATCTGTTCCCATGCAAAGTTCGTAGCCTCCAAACTCCCCACTTTCCCATCCTGATGAAGGGGTTAGATTCATTGTAGCATCTAATAGACCATCCAATAACCCATCATCTTGAATGAGATCCAGTTTTGAAGCCAATGTGAAATCATGTCCAGGACGGAAACGTCTGACCCAAATCTGTTCATGGGTTGGTCTTAAACCCGTAACTGCCATCAACCATGCTTTGAAGCTATAGCTTTTGAAGAACTCCGCCAATTTGCATAATCTTATTGAGATTTCATGAATGGTAGCTGCAGAAGGATTTAATTTCTGGGCATCGATGAGGGATGGTTTTGATTCCAACTGTTGTGATTGGAACATTGAACTTGCGCGTTCAAAATTTGGCACTTCTATCGTCTCTGATTGATTGATTTTTGCTATACTTTCAGCACTGTCAATACATTGTTCTTCTATTCCATCAATATAACAATACCTCTGTTTATGTGGAGGAACAGCCAATTTCCAAGGATAAACAATCTGATTTTGTTTTTGGGGCATTCCTGGGAATTCGTTTAGCTCCACTGTCTTCATTAATTTCTTCAAATCACCAAGATACTGAGCGTTCAAGAATGAATATACTTCCACCACTGATTGTTCTGAAAAAATAGTGTTCAGCTTTTCAATTGTTGAAGGATTTAGAAGCGAGTCCTCCATAAATTCAGCAAGATAGTGAAGATCTTCAGCCGACAAATAATTGGATGAACAGGAAACAAGAGCTTCTAGTTTCTTGGACTCCTGATTGTCAATGAGTTGATATTGAATTTTAGGAAAATCGTACTCCTTTAGTTCTTTTGTCTCTAATTGTTGCAATGTAGATCTTGCTTCTGATAGTTCTTGCTCTCCTGGAATAAATCCATCTTCGCCAACTTGAGGAATATGGAACCATCCTTGAATTGATAATCGATGTTTATCCATTCTAACTTCCTCAACATCATGAAATGAGAGACCCGGTTGAACAGTAAAAAAGGCGATTTGATTGAACTGAGGTGTGAGCTTACAAAACCAATCTGATTTGGGAACATTTGGAACAACCGAATCAAAAAGTCTTAACGAGCCTCCATAATTAGGTTTCCATGTTTTACCCGGTTCGGGCATATACAAAATGAAGCTGACACGACGAGATCCAATCACATCATCATGAGTCAACAAATGACAACCTTTGGAATAGGTATTTATACTCATATCAGTCTTGATTCCACTTAATTTTCCACATCCAGTCACAAATGAAATGTAATCACGGAAAGTTTTGGAGTAAATAGCTGACCTCAGTTTATACAAACTTGGGAGTCTTTGAAGATCTTGTGGATTCATTGCTGATAAGTTGGCAAGATCTCCACTCTGGAAAACCTTATAAATGTCGGTTTCTTTCTCCTTAAAACTAATTTCCGATATGATTTCCTTACGAACATTTCTTAATAGCTCGTCATCAATCAACCCCTTAATGGTTCCCCACCTATAAGGTTGAGAATCGGCAATTTGTTGTTTGAGTTCTTGTTTAAAAGTATCTTCGAATATATGTGATTGGAAATAATCCCTAGCTTTAGCCTCTTCCTCTGGTGTTTGTTTGATACTAACTTGTCGTTTGACAACATTAACTTCGTCGTCATTGGCCCGTTTCTGGGGAACAACTGAAGATGAAGGCATATTCCATATATATGATCCAACTTTTTCTTAGTCGCAAAAAATTATATAAATTTTAATGGCAGTGCTGAACAGAAATAAAGTAGTATATCAATAATTGACAGTTGATTGTGCAGGTTGTCGAATCAAAATCATAGTTTCTCCATCCCAGATAAGAGCCATAAACTGTCAGCGCTATTGTTTGTACAATCACCCTTTGATGAAAGCCGTTTGCGTTGACTCCTTTGGCACGATGTTAATCCACCCTGACACCGCGGCGGCCAAAAATTTATGTATGGTCCGGCATAATTATTTTTGTCACTGTTTTTAGAATCCAGCAGAACCACAAACGTTTTTGCAAAATGAGCAACGTAAGTGCGATCAATTGATGCCGGAATGGCGGTCAACATTAGGCGCTAACACTTTAGATTGACAACCCTTATGCTGTGGACCAGGGGAACCTATACTCTGAGTCTTCCGGGTACGAGATGAACGGCACTAATAAGTTCTTCACTTTAGTTCAGGACATTAAGGATGACCTTTCGGATTACAACACTTTAATCGGCAGATTGGAGAAGTTACAATTGGACTCTCTAAATGCCATTGGTTCTGATGAGATAACTTCTTTTCAGAGACAAATTGACAACACCAATAACTCTCTTTCGGATCTTCAGTCAAACACAATCAAACCAAAATTGCAGTTGTTGTATAAAGAGTGTGGCTCAGACACAGACAAGCAGAAACAGGCCGAGAACTTAACTGCCCAATTCAGAGCATCGATTACCAAGTTGGCCAAAATTGAAGACAATTATAACCAATCTAACAAACAAAAGGCTATCAATCAATACAAAATAGTCAACCCTAACGCCACCTATGACGAGGCTGCCGAGTTTGTTTATAATGTTGGTGACCAACAAGTATTTGACAATGCTATTCGGATGTCAAATAGAAAAGGTGAAGCTATGACTGTTTTACAAGAGGTCCAAGCCAGACACATGGAAGTGGAAAGAACCGAGAGACTTGCTGCGGAATTGAACCAACTATTTGGCGATTTGCAAGAGTTGGTGTTTGAACAGGACGTTATGTTCGATAATGTCAATGAAAACGTTGTAGTTGCTCAAGATCATCTTGAAAGAGGAGACGCGAACGTTATCAAGGCTAGAGACCATGCCAAGAAAGGTAGAAGACTTAGATGGATTATCTTCTGGGTCTGTGTGGTCATTGTCTGTATTATTGTGGGAGCAGTTGTTGGAGGAGTTGTTGGATCAGCCAAACATTGAATACCAAAATTTGCTTTATCGATGTATTTATACAGTAGATTAATAGCAGGAATAGCTCGTTTTTTACCAGAATATAGGAAGGTGATTTAGTCCTCATCAAACATTGATTAGTTCGACAAGGGTGGAGTAGTCCTAACTAACTTGCGTTAGTTTTGATTTTCCAACGCAAAAGTATTTACCCAGACCACGGGAAAAGACACTGTGTAAAGGCATTAAGCGTTGGGATCAACTTTATCCTGATGGATCCTTCCATAGCAGAAATAAATTGATCGGTGAAAAATTCTTCTCTCAAGATTTTCTTTGTGGCTTTTAAAATCATATCAACCAATCCCACCTGACACCGCACATCAATTTGCTACCATTAGTCAGAGTGACACAATTGTGTTGCTAGTTTGTTATTTAGTGATGTCTTACAAACACGAGAATTTGTTATCTACAGTTGCCGCTGAGCGGTCTACCCGTATCTTCTGGAGTTCCATTGAGTTACCAGAAGGAACCAAACCGCATGCCAATCCTATCAGTCTTGCAGGGGGAATGCCTAACCATGGCTTCTTCCCTGTTGAAGCCATCGAAATTGGGCTTACAGAGAAACCGTTTGCCTATGGATATCAGGAAGAAGTCTCTGTTACACACGATCCCAAACCAGAATCTTCGTTTCTGGTTTCTCAAGTCAGTTCAGATCCGACGGAGTTGGATCTAAGGACTGGGCTACAGTATAATAATACTGCCGGTGCCGATCAACTTTTGGAATTCACCAAGAATTTTACCAAAGCTGTTTGGAATCCGGGTTATGATGAGTGGACCACCTTGATGACCTTAGGAGGCTCTAACGGTATCGACAAAGTTTTTGATTCATTCTTGAATCCAGGGGATACTGTGCTGGTGGAGGAATTCACCTTCATTCCAGTCCTCAATTCGGTTTCACACCTAAAGGCAACTCCAATTCCAATCAAACTGAATTTTGGAGCCGACAAAGAGTTCGGTTTCTACGAATATTTGAAGGAGACATTGGAGAATTGGGAGACCAAATATCCAAAGTTGAGAAAGCCTAAATTACTCTACACTATCCCTTCAGGTCAAAATCCTATTGGTATGGCTCAATCTATTGAACATAAAAAGAAAGTCCTCGAATTGGCAGAACAGCACGATTTTGCTATTCTTGAAGATGAACCCTATGCTTATCTTAATTTCCAAAAATTTGATGAAACTCCAAATTATGATCTGACTCCTCAACAATTCATTGAGAGTCTACATGGATCTTATATAGCTTTGGACACCACTGGTAGAGTTATCAGAAGTGAGACTTATTCCAAAGTGTTCGCTCCAGGATTGAGATTGGGGTACTTGGTGGGTCACAAAAGAGTCATGGAAACATGTTTGAAATATTCGGATATTAGCAGCAGAGCTCCAAGTGGGGTTTCTCAAATATTTGTTAACAACACGATAAGACATTTGGGGGGCCTAGAAGGCTGGTTAAAGTGGATCATTAAGGTTAGAAACGAGTACTTGCACAGGAAAAACGCAATGGTCAAAGCTTTGAAGGACACTGAGGCAGGTAGAAAGGGCTATTTACAAGTTCTGGACCCAGACTGTGGAATGTTTGTGTCTTGTTTGATTGATATTGGAGACCAACATGATAAAGCAGCTGTCATGGATGCTTTAAAAATCCAGAACGTTATTGAAGGAGTGGTCCCTGTTTACGGTGGTAACATGGCTGTTGAGTATGAGTTTTCGAAAGAACGTTCAAATTTTATCAGGTTGGCGATTTGCTATACTAATGATGACAAATCATTGGTCGAAGGCGCTAGGAGATTGAGCAATGCTGTTCTGGATGTTGTCAACAAATTTAGCTAAACTGTATTCTTTTAGTTATGTTTTTTCACTTTCTCAACCACTAGCTTATCGAAATGGTACATCTGTGATATCGTCGATTGTCTTTTCAAAACTGCAAGATCTTTCTTCGCTTGTTCCAACAATTCCGAACCATCTCCTTTAAACTCCCTCAATTTTTGGAATTCGGACTTAGATTTTCTCAAAAAATAGTTTCTGAAGTTGTAGTTTTCAAACTTGTATGAATATCTCAAGAATTGTCTGTATAATGAAAGAATTTCTGGCGTTGATAACATGGTTTTTAAATATGGGACTTATAACTAAAATATTTCCAAGGCCGCAAAGAAAAAATATTGACAACCTTACACCGTGAAGTCAATGATCCTGTTTATTTTGATTTTATAAATCATGTCCTTTGATTATGGCGTTCTTCTCAAAATGGTGATGAACGTGTTCGCAACGACTGTTGGATCTGTTTTCGGTCTGCTAATTCAAGTCAAACAGAATTACCCTGAAGCTTGGTCCTTGTTGATGACCTTATTGGTTGTCTATTTGACTGTCAAAATAATCTTTGGAGCTGCTAAGATGGTTTATCGAACGATCATCAATACCTTGAAACTTTTACTCTTTTTAGCATTTCTTGGCATTGTATTCAGATTATGGAATTTTACTGCAGATCCTTCTCAATGGCTGAATCAAGCACAATTGTTTGTGACTCAATTATATCAAGTCTCACTACTGTTGATAACGTATTTGGGATCTGTTTTTCGGACCATCGATTGGAACTCAGCTGCTGAGCTTGATATAGACGAGTTCTTCAAATCAATTACCAACACACCTCCCCAAATACAAACCCTCTTGCACTCACTTGGATTCTTATGAGCCACCATTCCTTGTGGCTGATGAAACAAGTATTTGTGGCTAATGTATTTTACTCAATGAACAGCATTGAAATTTCGCCGCCAATTGGTAGTGTGTAATCAAATCCTGAGTGGACTTTTTTGTAGCGATTCCATGAAAAAGATGTTTTGTTTTGTCCTCTCTGGAATTCTGGAGCAAATCTAATTAGTTGAGCTGGCTGAAAACGAGCAAACCATCGGTGAATTTGAATTGAACATTTTACAATCATCCCTCCTCCCAAAAACAAGCCTCGAACACCACCGAAACGTTATAAAGTCATCGCCTTCAAAAAGTTTCGACCATGTCCAATAGAAGAAGAGCATACCCACAACCAATGTATCAGGCTCCAGATCCGTCTGCCTCGTATGGAGTTCCTGCCCAGGCAAATCAACCAGTGCCAGATCAGGATACATATGGTACCTCCCAACCCCTCAATGCCGTCAACCAATTAAACCAAGGCGTTGCTGGGTTGAACTTGGCAGCTCAACAACAGGTCCCAACAACACCAGCATATCAAGCCGGCCCTACTGCTGGAATTTATGGTCAAGGAAATGGCGCTACTCCGGTTCAAAATCCAGCGTATCCTCAACCCTCGTACCAGATACCTCCTCAACAATCTCAAGCTTCAATTCCATTAAATCAATTGTACTCTACAGATTTGTTAAAGGAGACCCCACCACCAATTGCAGACCTTCAATTCCCTCCTCCTCCCATGATTTTGGCACCAGGTACATCTTTAACTGGAAACCCGGAGTCGAACACCTCTCCAGAATACCTCAGATGTACTCTCAATGTTGTGCCAGCCACAAGTTCTCTATTAAAAAAATCCAAGCTTCCACTAGCGTTGATTGTGAGACCATATGTCTCACTTCATGATTCAGAAAGACCAATTCCCACGGTTAGTGACACCATCATCTCCAGATGTCGTAGATGCAGATCTTACATCAATCCCTTTGTTCAATTCACAGAACAAGGAAGAAGATGGAGATGTAACTTCTGTTCCTTACTTAACGATGTTCCAGGCGGATTTGATTACGATAGAATAACTTCCACTCCAATGAACAGAATGGAAAGAAATGAGTTGAACTACGGTCTTGTTGAATTTGTGGCTCCTTCCGAGTATATGGTGAGGCCCCCTCAACCTTTGGTGTACGTGTTTGTTCTGGATGTGTCTTATGCTTCGATTCAAAACGGTTTATTAGCCACTGTGACCAGAACTATTCTGGACAGTCTTGACAGAATTTCAAACGAAAACGGGAGAGCCAGAGTTGCATTTTTGGCTGTGGATTCCAGTCTTTCGTTCTTCACCATTCCAAGTGATGATCAAGCCGACAAAGAAGTATCCATGCTTATTGTCTCCGATCTTGATGATGTCTTAATTCCCTCCCCAGACAACTTGTTGGTGAACTTGAAGGATTGCAGGAAGAATGTCGAAAAATTGTTGAACAACTTTGTGGGATACTTTGCTAACAATCTGAATACCGGTTCTGCATTAGGACCTGCCTTGAAATCGGCTCATAAGCTGATTTCTCAGATTGGAGGTAAAATCATCACTTTCACGTCTGCTCTTCCAAGTTTAGGTATTGGAAAATTGGCTATTAGGGATGAGAATGTTGTCAGCGGCAAGTCGAAGGAAGCGTCTGCCCTATTGACGTCAAACAATTCATTCTACAAATCATTTGCTGTCGAATGTAACAAGTCTCAGGTGACTGTCGACATGTTCTTGACTGGATCCAACTATCAAGATGTTGCAACACTTTCAAACTTACCGCGGTTTACTGCTGGTCAAACACACTTTTATCCTGCTTGGTCTGCTAGTAGAGTGGAAGATATTACCAAGCTTACCAAAGAGGTGTCCAATCACCTGTCTATGGATATCGCTCTGGAGGCGGTTCTGAGAGTCAGAGGATCCAGTGGATTAAGAATGAGTGCTTTTTATGGCAACTTCTTTAACAGATCTTCTGATCTTTGCTCGTTCCCAACATTCCCAAGAGATCAATCCTATGTGATTGAAATGTCGATTGACGAGTACATTTCAAAACCATATGTCTACTTGCAATCTGCCGTCTTGCACACTACATGCTACGGTGAAAGAAGAATCAGAGTCATGACCATTGGTATTCCGACATCCAAGGACCTCACAGATGTGTATGCTTCTGCTGACCAATTGGCCATCACCAATTATTTCACACACAAAGCTATCGAGAAGACCTTGTCTTCATCTTTGAACGATGCTAGAGATTATTTGAACAAGTCTCTTGTTGACATCTTGGCTCTTTACAAAAAGGAAATTGTTCCTGGAAATCTTGGTTCATCTTCCCCATTGCAATTGTGTACTAACTTGAGAATGCTGCCATTATTGTTGCAGTCGTTGACCAAACACATTGCCTTTAGATCAGGTAAAGTTCCATCTGACCATCGTTCTTCCGCATTGAACAAACTGGCCACTTTGCCATTATCGAGCCTGATCAACTACATCTATCCTACTGTTTATGGATTACATTCTATGAGCGACGAATGTGGACTCCCATTTGAGGGTGAAGATGATCTGTACGATATTCCTCCTAAGAAACACGGTGAGATTGTACTACCCGAAGCGATCAATGCTACTATTGGAAACTTTGAAAAGTACGGCTTGTACTTGATCAACAATACTTCTGAGATTTTCTTGTACATTGGAGGAGATGCCGTCCCGCAACTTGTTACGGATGTTTTCGGCGTTGAATCCATTAATGAAGTCCCAATCGGAAAGGCCGAACTTCCTGAACTGGACAACGAATTCAATGTCCGTATTAGAAACATCATTAGCAAGATCAGAGAGAGCGAAGGCTCAATCGAATACTTGAGCTTGTACGTGGTGAGAGGGCCATCAGTCAACGAGAACATGATGAACACTAACAGAGACCTAATTCCACTTAGAATGTGGAGCATGTCCGAGTTGGTTGAGGATAGAGTGAGCGCCAACTTGAGTTACAAAGAGTTTTTGACGCAATTAAGGGAGAAGATCTCCAGCTAGACGGTGTACGGATGTATAATTGAGTTTAGTGCAAAAATAAATTCTCCAATGAAAAATGAATGTTTAGTGAGCGTTGCCCGCGATCCAGAATGGCAGAACGCAACGACTATTTTTTCAAAACCAGGTGGTATATCAAATAAACATTTTCTATAGAAGTTTCTTGACAACTAGTTTGTTTATTTGAATAACTGGGAAACAGGTTACAAAGGGTAAGTTTTGAGCACAATATAGGCATTAAGTATGGATTGGAGAAATCTTATTGGCTGGAATCTGTTTTCGACTCTCATTTTGTCTCTACATCTACAGCAGACAAATGGAGGCAATAATGATATAATATCGAATTCGCACCATTCAAAAGCCTATCAACTACATGCACGCATTTAGAAGCTGATTCGGGATCGAGTTTGGACTGTTTTGGGCTGAGGTTCGGGGATTTTCCTGATGCCACCTCAAAGGAGTTCTCCTTGATAGCAACCCAATCTCCTCTTGATGAAGTCTTAGATGTACTTGAAGGTATACAAGGTGAGAATGAGAACGAAAATCGAAATACGACCAAAAGTTGTTGTTAGCCAATGAGGATGCAACGATTTTGCAATTTTTCTACCTAAGAAAAAAACTCGATTACGTCAGCGGTGGTGGTAAGATTTTTCCAACTTGGTCCTATTTACCGATGAAACTAACCATGCAGAATAACAGAATGTTGAGACAGGCATTGAAAAGCGTTCCCAAGATGCAAGTGAGACACTCTTCTGTGCTCTCGCAAGCTACTGTGTCGAATATACAATTGAGATGGGATAAGCTTCCTGAAGATGATAGAAAAGAGGTGATCGAAGCTCTCGCTGAGAGACAAAAGTTGCCATGGAAAGAGCTTTCCGCCGAGGAGAAGAAGGCCGCTTTTTATGTCTCCTTCGGTGAGTGGGGACCAAGAAAGCCAATCCACTCTACTGAGGACATCAGATACATCTTCTGGGGTACTTTCATTGGTGTCGCTATCACTGCTGTTGGATACGGCTGGTACAGATCTAAGAGATACATTCCAAAGACCATGAACAGAGAATGGCAAGAGATGTCCGACGAATACTTGAAATCGAAGAACGCCAACCCATTCAGCGGGTACTCTCAAGTCCAATCCAAATAGAACCTTTATCATCATCATCTATCAAGCAGCCCTTTCATCCACAAGAATCAACCTCTTTTAGACTGGTTGCAAGGTTATTTGTTGCCTGTTCAAGCAATAAAATTACACTATTATACACTAGATTAATTACCACAGTCTTCTGTTGAATCGTTGTAGCACTTCTTTGGCTTTAGAGCCTAGCCGAAGTGGCATTGTTTGCGTTGGGGTCGATGTAATTTCACTCGTAGCTTTGTAAGCAGTCGGCTTTGTTGTCTCTGGAATTGGGGCGATCTCGCAGCTTGGAATTTGTTGGAGAACTTGCTTGACTTTTGAATATTTGTCCTTTTGAATAATCTTTTCAAAATCATCAAGCCTGATCCAGTTTAGGACTAATTCTTGGAAGTTTTTTTGCTCCTGTTCATACATTCGTCTAAGATGTTCAAATTGAACAGCATCATTCTTCAAGAAAAGGCCAATCATCGGCCATAAAAGATTCCACATCCGACTTTTCTCCTGGTCATTTAACAATCTTGTCTCCAAATTGTTGTTCTCCTCGTGAAATTTCTCTGTTCCAAGAACCAAAATGGCCTGTAAATCAACCACATATTTGACACCATCAAGCTTAATATAATACATTGGCAAATATTGCAAAATTTGAACATCTGTTCGAGAATCATCAAAATTGGCAATCTGTAATCCATACGGATAATAACTCCGGATATATTGTTTGCGTTCGACATCCTGTTTCTCAGCAGCTAGTCTGGCTTTCTGTTCCTCCTCCATTATTTTCTTGGCTCGTTCATCCTCCTCCTTTTTCTTACGCTGTTCTTCTTGTAATGCAGCAGCACGTAATTCCTCCTCTCTTTTCTTCTCCTGTTCTGCAATCGTCCGTGCTATTTGCTGTTGTCTTGCTTTCTTTCGTTCTTGTCTTTGTAACTCCAACGCCTCTCGTGCCTTTCGAGCCTCTTCATCCTGTTTCAATTTAAGTTCCAATTCTTCTGGCGTTGGAACCACAGCAGTTTCAACTTTCGGCTCGGGCCTTGGCTCCTCAATAGGTTCAATTTTAGCTGGTGGAGTCTGTGAGCGTGTCTCCGACTCACTAGTCTTTCTCACCCTTTTCACTGATTTCTCAGGTTCGATATTCTCGCGTGGTCTCTTATCAGTTTTGGAACCTGCTTGCTTCAGCATCTCGATCTCCTCTTCATCTGGAATCTGGCTTTGAATCAATATTTCCATTGCAGTCAACCCGTTCTTATCTTTCAAGCTTACATCAGCTTTGTTCTCTAATAGTAGCTTCACCATCGCAGGATGGTTTTTGCCAACAGAAAACATCAACGGAGTCATTCCAGTCTTATCAACATAATTCACCTTGGCTCCAAATGCAATCAACAAACTAGCAATGTCAGTATGTCCATGTTTAGCGGCCAAGCATAACAAGTCTGGAGAGATCTTGCTCCCAGCAAGATTTGAAACGTAATTTAATACAAACGTAACATCGTTTTCAGCAACCTTGTGGTAGATTTCTGATCTTCCTTCTTTGGAAAAAGGATCAAAAAATATCTGTGATGGACGTTTGGAATGATCTTCCTTTTCTGAATCAGTTCCTGGTCCAGCACTTTGACTTTTGGAGTTACGTTTCTTATTTTCCCTGATGGATTGGGCTAGGAATTTCTTCAGCTTCTTGAACTTAACCTTATCCTCCTCGTCTAAATCATTGATATCACGTTCGCTTTCAACTGCATCCAAAGCAGAATCACCTTGGGAATTCAACAGACATGGGTTGGCACCTCTGTCTAATAGAGTCTTCACCACATCGTAATGAAGATTTGAAGCGGCATCAATAAGAGGAGTATCTCTATCAATGTGAGATAGCTGAGCATTGATATCTGCTCCATTTTCTAATAACAATTCAACTACCTTAAGATGACCTTCAAGAGCAGCTTCATGAAGAGGAGTATTACCAGCATAATCTGCTTCATTGACGTCGGCACCATTCTCAATCAATTCTTTCGCTTCTTGATAAAGACCTTTGGCACACGTTCGTTGTAACAAGGACCGTCCCGAGGCATCTTTACCACTCTTTCCCGACACTTTCCGTTCTGTTGTACGAGAGTTTTGAGATGGCGAACGTTTTTTGACATATTGTGAGGTTTGCTGATCGCTAGATTCATTATCTGAGTCCTTTTTGATAAGTCTATAAAATCGCCTTGCCCGTTTGGATGGTAAAGGAATAGATTCATCAATATCTGTTTCCACCTCCGAAAGCTCAGGGTCTTCTTTCTTAATCTTTATTGAACTTGATTGGTTCAAACTGTCAGTCTCTGCCAATACTTCCGTTGATAAAGGATTGTTAGCCGAATCTAAAGGGTTTTCCAACATCGCCTCAGTTGGCTTTTCGATTGGATCTAATGACATGTAGACAAAAAAAAAGATTTGATTATTCTTCACTACAGAGAATAGTCCAATGCCAGCGTCGATCGACGCACCTATTTTAACCGTATACATTTATAGTTCATTAGCAGGCGATGAAGTAGAATTGTGGCCCAAACAGCGACCCCATTCCATGAGTTCATATATCAGACTGAAATTTGGAGAAATGAGAGGAGCCTTCTGTTTGAGTAGGTTGTAAGCTTCATTATAGCCGATTTTTTTGACTTTCATCAAATATGCAAGAATCAAAGAAGCTGAACGAGATACGCCGCATTGACAATGAATCAAGACGCGTTTGTTTTCTTCCAGGGCTGTATCGATAAGATCTGTGAGTTTGGGAAAATCCGAAACCAATTTGGAGGTATGGGTCCATGGTATGTAATGATATTGGATGGTTTTCTTTGAGATTGGAGTTCTATTCAATATTTGAGAGGTATAATCTTTGATTTCTTGTGCAACGTTGATGACGAGATCAAATTCTTCTAATTGAGTAAAAGATGGTTCAGAATAAAGATATAAGTTTGGTTCTAGAACACAAACAGGACCTTGAGGATATGCATTTTGGTAACATGAAGAATCAAAAATCGGCATTAGAGAGACTGCTGAGATGGAGCCTGAGGAGTTTGAAGTTGAAGAAGTTGAGTTCAAATCAATCAAATCTGAGGAGCCATCAGAGTGTTTTGGGTTGCTGGAATTGATGGCTAAGGTCAATGAACGGCCACGGCCATGAGATTGAGTACTTTTTTGTGTAGGGGAGTAAGGGGATGATGACTTTAACACCGCGTTTAATGAAGGAGTTCGATATAACTTGGGGAATTTGGAGCTTGATGATGGAGACAAGGAAAGGATTTGTTTATTGCCATTTGAAGAATATGTTAATGGAACTGAATATTTGGTTTGGTTTTTGGTGAGGTCTAATTGTAAATTCTTCAAGTTTTTAGGCCGTCGTTGTGAATGTTTAGAATTGCTTAAGAATGCTTGTTGCACTGGACTGAGGTCCTGAGACGGGCTATTATCGTTGTTCATAGATCGGAATCCACCTCAAGTATTAGTGAAGGTGGTTGGAATAACGATCCTTCCATAAAACTCAACAGGTTCAAATGGTGGATCAAAATGAACAGCCAATTTTTGTTTCTGAAACAAACTTTCTAATTTTAGTAGATAAAAAATAAATGGTGATTAATTTCTATTGATTTTCACTAAAGTACGTTTAATACCAGAATTGATTTTTTGTATGGAATAATTGACTGGTTTTTGATCTAGTTGAAGAAGGAACTCTGTTATTGAACCTCCAACTCCAAAATATATGTCTTTAGCTGCCACAATAGCGTTCGAATTATTGGTAGATATGAGATTGCTAACGATTTCTGCAACCACAGGCAAATATTGAGGTGAATAAATGGTTTCTGAAGATAATAATAAAACAGAATCATCAATCAATTGATCTATTTGATTCATCAATTGTTTTCCCCATGATCCGCTTATTAATTTGATTGATAAATGTGATTGTTCAAGACTTTGTTTGAATTTTGCTACCAATTCTAAAGTAACATCAATTTCTCCTTCTCGAATATTTCCTTCTATATTTTCTCGTTTTTGAAGTTGAACTAGTTGTTGAGAATCCAAAACATTCAAACACCACGTTAAAAATAGATTAGGAACACTAACTAATCGAAGAACTTCATAATTGAAGTCAGTTAAAATAAGTTGGAAGTTTTGACAGTTTTGCGTTAGTAAAGTTTGAAAAGCCAATAAACTTGGTAAGCTTGTTCCACATCCAAGTTCAATAATCGTTTTATAACCTTCCAAGTCCATTTTTAATAGTTCTTGCATTAAATCATAACAACATTCCCAGCTTTTTAAACCTCCTTCATAAACTCCATTTCGAACATCTTCTGAAGTGGATCCAACCAAGATCTGTAATTCTTCTGAATCTGAATCTTCAGTCATGATTTGATGTTTAATATCAAAGAATTCTCGACGAAATAGAGGTTTGGAAAACTCAATTTGTTCATAAGAGATACGAGTGTTTACCAGTCGATCCAAAAAATGACCTATGTCATAAAGTTTTGGTGGAACTATCTCATCAACTGAATCTAATGGATTTTCATTCGATATCAACTCCTCTTGTTGATCTTCAAATCCAAACTTAAAACCCATTTAAAAAATAATAAATTAATCAATTTTTTGTTTTCCACGTATGTCTGAATATTCAGCGTATTTGAATGATTTTGAGCCTATTAAACACGCCAATGAGCTTGTGGTTTCAACAAATGATTCTGAAGATTCATTCTTGGATTTAACTACTTCGATCAAACGACTTCAATTTGATTTAAGAGACGTTGAAAAACGACTCCAAAAAAACGCCAATGAAAACTACACAGAATTGATACAAGAATTAGATACTACCCAAACTCTTCATAATACCATTTTGGAACTCAAACCATCGCTTAAACAGGTCAATACATCATATTCGAGACTTCAAAATGAAATATTGCAACCATACAATGAATCGTCTAATTTACATACAGCTTTACGAAAGATCCATCAAACTTCAAATCTTCTACGATCTTCCACCTATTTTATCTATTTGATCTCAAGAATTGAAGAAATTGACAAATCGGATCAGGAACTGAACAAAAAGCCATTCAGATCAATTTATAACCTATCAAGATTACTCAATCAAATAAAGATCCATTTAACAGATTCGTCATTTCTCAAAAGTTTGAAGTTGGTGAGAGATTATGAATCATTTCAAAAACTTCAGACAACAAGATTATCAGAAATTTGTGCCTTTCATTTGAAAAATCTGTCATTGGATTACGACGATCAATCCATTTTAAATCTCATCTACACTATTTCGATTATTTCTTCAGAATCATTCTACAACCAATTACAACAGTTTATTAGCACAAGAATCTCTTCTAGCGTGGGTTTGGTTATCAAGAATCTTAACAATGTCAGAAACCTTGATAAAGTGTTCAAGGAAGTATCAAATTCTGCGAAATTAATCAATAACCTAGAAAAATTGATGAAGAATAACAAATGGCAAGATTCAATTACCACTAAGGATTCTCACATCACAAATAGTACCATCTATGAAAAAATGAACTCTGTGCTTCAATATGGTCCCGTTTTAGTTACTCTCTTCTGGAAAGAAACAGCTATAGGAATTGAACCTAAATTCAAGGAAATCGTTCAAAAAGGTGGACCTATTGCCAAGAATTTAAGACAATTGAAACAAGAAATCAAAGACATGATTAAAGATTCAGTCTTGAATTCATTTAAAGAACCAAAAAGAGACGATTGTATTGAAGTTAGAATGATGCTAAATAGCATCGCGATCCTTGATAAAACTAGGTGATCTATATAGACAAGATCAAGGCTTTTTGTTCTTATGTTTCCCTCCACGTCTGGTCTTTTTGACTTTGTTTTGGCGTTGAATCATAAGTGTTCTTTTGAGGAACTCTTTTTTTCGTTTCAATGCTTCTATTTTACCATATCGTTGTTTTTTGCCTGGACGTGATCTTTTCTTAGGTTGTTTCACTAATACTGATGATATTTCAGTCTTGATAATCTTTATTAGTCGGTGGTTAGAAGGATTAATCACCTTGCTCATTCGTATAATCTCTGTTCCTTCTATGGCCATTTGATTAAATTGTTGTAGTTGTTCCTTTGTAAAATCAGCAAAATAGTGTTCTCTTGGTCTCTCATTATCCGTTTTCAAATCATCAAATTCATACTCCTTCTCTACCAAACTAACCTCCATCCCTCCAGATCCAGAGAACATCGGAAAGAGCTCAATGGATCTGCTACTCTCATCCACTCGGTCTTCAACTTCAACCTCAACAAACTCAAACTCAGGAACATAGCTGTATTCAACGTCTTCATCCACTTCAGAACCTCCAAACACTTCCTCCCGACTCACCTTCAACATAATAATTCAAATAAATAAATTTAATAAATAAATAAGGCTGTGCTATCTATACGGGGCATCAGCATTAGCAGCAAATTGATACTCCTGTTCCCATTTATCCCCATTTGCCAATAGCTTTTCTTTATTATAGAGTAACTCCTCCCTTGTTTCGGTAGAATACTCAACATTGGGAGTCTCAACGATCGCATCAACAGGACAACTTTCTTGACAATAGCCGCAATAAATACACTTGGTCATATCAATGTCGTACTTGTAGGTTCTTCTAGAGCCATCGGCACGCTCCTCAGCTTCAATAGTAATAGCTTGAGCTGGACAGATTGCTTCACATAGCTTACAAGCAATGCATCGTTCCTCTCCTGAGGGATACCGTCTAAGGGCATGTTCCCCTCTAAATCTGGGCGAAATGGCACCCTTTTCAAACGGATAATAAATAGTATATGGAGCACGGAAGAACATTTCCAAAACAATGTACATTCCACGGAACATCTCTGCTAAGAGATACCATTTGGTCGCCTTAGATAAAGCTCCCTCTTTGGATTCTTCCCATGTTCTGGGTCTCGGAAGACGAAACCCTGTTGGCCATGACGATTGAATAGACCCAGCAGTTGCCGTTAGTAAAGGCCTACCAAGAATCCGAGAAGTGTGGAATAATCTGGCTGATTTGATCATTATCTAAATAATATTCTCTACTCCACTTTCTTCTAATAATATTACCCTACCGAACCACCAAACAGGGAATAATCCCAAAAGCCATTTATTATAATTTTCATATTTTAAAGCAAGCGCGTTTATATACCATTTAACTTCAATTGTCAAACCATATACTTCCAAAATGCTTAGAACCCAAGTTAGAGCTTTTTCCAGCACTGCTAGAGCCCAACTCGCCAAATTGAACCTCATTGGAAACATTGGCTCCGATATCACTGTCGCTACTACTTCCTCCGGAAAAGAGTACGTGAGATATGCTTTGGCTGTTGACGGTAGAAAAGGATCCAATGACTCGACCTCTTGGTTCAATATTGCGTGTTTCAATGATAAACAAATTTCCTTCATGAACGAATACCTTAAGAAAGGTGCAAGAGTTTATGTGGAGGCCGATGTTTCAAACCAATTGCTTGAGAGAGAAGATGGTTCTAAATATGTGTCCTGGATGTTATTCCAAAACTCTATTGAGGTTGTTAGATACCCTAAGTCTGAGGAAGAGTCCTCCGATTAATTGGATTGTGTTTTTCTGCTACTCGCTTTGTATCTTCTTCGGTCCAATAAATGGAATTATTAAATATCATCGTAATGCAATCCCATCTTGTGTAGATCGCGTCGAATGTCTTCGTCAAGTAGATCTAATTCGGCTTGTCTTAGTTCCTGACGAATGTCCTCATCTCGAGGACTCGACATCTGCGATGATGGCATGCTTATGTAAGCGGTCTCTGCGGACTTTGCGTCGTCCATTTCCCAGCTCGACACCGGCGAATCCTGGAGGTATTCTTTGTAGGAACATGCTTCCAAAGTCTGTTCCGTTTGATCGGTAGTGTGTCTACTGATATAGTTGTGTTTTTTCACCACTTGTCTGGAATCTTTCCATGCCCTATATTTTTTCACGGCTGTGCCTCCAACTGGCACTGCTTCGATCCATGTCAAGTACATTTTGCGTGCGTCTTCTCCGAGTCCAAACAATCCAAAACTGATGATAGAGACTGCAATAAATGCCCATCTATCCACATCTTCGGCGGCTGAATAAGGTACTCTAATGATGGTATTCCAATACAAGCTTTTCTTGAAATCTGGTTCAAACTCCGGGATCATTGTGTTGCAGGCCAAAATAAACGAGACTAATTTGATTGGTAACATGAAGAGCATCACAATAACACAGAAAAATAGTAATTTGGCAAATCGCTTCAAAGAATATCCAGAATTGGTACATTGAAGAATGTTCTTTGTATGCTTTCTCTTTCTGAAGAACACTATCAAGGTGGAAAATGCCATAATGAAAGCCAGAATAGCCCAAAATAACAACCAAAATCGATATAATAGCATACTAACTCCGTAATTCAATAGAACCAACCGACATCCTGAACATTGACCAATAGAATATCTGGTAGACTGAGCAAAATAAATGAATGCAACCACAAGTAATGGAAATATCAACACACAGAAAAGTTCAACAAAAAGCTTAGTTTTGCGCCTAGAAAACCATGTCTCTGTCCATTGATTAGCCAAAAGAATCATAAGGAGATTCAATGATATACAGAAACAAGCTCCAGTGGCTCCCAAAGGAACCATCACCTGAAAGTGAACCATCAAATCACACCATCCAGCACCATCCCAAGTATTCATGTAGTTATCTCCTCCCCAAACAGCAACATCAATAATGTTCTTGACCATCAACACCTCCAAATAAACAAACATGGCAGTGGCAGGAACATTTCGAGACTTAATATGCCAACAGAGAGGGGGTATATTGAGTAACAAACAAAAAGTATGAATGAATAGCAAAAAGCCTTGAAAATTGAACATGCCTCTTGTGTGAAACTACTCTTGAATATCCCCATCCTTTTATACCAAAGACCAACTGCTTCCAATGTATTATAAATTCCCATTTTGACCCAAATCGGGAGATTTCCAGGCTGTGCAAAAATCTTCCAAGATCTGATACATATGGATCTCAATCATGATGATGCATGATTGATCGCCATCGCAATCACCAATCCCAAACATGCCTGGACAAACAAGACAGCACACGATCTTCCTGTCCATCTGCTTAGTTTTCTGTCTACCAAACAGTGGGATTCCCATAAATGTTCACCAATCGGCTCCTCATTGACCATCGACGACGGGTCGGCAAATGGATCACTAAGAACACTCTCGTCGTCATTTAGTTTCTCATCTATATTACCCCCCAGATGAGTTTCGCTTACTATCCAACAATACATCCTTACACCACATATGATCAACAGAAGCACAGGTACAATCAAGCCGGGCCAGAACAGCTGGATCAGGTTAGAACCAATACTTAACAGATACTTACCAAGCTGATATGATTTAGAAGTCGTATTTGAAGTCGACATGTATGACAATTACAAGCGGGAGTGGGCTTATGGCTGTGTTCCAGCTCCTCAACAGGACCAACAATAATCTTCTTCATTAGAAACCGAATTTAGGAGATTTGAGGCTCTTTATAGTCTGTGGAAATGATAGAGAAAGACGTTTGTGCCAGTCTAACACTGTTTTAGTGCAACTTCTTGTCTGATAATTAATTACTCTTTTGGGAAGTTCAATGGGGCCTCCAAGAAATTCACTGTTTGTATAGATTCTCGAAGTAATGCTTGACAAATGCCAAAGGATGATCCAGATCTTGTGCACCCATCTTTCCTATTCCTGGAGAAAAGCACGTGATAGGTAGTACAAGAACATCAGACACCAGTTTGGGGACGTCCAATTTGGTGAAGTCTTTCCAGGTGACTTTGGAGTAAATTCCACTTAGAACGTAATCATTGAAATATCTGAAGATCACATCTGTCCAGACGCCGGCGCCCGTCCATTCCATAATGGTAAATTCGCTGGATCTATCGAAATCCAAAGCTCCTTCTTTGGAACGACGTAGGGTTTCTTCTGTGATGCAGGCAATTATTTCTCTCAATATTGGGTGTCCTGGCTTTGACTGGATTACCCAATTTGCAAACTGTAATCTTCGAGCGTAAAATTGTCTCCAATCAGGAGTATCTGGATCCGATTGAATTCCAATAATCATTCCTATTTCCGAAGGATCCACATTTTCTGGAATCCAATTTGGAATTGGTTGTAATGGCAAGGTATCCACATCTGCATAAACACCTCCTTTGGCAAATAACATGAGATATCTGAAGAAATCCATCTTAAGGATAATATCCGGAAGAATCTCATATGCTTTGACCACTTCGGGCATATGCATGTATAAATAATGGATGATTGCATTTGAAGTGTCATCATTGAACAATTCATGAACAAAACCAGGGTTCTTTAAAGCCCATTGTTCTTCTCCTTCTTTGTATTTGGCTCCAAAATTGGCATCATTCAATCCATATTTCCATGATTGCCAAATATAAGCAGGAAATTTCCTGTTTTGATCGTATGGAAACATGTAAGCCAATCTCTCACGTAATGAGGCATCCTGGTTTGGTCTTCGTAATTCATTTAATTGTTTCTCCAGTTTGGACTTATCGTTTTCCAACTTCTTGAGTCGTGTTTCTTGTTCAACGAGAAGTTTCTCGGTTAATTCATTAAGTTTCTGAGCCAACTCAAGCTCGTCAGATTGTCTTTTCCCTGAAAGACCCAATCCAGATCCTTTCCCAGTTATTCTTTCACTTGATTTGTCTTGAGATGCCTCAGATACATAAACTCCTGGACCCAAAACTTGGCGCAGATCTGGAGTGGAGTCAGATGAAAGTCGGATCAAAACAAAAACAATCGCCACTATCCCCAAAGACAGGAGAATAGTACGTTTAAGAGTGTATGTCTTCATCGCCACGTAGAAAGAGAAATTTGATTCAAGATTTCTTGTGGCAAGTGGATGGAGCTCAATGTGGCGAGTGGAGTGGCAAGTATTTTAATTTGCACTGCCTCTATAAATTTTTCAATATGAATACTTACTCCTCCTTGACAGGTGTGCGCCTTGCCTGTTATCAGAGCCGCAAAGTTCGAAGACCTTTGTTCAATTTGGTCGGAATATATGGACGACAGATTGGTGGTTTCAAATCGGGAATAATATCAAGTTTTAGGCCATTCATTAGACCGCCCAATCGTTCTCTAAAGATAATTGGTTTAAATCCGTTTTGGACTTTACGTCGATATTCTTCGCCTAGTCCTCGAGAACGGTTTTTAGCTGCTGGGAAAAACCGGTTTGATCGATTTATCTTGAGAGCAAAATGGATTTTATTACGACAGAATCGACCATTCAATGTGGATGAAATTAGTGCGTTCTTATCATGGATATTGATGGGTAACTTTCTATGGATTTTCATAGGTACCACCACGTTTTTGGGACTCTTGGTTTATGTCGGAAACTTCTTCACAGATGACAAGATCAATAAGAAATTATTGGAAAAGCTCATCACTTTCGATACAAAACTACATGTGGATATTACTAAAGACGATTTCAAGGTATCATGGGAAGATGGAATGATCAAATTTCAAAACATCTTGGTGAATAATGGATCGATGGATCAAATCAATTACGAATTCAAGATTGATTCCGTTACTGCTACTTTTTCTTTAGGAAAATGGATGGATGGTAAAGGATTGATTAAAGACGTTAATATCACCGGAATGACCGGGTCTTTGAATTTGGATGATCATTATCAAACAATCAAAGATGAAACATTTGGATCCAAATATGAATTTGATCAATTCGAGATCAACAATATGAACATTACAATCAAACGAAAAGATTGTGTTCCAATCGAATTTGAGATCTTCAATTGTAAATTACCACGATTACGTCGAAATTGGCTAGTTTACGACTTTTTGAATGCAGACGCGCTGTCTGGATCGATCAACGGATCATTATTAACTCTTCATAAACGACAAAATCAACTTGCACAATTTTCAGCATTGGATTCCACAAAACAAGATCCAGGTCCATGGAAAAAGATCACTAGATTACGTATTGATCAATTGGATTTGACACGAGTTTCTGGAGAATCTTCTAAATTGAATTGGTTACGATCTGGAACGGTAGAATTGATGATTGATGTGATGTTACCAACTGAAGAAGATGGAGAGAGTTTGACGGATTTATTCAATGGAACATCAAATGAAGATAACAAGTATGTTGTCATGGATTTCAAAGTGAATTTCCATGATCTCCATGCCCGCATTCCTGCAAAAATGCCAAAATCTAGTTTGACACAAACACCATACGTTTCTGAAACAGATTTACGAAGTTTGATCAGTTTCATCAATGATAAACGATTTGGGTTAAGTTTACGATCTGCAGAAGCATGGGATAAAGATGAAAATCCGTTTGATGGCTCCGATATAGCAACAGAACCTGAAGAACACAAATTTGTGGATTCACGCGTTCCACCAATCAAATTCCGTCTTGTTCACAATTTAGCCGAATTTGAACTGCTGGATATGGTTGCATTTATCGGATTACACTCTGACTCAGTACCAGGATCGAACTTGAGTGAAAGGAAGAGTTTTGAGAACACAAACAAATTATTGGATGCTACTGTTAGCGAATTGCTGGGATATTTGATGTTATACAAGGAAGAACTTCAACAACGATTAATTGAAGCGTATTCCAAACGAACCAACTTCGAAATCTTCTTCAACAATTTTGTTTTAGGGAACTTGATTTTAGTTGGTTTAGGAAGTTTTGTGATCTGATCAAAAAAATTAATAAGCACGTTACTAAGCACGTTTTACCTTAATTGCCCGATTTAATTATATAGCAGAGTAGTACGTTGTGGTGAATGTTTCATATAAGATAATCTATATTCTTTGTCTGATTGGTATTGTTCAAGTTGTTATTCACAAGTAGGGCGGTTAAATTTAAGGTTTGAGTAATACTAGGGCTTCTAAATTTGAGATCTCACGTGCACAGAGCCCGGTAATAAGGATTACAATTTTGTTGCTCAAATAAACTTAAGTGATTTTTTCCACGATGTGGACTCCATGGAAACAATCATATAAGGATCTGAGGAATCCTAAGTCCGAATTGGTAGAATCAAATGGGCTATTTAGACGATTACATTGCAACATCTTGTCGTTAATGATAGCTCTATTAATGACTGTTCTCGCAATACATTTTTATCTCAATACAGTTCAATTAAATAAAGATATTGAAGACGCGTTTGGACCGCGGATTCGAAATGGATCAACCTTGACTAGAGATGTGACTGTTAAGCCTATTCATTCCCATAACGATGAATGGAGAAGACATCCGCTATTCGAAGCCTTGCGATCCGGCGCAAATTCAATTGAAGCAGATTGTTTCTATTTGGATTCACATCCCGATACCATTCTAGTTGGTCATAATCAGATCATACTGAACGACGGAAAGAATTTGAATTCAATGTATTTGGACCATTTATATGATCTTCTGGAAGAAGCCAATGTACAAAACGAAAATGAGACCAAAAATGGAATCTTCTATACTTCCTTCGAAACTACAACGTATTTTTACATCGATATCAAGAATAATAAAGAATCAATGATTAGATTGTTAGAGCAGAAATTGGAACCCTTCCTTCAAAAGAATTATCTCACTACTTATAATTCTACAACAGATGAATTTAAACAAGGTCCGTTGACCATAATAATCACCGGTGACTATCCATATGAACATATTAGTTCTCAAGATTTCATCTACACTTTCATAGATGCCCCTTTGAGAGATTTGGTTGACCCAGAACTGGCCAAATTGTATCCTGTTAACAAAATATCGATTTTTGCTTCTGCTTCATTGGGCTCTTTGACTGGCTCCCATAAAGCATTAGGTCTTTTCAATGGTCTATCATCAGAACAACTGGACGACTTGCGAAAATACATAACCGCTGCTCATGATCTAGGACTCAAAACGCGTATCTGGGATACTCCTAAATTCACAAAGTCTATCAAGGATACCGTTTGGAAACAAATCATCGCGTTGGGTTCTGATTATTTGAACGTGGACGAGCTTCGCGAAGCCGTTCAATTGTGATATACATAATCGATATTTATATAGAGAAGTTTCGTGCTCTTCGTTTTCTAAACTTCATGGCTGTGCAGACCGTTTATGAGTTTTTCAGTTTTTAAGATTTTTTTTTCAGAATCGGTCGGTCACTTGTGTATCCTCCTTTAATAGAACTCTGCCATGCACAGATGTGCAATTAGATGCTCATGGTGGAATGTATTGACACGAGTACCTCGAAGGAGTTTTTCTATTCGAGTAGATCATGATCAACAGATTGAAGAGATTGATCTTTTATCAAAAAGTTCCAAATTACAGCATATTAACGATTCCAAACACTTGGGAACATCTCGAAATATCTATTTACAAGAGCCAGATCTTTCAAAGTTGTTCAAAGTTCAAAAGTCACCTTTGGACTTGTTATTGCAAGGAAAATATACCGTCAAACATGAATATAATAGAGTTTCAAAAACAACGCCCCAGTTCTTCAACAATCATCTTAAACAGCTATTTGAGGCCAGAAAATATGCCGACTTGTACAAAGAATTGGCCTCATATTCCTTAACTCCTCTGGAATTCCAACAATTACTCATTTGCTCCGAGAATTATTACTTTTCATACATGCTTTCCCAACAATATCGCAAAGTTTACGACTATACCGCCCTTAGTACTGAGTTTCTGGAACGCTTATTATTGGTTCTATATATGAACTTCGATTATAATGAGTTTGATCATGTGTTCACGATTTATTTGAGCTGTGTTGAATGTCCTTCTCCTGATACTCTTCGATTTGCTCTGCGTGTTTATTTGAGGTCAGAAAATGTCTTCATGGCAACTCAAATATTCAATCAAACTGTCATGACTTCGAACGATTTATCACCTGATATCCTGGAGTCATATCTTAAAGATCTGATTCTATTGACCAATAATCCAACTCTATGTCATATGGCTTTGAGATTATGGCTTTCCAAAGAATTTACAGTCCATTTCCGAACTTATGTGATGATTTACAAGTTTTTCATAAATCAAGGAACTAAAGAACAACAAGATTGGATCTATAATCATCTTCAAAAGATCAATTGTTATCATATATGGTTTGTTGATGATTTGATTGAAATCTACAATCAACAAGATGCATTGGAATTCATGAATATACAATATCCAGAATGGGTTGAGCGATTAGACCCTGAAGAACGCGGATGTTTCCAACTAGAATGTTTAGATATGTTGATGAAGATGGGACAGATTGAGCATGCGAAACAATTGTTACAAAATACAGAGACCAAACAAGAATATCTTATAATGCTACGACGGATCTTATGGTGGATACAGAAGTATCATAGACCAGATATTTATATTGAGTTACTGTTGAAATTGTCCCAGGAAACAGGACTTGAATTTCAAGAAGACTATCTGTACAACTTTTGGAAATCATCTATCAAATCGTATCCAATGATTCGTCAAGAGATCACCAGTTTGTTTGAAAACAACATGCAAGATAATAATAACTTCTCTCTTGGTCGGTACCGGCACGTGATCAAGAAAGACAACAGATCTGGACAAGTGATTCCTTTACGCAATCTGTTTCTTGGTAATGAGGCGGAACCTGTTCTTCCTACGATGGAATCAATAGAGAAACGATTACGTAAGGGAATACGTCCTCGACCAGGGTTGATCATGACCACATTGAAGACAGTACGGTCTTCAGAACAGCTCGGTCAATTAATGGAGTTTTTACGGTTGAACCCGGAGATTTTGGATCCCAATAGTGCAGAGGTGAAAATAGCCAGATTCCGTAAAAGTAAGGTACTGAGCTCGAAATTCCGTGGAGGCACTTTCTCGTATTCAACTCGACTGATTGAGGAATATGGAGATACTTTAAGTCTCCAGGACTACACCGATATGTTACTCGATGCGGCTAAATTCCACAACGACACGTTTGGGTATCTTGTTCTTTCCAAAATGGCCCAAATGTCCCCCAGCAACAACACCGAGTTGCTACGGGCGGTATACGCAGTGGTCAAATTCTACATGGATCAGGACCGTCTGGATAGAGTGATCATGGTTTTGGAGGCGATAAAGAGCGATCAAGATTTTTTCCCTACGGCCCATTTTGTTCACAATCTGGGATCTCTAGGGGACAAATATGTCTACTCCACAACACAACAGTCGCAAGTGAGGGATTCATTTTTGGCGTATTTAACGGATAGCGTGGAGACACTTCGATCTCAAATTGGCCGACGCAAACACTACGAACTATCCAAAGTGGGGGAGTATTTGAAAAAAATTCAAACATGGAGGCTTGTATAAAGTTATAATAAAATTGTTATGCGTAAATTTTTTATGATCTAATCGATGCAAATACTCAATTTATTGGAGACTTTGGAGGACGGCAATGCCAAGCTCTTGTTCCAGCGAAGCTTGGAGATATTCACTTGCACGATCTGCCAGGAATTGATGGTGGCACCTTTCACAGCAGGCTGTGGGCATACTTTTTGTTATGAATGTTTAGAAGGATGGTTGAAGGTTAAACACTCATGTCCGATGTGTCGAGCTCGAGTGCGACGTGCTCCTATATTTAATGTTCCCCTGAAACAGCTGGTGGACGTGTTTTTGGAAAGCGTGAAGAAACAACATCCAGATCAAGAACCAACAATTACCAAGACAGTGAAGGAACGAAGAAAGAGTTATGAGGATGAGCTTGCGCAGGGAAATGGCACTTTCTATAAGGTGTTTGACAACTACACAGACGTTATGCTGGATATGAGCGATGGAATCCCGCGATGTAGTTTTTGTCATTGGGAGGCTCATGGATCACAGTGCATGAACTGTGGAAGGCGATTTTTGTCAGCAAGTTCTGACAGGTACGCTGATGAGAGTGATGAGGATAGTGATCATACTGAAGTGGGGCGACATGATGGTCCTCGTGATGAAAGCGATGAACTTGTTGAGGAGGGACGGCAATTTATAGCTGAGGTTCGGCAACGGCGAATTGACAGAATTGTGGAGATGTTGTATCCCCCATCTATGGATGAAGATTATTTAGAGGAGGAAGATTCGGACTATGTTGCGTTATCAGGGGAGGATATGTTATCTGACGATGAGTCTACAGAAGAGTTCTCACGATGGACAAGAAGACGCGGTGCTGGGAGATTATTGGAGTCGAGCGATAGTGATGAAGATTAGGGTTATAATAATAGGAAAGGATAGTCACAATATTAAAAATGCAGAGTAATTAATGAAGGAATCGCAAGCTTTACCGAATTGGTAATAAAGATAGGAGGGTTCTCAAAGAGGTGAAACAGAAGACAGAGAAATGGCTGGGTGCATATGGCAAGTATAGAGAAGGACCGGATAGATTGAATGTCATGACAAGAAAACGTGTTGTGGAGGTCCGGGGTAACTGATTTTGGTGAGTAAAGAGTCCCGATTGGGAAATTTTCATTACCGAAAAAGAACAAAATAGGAAATGATGGCAGTGCAAGCCAAGGTGGAAAATATCAAATGGCTGGAGATTGATCGGGTCGGTCGTAAAAATTGAGCGAAAATCGTTGGCCAGAAAAAAACCTCAAGGAGAGTTTTAGTGAGCGGAAACCTTTCGTCCCAAAGAGATCCGTTCACCGAATCCGGTTGCAGAAACATGGCTCTTGGCATTTACGTAACCCAAAAGAAACAAGGGGGATGGTTTATTGGTTCAATCGGGTAAATATAGTAACAAATAGATGATATTACGTGTAGTTTAAGGCAACTGAAGTTGTGCCGAGTTGGCTGTTTCTTGATTGTCCTCCTCCTTCACCCCAATTGAGGGATATATTTTTAAAACTCTATGACGACATCTTATCGGGACTAATATATCCCCTCGACAGTTACAATTAATTCATACAATAGAACCCATCTAAAAGAAAAAACCGGTACCATCCCGTATCGCGCGGGTAACTGGGGCTATTCTTCTAGTTAGAGCCACTCCGGCACGGTCGGTATCCAATTTTCACGCAACCCAGATTTTTCCGTCCATGCCGTATCCGGTCGGCACAATCAACCAGTGAAAAACCAGCTAAATCCTTGCATAACCGGAAACTTATCGTCAACTCTATTTCTTTTTTGCCTTTTTAAGCAGAGAACTTGTTTACTGTTTTCGGACAAACAAAATCGCTCTGCCCAAGGTGCATATTTTGCATCCACCTCTTAAAAATGCAGTATCTTTCCTACTTTTCATCCAACTTTTTACCTTTTTTTCTTTCAGTTCATTTGCTAGATTAAAGACCCCATCATGTCTGGAACTGCACCTACTGTGGAAAAAGTTCCTCTTCAAGACGACGAAGAGGATGATGACATCGACCAATTGGTGATGGAGTTGCAATCCAACCACAATGTTGCCGATGAGGAAGAGGAAGAAGAAGAACAAGGCCACCATTCATTCAAGGAAGTTCCTGAGGAACTTTTGCAAACTGACCCTAAGACTGGTCTGACCAGTGACGAGGTTACTCGTAGAAGAAAGAAGTTTGGTCTCAATCAAATGGCCGAGGAAAAAGAGAACATGATTCTTAAGTTCTGTATGTTCTTCATTGGTCCAATTCAATTCGTCATGGAGGCTGCTGCTATTTTGGCTGCTGGTCTTGAGGACTGGGTGGATTTCGGTGTTATTTGTGGTTTGCTTGCATTGAATGCTGCTGTTGGTTTCATCCAAGAGTACCAGGCCGGTTCCGTTGTTGATGCTCTTAAAAAGACTTTGGCTAACTCTGCTACTGTTATCAGAGATGGTCACCCTGTTGAAATTTCTGCTAATGAAGTTGTTCCTGGTGATATTTTGCAATTGGAAGACGGTGTCGTCATTCCAGCCGATGGTAAGCTTGTTTCCCCTGACTGTTTCTTGCAAGTCGATCAATCCGCTCTTACTGGTGAGTCTTTGGCCGTCGACAAGAGAACTGCTGATTCCGTTTTCTCCTCATCCACTGTCAAGAGAGGTGAGGCTTACATGATTGTTACTGCTACTGGTGATAACACTTTCGTCGGTAGAGCTGCTGCCCTTGTTAACAAGGCTTCCGGAGGTCAAGGTCACTTCACTGAGGTCTTGAACGGTATTGGTACTACTTTGTTGGTTTTGGTCATTGTTACCTTGTTGGTCGTTTGGACTGCCAGTTTCTACAGAACCAACAAGATTGTTAGAATCTTGAGATACACTCTTGCTATCACCATTGTCGGTGTCCCAGTCGGTCTCCCAGCCGTCGTTACCACCACCATGGCTGTCGGTGCTGCTTACTTGGCCAAGAAACAGGCCATTGTCCAAAAATTGTCTGCTATTGAGTCCTTGGCCGGTGTCGAGATCTTGTGTTCCGACAAGACCGGTACTTTGACCAAGAACAAGCTTTCTTTGCACGAGCCATACACCGTTGAAGGTGTTGAGGCTGATGATTTGATGCTTACTGCCTGTCTTGCTGCTTCCAGAAAGAAGAAGGGTCTTGATGCTATTGACAAGGCCTTCTTGAAGTCCTTGATCTCTTACCCAAGAGCCAGAGCTGCTTTGACCAAGTACAAGATGCTTGAGTTCCAGCCTTTCGATCCTGTTTCCAAGAAAGTTACTGCTTACGTTGAGTCTCCAGAAGGAGAAAGAATTATCTGTGTCAAGGGTGCCCCATTGTTCGTCATGAAGACTGTCCAAGAAGACCACCCAATTCCAGAAGATGTTTTGGAGAACTACGAGAACAAGGTTGCTGAGTTTGCTTCCAGAGGTTTCAGATCTTTGGGTGTTGCCAGAAAGAGAGGTGAAGGTCACTGGGAAATCTTGGGTATTATGCCATGTATGGACCCTCCAAGAGATGATACTGCTCAAACTGTTAACGAGGCTAGAAACCTTGGTTTGAGAGTTAAGATGCTTACTGGTGATGCCGTTGGTATTGCTAAGGAGACCTGTAGACAATTGGGTCTTGGTACTGCTATTTTCGATGCCGACAAGTTGGGTCTTTCCGGTGGAGGAGATATGTCTGGTTCTGAATTGTTCGACTTTGTTGAGAATGCTGATGGTTTCGCTGAAGTTTTCCCTCAACACAAGTACAATGTTGTTGAGATTTTGCAAAACAGAGGTTACTTGGTTGCCATGACCGGTGATGGTGTCAATGACGCCCCATCTCTTAAGAAGGCTGACACTGGTATTGCCGTCGAAGGTGCTTCCGACTCTGCCAGATCTGCTGCTGATATCGTTTTCCTTGCTCCTGGTCTTTCTGCCATCATTGATGCCTTGAAGACTTCCAGACAAATTTTCCACAGAATGTACGCTTATGTGGTCTACCGTATTGCTTTGTCTTTGCACTTGGAAATTTTCCTTGGTTTGTGGATTGCTATCTTGAACGAGTCTTTGAACATTGACTTGATCGTTTTCATTGCTATCTTTGCTGATGTTGCTACTCTTGCCATTGCTTACGACAATGCTCCATTCGACCAAAAGCCAGTCAAATGGAACTTGCCAAGATTATGGGGTATGTCCATCGTTATGGGTATCATCCTTGCTGTCGGTACCTGGATCACCTTGACCACTATGTTCTTGCCAAGAGGAGGTATCATTCAAAACTTCGGTTCCATCGATGGTGTCTTGTTCTTGCAAATTTCCTTGACTGAGAACTGGTTGATTTTCGTTACCAGAGCTACTGGTCCATTCTGGTCTTCCGCTCCATCTTGGCAATTGTCTGGTGCCGTCTTGATTGTCGACATCATTGCTACCATGTTCACCTTGTTCGGATGGTGGTCCCAGAACTGGAACGACATTGTCACCGTTGTCAGAGTCTGGATCTGGTCTTTCGGTGTCTTCTGTGTCCTTGGTGGTGCTTACGTTATGATGTCCGAATCCGAAAAATTCGACAGATTTATGAACGGTAAGCCATTGAAGGAGAAGCCTCCTCAGAGAACTCTTGAGGACTTCATGGTGGCCATGAACAGAGTTTCTACTCAACATGAAAAATCCACCTAAGCCTGTCAGTTTAATGGGTTAATATAGAGAAGTGCTCCCCATTTTCTTGATATCATGCTTCCTTCGTGCACCAAAGACATTTCCTAATTTTTGTTCAGGGTGTTCTTAGCGTGAATATGATACAATTCAATATACCTACCACCGTTTAAAATTATTTGTACACCATCTCCATTCCCATGAAAAATCCGGGCTGTGCAGTACGCGACCCAACCGGGGAGATCAGTAAATAAACAAGAGAAAATAAAAGATAGGTAATTCTGATGACCTTGTTGACATCGCTTTTGGAATATGTTGAGCGTTCTGCCCGACTTTTGCTAGATTGTTCCAAATTCGCCGCGAATTATGACGATCTTTTGCTTCAATTCATCAACAATCCCAATGAGGACGTTCTATTTCTACTTCAATCTGGCCATCATGGTAAGTTTATCTTGTTTCATTTGATTTATATTGACCTATAGAATTGCATTTATATAATAAGCTCAATATGGAGATGATTACAGAATTGGGACAATCATTATCAATGGCTGTTCTTTTGAAGCAAAAAGGACTTCTATGCGAATCTTCAAATTGTTCAGATCAGGTATTTCTAGCCAAATTGCCTCTCCGATCAACTCCAAAGGAGAATTTCGAATATTTGGAATCTCTTTTAAACTTAGGTATATCACCTTATTTCTCAGCATTGACCACCAACACAACATCACAATCTATTCTAACCACTCAGAAGAAAATATCCGAACTTACTCTTTCTTTTCAACATCTTCAACAAACAATTCAGATCCCAAATCTTCTTTTGACTACACATCCAGTAATTAATGATGTTGTAATCCAAAATCCAGATCTGATTACGTTTTCAATCGATTTATTGGATGAAAATATCAAAAAGAACTCGAATGTTCTTAATGAAATACAATCAATTGTCAATGATTGGGCTAAACAAGTTCAAAACATCTTGCAATTGAATCATGCCCCCTTAGATGGAAACATCTCTGAAGAAATTAATTTTTGGGCTTCAAAGGAAGCCGCTTTATTGTCTATTCAAGACCAATTGAAGAGTCCAGAAATTCAGCTCACTCTTGATCTTCTACGATCGGCGAAACGATATCATGCTACGGTTTCATTTTCAGACACCGGTATTAAAGAGTCTCTTACTTTGACCACAAAATATAATCAATTACTTAAGGATCTACCTATCAGTGAGCTCGTTTCTGCACATTCTCTTGAGAAGATCACGGAGGCCATTTTCTTAGTCTTTGATCATTTGAAAAAACTTCGAGTTACAATGTATCCAATACCCCGAGCAATAGAGCTTTGTCAAACTATTATCAAAGACATTTCCAATAGCTTAGTTTTGGTTTTCCAAGAAACTGATGTGATGCAATTAGGATTCTCCGAATTCCAAGAGATTAGCATTCAGATTGATAAGTTATTTGATGATATTGATGAAAGCATTCGAGATTTTACAGCAATGGCAAGAGAATTGCTCCGAAAACGGTCTGAAAAGTTCATTCCAGTGAAAATTAAAGGCCCTACAGAATTACGAGACAGTGTTGTGAAGATCACACAATTTAGACAACGACATGAACAATTACAATCAATCATTTTCACAATGGTGAAAACCAACAAAAACAACACTTCTGGATATATTGATGATCTAGAATTTGCGTACGAGTCCATCAAGGACTCAAATCCGTTTGATTTCGGACTAGATGGAACGAAAACCTGGGCTCAAGCTCAAAAGACGTATTCAAAACGTGTGAAGCTTATTGAAGAGAAACTGATAATGTTCTTGCAACAAGCTCTGGAATCCACTTCGAGTCCAAATGAAGCTTTTACAATTTTTGAACAGTATTCTTTTTTACTGGTTCGCCCCAATATTCGTGCGTCCATATTCAACCATCAACACGGATTACTTAAAGTTATACAAGATGACTTGTCGATGCTTCAGGAAGAATTTAAACATCAAAAGGAGACACAGAGAGTTCTTCAACTTCGTGGGATCCCCAGATTTAGCAGTTTAATTTCCTGGATCAATCAAGCAAAATACAAGATTAGTTTTCTAACTACTCGGGTTGAACTTGTTCTATCCAAGGACTGGGTGAAATACCCAGAGGGGAAGAAGATTGACAATGAGATGCAATTGTTTCTTGAGAAATTGGATATTGATAAATGTTTCGCCGATTGGATAAATGGATTCCAACAGAATTATAAAGAGACAGTGATTAAACGCAAGATCATGTCCGTCAATCGTTCAGGAACAAAATCTTTGAATTTGAATGTTAATTTGAGTTTCGAAGACAGTGAATTGTTCAAGGAAGTTAAGATTCTCAAAGCTTTAGAGTTTGAGATTCCAAGAAATATAGCGTCTCTCTCACAAACTTTGGAAGCTGTCTATCCTCATGCAACCAGTCTCAGAAAATCCATCATTAGCTTGGAAACTTTGACGCAATATATTGACCAATTAGGTGAGCTCAAGATCCTTCTAATACCCTACTTTGATAAGATTTTGGATTCGATTCAATCGCTCTGTCAATCAGAATGGGCCGCTTTAGAGAATGCACAAGTGTTGATTGAATCAGGACTAATGGATCTTGACGAAGTCAGAGTGTTTGAAGAAGCCAGAAACTTTGAAACTCATACAATGACTTTACTTCAAAATTTCGAATTGTTGGAATCTTCCAGGGGTCCTCTTAAAATAGCCCTAGATGATCTATCTAATTGCCCCTATACGTACGATGATCTACACAAGTGTCTCGTTCAGATTCAAGACCAGATCAATATTTTTGAGCTCCAAGGTTTCATGAACGTGGATTCGTTCACCAAGGAAATCAATCAATCTGTGAAATCCATTTTGATTCGCCGATGTGAAACGGAGCTGAATAAATGGAAGTACAGATTACAAGGTTTGAATATGGAGATAATCAAGACTCATTCTATTGTTGTGCAAGATTTTAAGCTTTCCGTCAGACCTTCGCTGGAGTCCTCAGAAATGGACATTTGTGGGGACTTGAACGACTGTTTGATGATCGTTTCGAGCCAGGCGCGATTGTCTACTGGTGAATTTGATGTCAATATGGATCCAGATAGAAAGATGTTTACCGATATATCAACCGTTCTTCAGAAACCTTATTTGGAGGCAATAGGTATGCTGAACAAGGTTTTAGACTCAGCCAATTTGTTTGTCAATAAATGGTTGCAATTGCAATCACTGTGGAATCTGGATTTTGAGGATCTGAAAAAGAGTTTTGGTGACAACATTGAACTCTGGAGGGACGCAATAATTGAGATCAAAAACTTGAAGGAAGCGTTTGATACTGTTGAGACATTCACTCAATTTGGACCCATCAAATTGGATTATGAACAGGCACAATGGAAAGTGAGTACTCACTACAGTTCTTGGCATCGTCAAATGCTGGAAACCTTGAAACAAATTCTTTCAAATGAGATCACACAACTTGATAATGATCTAGATAAATGCCGGAAATGTTTGGAGCAGACGCCTGTTGATTTCAGTTCCGCAAAGGCATTGATTTCATTAGTTGATATTGTCCATGGATTTAAGACCAAGATTACCGACTGGGATACGAAGATTGACGTTATGGATAATTGTAATCGACTACTAGTTTTGTTCAAAGCCAAGTTTGGCTCAGATTGGATCCATTTTGAACAGTTAAGCTCCCGTTATCACTCATTCAAACAAATGGTGGAAGGAAAAACTCAATTGATTTTATCGAACATGAATGTTGTTGTTGAAACTATTGAGAAAGAGACTATTCTCCTTCGAGATGATATCAACTCTTTATATCAACGTTGGGATGACGAGAAGCCTTTGGGAAAGAAACTTAGTTCCAAAGTCGCATTGAGTTCTCTTGATTTCTTTGAAAAAGCGTGCAAAAGGTTGAACGTGGATCGTTCTAAACTTTTGAATTCTGCAAAAGTGTTGGACCTTCATATCTTGTTGAAGGATTCATTATCTGCTGTGATTTCAGAAATTGGTGACCTCAGAACGTTTTGGACAGCTATCAGTGGATTTCAGCAATCTTTAGATGATGTCTGCAATCAATCTTGGGATTCTATTACTATATTGTCTCTTCGTAAGACTTTAGACGACATTCTTGGTCGTTCCAGAGCACAACCTGCTGCCATTCGTCAATACTCTGCTTTTGAAGACTTTCAATCCAATCTGAAAAATTACATTAAAATGATCCCCCTTATTGGAGGATTGAAATCTGATGCTATCAAAGAGCGTCATTGGAACACGATTTTCCAAGATTTAGCTTTAGGAAAACCCCCTTCTAACATGATCCTTGGACATGTTCTGAATTTGGATCTTATTGCCAATGAAAAATATCTCAAATCAACAATTCATAAAGCCCAAGGAGAATTGAGTATTGAAAGCTCTATTGAAACAATTCAAAAGAACTGGGATTACCTATTGTTCCAACTTTTCCAATATAATGCCGATTTTAGACTGATCAAAGGTTGGGATCTGATTTTCCAGACAATTATTGAGGATCTGAACTCATTATGGTCCATGAAGATGTCACCATATTACTCTAGTTTTGAGAAGCCGATAAGTCAATTAGAAGATCAGTTGAGTCAGATTCAAACGATTTTAGATCTCTGGATTGATGTTCAACGTCAATGGATATACCTTTCTGGTGTGTTTGATAAAAACGAGGAGATCAAGAAGCTGCTTCCATTAGAATCCAACAGATTTTATAATATATCTGCTGAATTTCATGCTCTTATGCGTCATATCTACAAGGATTCTTTAGTGATTGACATTCTTGACATTCCAAATATCATGATTACATTATCGAAGATACAAGAGACCTTGGAAAAGACCAAAAAGTCATTGATTGGATACTTGGAGAAGCAACGCGACATTTTTCCACGATTTTACTTTATTGGAAATGAAGAGTTACTGGAGATTGTTGGAAATTCCAATAATATACCTTTGGTCTCGACTTATCTACAGAAAATGTTCATTGGAATGTCAGATACCATTTATGATCCTGAGATTTTATGCATCAAAGGTGTCATATCTCCAGAAGGAGAAAGACTTGACTTCAAAACAGCAGTTTCATTGGTTGACAATCCAGGTATGACTGATTGGTTGAAAGCTCTTGAAACTGAAACCAAAAGAACGTTATCTCAATTGTTGAAGAATTCACTTCAAGAACTCTCATCATTATGGGAATCTATTCAAGAAGAACGATTATTTACGAAATGGATCGATGGTTTTCCAAATCAGATCTTGATATTGTCCTTACAGATCCTTTGGACCCAATTGGTTGAGAGCTCAAAGGATCTTCATGAATGTGCAGGAAGATATGATTCTATCTTGAACGTTCTTTCCGGACTCATATTAAATGATTCATCATCCTTGCAGCGCCGAAAATACGAGAATCTAATTATCGAGATAGTTCATCAACGAGACGTGATTGAAAATCAAATTGGTGATTCACTGAAATCGTTCAAGTGGAGATCTCAACAACGATACTACTATGATGATTCAAATTCTATCACGTGTGTCACTATCAAGCAGGGAAATTGGTCGGATACTTATGGATTTGAATACCTTGGAGCTCCAGCACGTCTAGTGTATACTCCTCTGATGGATACTTGTTTTTTAGCAATGACTGAGGCTTTGAATCAGAGATTAGGGGGATCCTTGGTTGGACCTGCTGGAACAGGCAAAACTGAGTCCATCAAAGCCTTAGCACAGAATCTGGGAATGATGGTTCTTGTTTTCTGTTGCGATGAGACTTTTGATTTCCATAGTGTTAGCCGAATTTTAATTGGTATTTGTCGAGTTGGTTCTTGGTGCTGTTTTGATGAGTTCAACAGATTGGATAAGAAGATGCTATCTGCTATTTCTACTCAGATTGAGAAGATTGAAAACGCGTTATCAACAAAGGAGTCCACAGAGATTGAAATACTTGCTAAGACGTTCCAAGTTCTGCCTAGAACTGGTGTTTTCATTACCAGCAATCCGAATTATGCTGGAAGATCGACTTTGCCTGATAACCTGAAAACCAAATACCGCTCTTTTGCAGTGGTTCAACCAGATACCACTGTCATTGCCGAAGTAATTTTGATTTCTCAAGGGTTCAAAACAGCTAGAAAATTAGGTGAGCAAGTGGTTTTGTTCTTCCGATCATTGGGATCAAGTTGTTCTCAACAACCTCATTATGATTTTGGACTTCGTGCGCTCAAAAGTACTCTAGCCAGATGTGGAAGCTTCCGTCGTTCTATTCAAGGCCAAGAAATTGATTCGTCATTAGAGAGTCGAATCATTGTGTACAGTTTGAACACAGTTACGCTACCCAAACTTCTTGCAGAAGATGAACAATATTTCAACCAGAACATCACGATATTTGGTACTACTAACGACCTTTCGTTTTCTAATGACTCCATCATTCCAATATTGAAAGATGTTGCAAAGGATCGCGGTCTTGTGGCATCACCTGGCTGGCTCAAAAAGGCCTTACAGCTATATGAAATTCAACGATCTCATCACGGATTTATGATGGTTGGTGACTCTGGAAGTGGTAAGAGTTTATTATTTGAGTGTATTATTGAAACCATAAAGCGAATGACAGGGATGGAGAACCTCGTCTACAATATTGACCCGAAAGTTTTAGGAAAGGAACCACTTTATGGATCATTAGATTATGCTACTAGAGAATGGACGGATGGAGTTTTTAGTTCAATTTTGAGACGAGTCGAATTAAATTTGCGACTTGAGAAAGCCAAGAACATATGGATTGTCTTTGACGGTGACGTTGATCCTAATTGGGTCGAGAATCTCAACAGTGTTCTCGATGATAACAAAATTTTGACCCTACCGAGTGGAGAGCGCATTCCACTTCCTGAGAATCTGAAAATTGTGTTTGAGGTTGAGAATCTCAACTACGCAACTCCTGCAACTGTGAGTCGATGCGGCATAGTTTGGTTTGGAGATAATTTGTATGATTTCCAGAGCTATTACGACAATTTATTGCAATCATTCTATCATTCGGGACTAGAAAATGATGAGATGGTTCAAAGTATATGGGCTGGAAATGTTGATGAAATTCGTACCCGATTTGTTGATCATGTGAATGAGTTCCTTCCTGCTTCCTTGTTAGAACAAATTTGGTCTGATTCTAAAAATTATACTCACATTATGGATCGTGGGATTAGTGTGATGAATACCTTTATTGGTTTATTAGCGGACAAATTTGAGCTGTTGATTAGTTCCAAAACATCAGTCTTACAAGGTGATATATCTGCATATGTTGCTCGATCAATTTTGCACAGTTTAATGTGGTCTTTAGCGGGAGACTCAACATTAGATCAAAAACAACGATTTTCTGAACACCTTAAAACAATACCTCAGTTATCCGAATTCAGTACGTCCGATATGCTTTACCATGACATATCAACTACTGAATACAATTGGATACCATTTGATGTTGTTGAGAACGATCTGGAACCTCATTTGATCACCAGACCAGATGTGGTGGTTTCAACCTTGGACACCACAATTCATGAAAATCTGATCTTCTCATTAGTGGGAAAACATAAAACAGTCATTCTTTGCGGCCCCCCTGGTTCTGGTAAAACTATGACTTTAATGGCTGCTCTTAGAAAATCTCATCGGTACATTTTCGTTGGAGTTAATTTCTCCAAAAGTACAACACCCGAATTGGTCATGAAAGCTTTGGAACAGCATTGTGTTTACAAGCAAGCACCTAGTGGAATTCAACTTACTCCTGCAATTGCTGAAAAATGGGTTGTGCTATTTTGCGACGAGATCAATCTTCCTGCTCCTGATGAGTACGGTTCTCAAACAACAATAGCGTTATTGAGACAACTAGTCGAACAAAACGGGTTCTGGAGAAAGAGAGATGGTGTTTGGATCACCCTTCACAATATTCAAATTGTCGGGGCTTGCAATCCTCCTACAGATCCAGGAAGAAACGAATTGAATATGAGATTTCTTAGACATTGTTCCATTATTATGGTCGATTATCCAGGAGACCGATCATTAAAACAGATCTATTCTACTTTCAACACGGCTCTTATGAAGTGTGTTCCAGATTTACGTGGCTATGTTGAATCCTTGACAGATTCTATGATCCAAGTCTACAATGCTTCCAAGTCTCATTTTACTTCCAGAGCACATTATATATACTCTCCAAGAGAATTGACCAGATGGGTTCGAGGAATCTTTGAGGCAGTTAAAGCATCAACACGCTTGAATCTGGAAGGGCTGGTCAGAATATGGGGCCATGAAGCCTTAAGACTATTTTCTGATCGTCTAATGGACTCTGATGATCGTCAATGGACTTTCGACATGATAAATACTGTTGCTACAAAGAATTTCCCTCATATTGATCTACAGAAAGCTTTAGAGTTACCTATCTTTTACTCAGGTTGGCTTTCGTATGATTATGGACCTGTGAGTCAGAATGAACTTAGTGCATTCGTTGAACAAAGATTGAAAGGATTCAGTGAAGAGGAAACAAGTGTCTCATTAGTCCTGTACCCTGATTTATTGGATCATGTTTTACGAATTGATCGTGTTTTGAAGAACCCACAAGGACATATGATTCTTGTTGGCCCAAGTGGAAGTGGAAAAACAATCTTGACCAAATTTGTTGCTTGGATCAACGGTCTTTCAGTTCATCAACTTAGTGTTTCTAGGAATTATACCTTGACTGAGTTTGATGCGACTTTACGACAACTTCTTCGACAGGCCGCTGACGGGATCCGATTATGTTTTATTATTGACGAGTCTGCTGTATTGGAGACGGCTTTCATTGAAAGAATGAACACCTTACTTGCCAATGCCGAGGTTCCTGGGCTTTTTGAAGGAGAGGAATTCAATTCACTAATGACTTTATGTTCTCAAAAGAGTCAAGAACAAGGTCTATATTTAGATACCAATGATGAGCTTTATGCTTGGTTTACAGAGCAAGTGGCTAAGAACTTTCATGTTGTTTTCACAATCACTGACCCATACTCCGAAATTGCTCCTCCGTTGATTACATCACCAGCGTTATTCAATAGATGTGTTATTAGTTGGATGGGAGATTGGAGTACTGAATCTCTCCAGGCTGTCGCCAGAGGATTATTGAAGGTTATTCCTGTCAACAATTCACAGTACCATGCACCAGCCGGTATAGATGTTGAGACTCTCATGGACGCGGTTGTTGAGGTATTGGTTTCCGTTCATGATGGATTTACAAATAGACGTCCCACTCCAAACGAATTTATCTCGTTAGTCGAAAACTTTATAAGTTTATTCCAGGCCCAAGAATCAGAACTTCAAGAACATCAATCTCACATTAGTGTTGGATTGGACAGACTGAAAGAAACGTTTCTTGAAGTGAAGGAATTGGGCGAAAGTCTTTCGATTAAACGGATTCAGTTGGATGGGAAGAACAAGGAAGCTCGTGAAATGCTCAATAAGATGATAACCGATCAGAATGAAGCCGAACGTAAACAGGAGGCTTCAATTGAAATTCATAAGGAGTTTGAAAAGCAGGAGAAACTCATTAATAAACGGAGGAATGCTGTCTTGGAAGACTTGGAAGATGTTGAGCCTTTGATTATGGAAGCTCAAAGAGGAGTTAAGAATATCAAGAAACAACACTTGACTGAGCTCAGATCCATGAATAATCCTCCGGAAGCGGTCAAGATAACTTTGGAGTCTGTTTGTATTCTTCTAGGGTATGATGTTAAGACATGGAGGGATGTTCAGTTGATCATTAGAAGAGACGATTTTATTGCGAGCATTGTTGGATTTGACAGTGAAGTTCATTTGACCAAAGAATTGACCGAGTTCATGGAACAAGAGTATCTATGCAGACCGAACTATAACTTTGAGGCTGTTAATAGAGCAAGTAAGGCATGTGGTCCATTAGTACTTTGGGTTGAAGCTCAATTACGCTATGCTTCAGTAATTGACAAAGTCCAACCGCTTAGAAACGAGGTCAAAGTTTTAGAAGCAGAGTTAATTGATACCAAGGCCAAATTGATTGCAATTGATGGAATGATTAATGATCTACAAGAAAGCATTGAGCTTTACAAAGAGAGATATAGTGATACGATTAGACAGAGTGAAAAGATCAAAAGTGAAATGCAGGACGTGGAGAACAAAGTTGAGCGAAGCACATTACTTCTGGAGAGTCTTCGAGATGAGAAAATGAGATGGGAAGCCAGTGTTGTTGATTTCCAAGCTCAACGTGAAGGTCTAGTTGGTAACACTCTTTTGGGAGCCAGTTATATGTCATATTTGGGAACTTATAATGAACTAGAACGTCGTGAGTTTTTGGAAACATGGAAATCCAAACTTCAACAGTATGCAATTCCATTTGATACCAGTTTTAATTATAAGAACTGGCACTTGAAGCCTGATCAAGAGTTCAATTGGCAACATAATGGTTTACCAAATGATGAATTGTTCATTGAGAACTCGTTGATGATGACTACAGATCAAAGGTTTGCATTTATGATTGATCCTTCAGGATTGATGGTGAATTTCATGACTCAACAGGATAAGGATCTTGTTGTTACGAGTTTCTTGGATGATGGGTATCTCAAGCTTTTGGAAAATTGTATCAAATTTGGTGGATCGATCTTGATACGTGATGGAGAACATTACGATCCAATAATTAGTCGTATAATTGCCAGGGATATTGAATCTTCAGGGGAGAGAAATCTGGTGAGACTTGGATACAAAGAGATTGATTTTTCATCAAATTTCCAACTATATGTTCATACCAAAGACTCATCAGCAAGAATTCCTACATATGTTGAGAGTCGGATGAATATCTTGAATTTCACTTTTACCAGCAGTTCATTGGTGAATCAAGCTCTAAACATGACTCTTAACAGTGAGAACCCGGAGCTTGAGAAACAATTGATTGAATTATCCAAAGTCAATGGTGAATACAAAGAATGTCTTTATAATTTGGAGAATGATCTATTACGAAGTTTAAGTGATACTCGTGTGAGTATTTTGGAGAACGATGACTTGGTCAAAAAATTGGAATCTATCAAATCTCAAGCAGCCACCATCAAATTGGAACTTGCTCAATCTTCAAGAGTTTTTGATCAGGTCAGACAAAGTCGCGACACCTACCTTCCTCTTGGAGAGTGTTTCTGTCAGATTCAATTACTTATAGACAGATTATGGCATCTCAATGGAATCTATCAATTTTCTAATGATCATCTGGTGAGAGTTTTCAAGAATGTATTACAGATATCTCAAGGTAAGTCTGTTGCTGAGCTGATTAAAACTTTTGGCCGAGAGATCTATGCTGCTACAGCTGGGTCATTATTACAACGAGATAGGGCCATTTTCAAACAACTTCTGGCTCATTATATCGGAGAGTTCAATGTTGACAAGGAATTTGGATTAATTGAACTATTAAATTCGAATCAATTGTTCTTATTACGTACATCTGGGGGATTTGATGCTGCTTCAACAATTCATGGTCTTGCAAAGTCTCAAAATCAGGAATTAATTTCATACTCAATGGGCTCAAATGAAGGATTGGAAGTTGGTCGAAGATTAATTGGAGCTTCAATAAAGAAAGACCATTGGTTATTGATTGAAAATGTTCATATGTCCAGTGAATTTGTGGAGGTGGTTCCCAAATTATTGGAGAACGAAGTTGGGTCCAACTTCCGATTATTTTTGACCACTCAAGTGGATTCGCAAATTTCCAGCACCGTCGGTAAGCTCTTTAAACAGGTCATTTTTGAAAGCGATCCTGGATTAAAGATTATTCTGCAAGATACATTAATCAAAGACAATGGTGTTTTAAATTTGAAAAAATTGGCCAATCCGGAACACTCAAGAATGTATGTACTATTAGCATGGTTTTACGGTCTTCTCAAAGAAAGGTTGAGATTTGTTCCGATTGGATTCGAGGACTATTATGAATTTACTGATAACGATCTTGTTTCTGCCAAAAATGTTATGGATCAAATATTATCTGAAGGAATAGCATGGGATATGTTATCGAACTTATTAGGAAGAATTGTGTTTGGAGGAAAGGTTACAAATCCCAAAGATTTACAATTGATTGAAGGATTTGCAGATCGATTATTCAATTCCAACATTCTGGATTCCCAAAGTCTATCTATTGATGGTTCTTCAATCTATCTTCCCAACCAAGAGTCCTGTATGTCTTGGATATCGGATCTTCCCGAAATTGAACCAATTGAATGGATTGGACTACCAGAGTCTGTTGAAACTTTGTTGAATGAAAAGGAATTGGATCGTGTTGACAAGGAGACTTCAAGATTGATTATATAATCAACAGAAGGGATCTGAAAAAAACCGAGACAGATTGAATTCAAAATAATTGTGGGGTTATAATTCATGTGGTGGTTTAACAAATCTAAGGAGGAGGAATTACCTGAGGAAATCAAGAACTATGTCGATTCAAAAGAATCATCAGTTAGTGATCGTCAATTCAAGAATCATATTCGAGAAGATAATTCTAAATCCGAAATAAGAAGGAGTGTTGAGACTAGTTCTGGATTGGAGGATTATAAACGAGAATATCCTATTTTGGAAGCTGTTTCGATCAATTGTGCCGAATGTTTTGAAAAGTTTCTCCAATGTGACAAGCAACGTAAACTATGGAGTTCTGAATGTGTGGTTCATTGGAATTTGGTTCAAGAATGTCAGAAAATACAGAAAGCTGCTTTCAATATGTTTGATTATAATTCGATGGACCAGATTGAGGAAATGAAGAGCATTCGACGGAGAGTTGATACAATTTTCAATAAACATTTTCAAAAGTATGAAGATACACAAGATCAAAAGAAAATATCTGAGTATTCGATGGATCTCAAACATGAACGAGATAAGTTTTACACACAATATGGGAAATAAAAGTCAATTAAGATTGGTATATCTTTTCATTAGTACAGATCCAGGAATTGTTTGATTTCTGGAACTGGATTCCATTCATGTTGGATGATTGAAGTGTTGGAATAATTTTTCCAATGTGCTGGATGTATTCTTTGCAAAAATGTGAAATACAAGTTGCTAAAGGACGGAAGAAACTTTGATTGAATTGACAATCATAATTTTGGTCATGATCCATATTCAAAAGATTATGAAAATCCCAATAAACATCAATCAATGGTAAGTTTTCGAATGGTGATCCGATGAACCGTTTAGTCAAAACTGATCCTGCACAACTGAAAAAACATGGAGATATCACGTCTTTT
Organism: Ogataea paradorogensis; assembly: GCA_030555885.1. Classification (NCBI taxonomy): domain Eukaryota; kingdom Fungi; phylum Ascomycota; class Pichiomycetes; order Pichiales; family Pichiaceae; genus Ogataea; species Ogataea paradorogensis. Next base: position 113,992 of record JANIVN010000009.1, read on the forward strand.
TCCAATCCTGCTTCTGAATCATAATAATGATGATTCATTATAAATTCATCAAATAATGATAGAAATGATTCACAATGAACACATTTGCAACCATTCCAAAGAAAATCAGACATCACTTGTTCATAACCAGTTAAGGTCCAGAAAAACGTTGGACAAACCAGCTGTTGAAGACCAGATAACTTGGGTAATATGGATTCATACAAATCACGTCTTTTAATATAGTTTCCTTCAAATCCATGAACAATCATTCCATCGACCGGAGGGGAATGTCGAATGTACAAACTTTTTAGACTTGACGAATTGGTCATATTAGTAAGTAAATCTGTGACAGCCACATCGAATTTCTCCGTATAATTATGATCTCTATGAAGAGTCCTTTGTGAAATAGCCAATTTAGAAAGATTGAGAGATTTGGAAGCTAAATATGAGAAGAACTCATTAACACACACACATGCCATCTGGTCACATCCTGCTACCACTTCCAATTGTTCAAGATGTTTCATATCCGTTCGATCGATCAATTGTTGGACCAATGTACAGGATGTTTGGTTATAATTATAACCATGATAAAATACTATTCCTAGAGATTTGAGAGATAATCTTGAGAATGGTTGTAGGAATTTTAGAAAAGTGATGATAGATCTATCATCGGAAACCAGGTGTAATGATTCGGTCGAATATAAAGTTTTCAAAGCCCGATCTCGATCAGAAACCAACACCGACTCTGAATCCAATAAGCCTAATTTGATTTTTGTGACAGATTTGGGTAAATGACATAATTGGTCCAATTTGGTGACCATGAAACTTTCCAGGGGACGCTTAAACAACTCTTCTGTATATTGGTCCATTTCTGGAGCCTCAAACCCGCGTAAATTTGGACATGTGGTGAGCAAATGTCCGAGTTCTGGTAATATCTCATTATTTACAACCACCCAAGTTATGAACCGTTTGAGTTCCACATTAACCTTCAAAGTCTGTAATAGTAGTTCTTGTCGTAGTATATGCGTTTCATGATGTTTTTTTGTGCTCAATAATGGATTTTTTAATGACCCAACATTTGTCCAATTTGAATCAATTGACAGCAAAGGTGATCCCGAAAACACCAATTTCGAGTAAATTTCCGGTATAGCCGCCAAATACAACTCATATGAACAATAACTAATGTTCAGTTTGTCTTGTTGTCCGAGCAACGGCAAAACGAGCGGCAAAACAGCGCCAAATAGAGAAGAACTTGTCATAAATAATTTTACTTATCTCGAGGGAAGAAAACTGGTAGATGTACGAAGTAATAAGCTGAAGATTCGAATGGAATGAGGGAGCATGATAATGATCCGAGACATCAAATTGACGAGAGTCATGCTATACATTCAATTTGAATGGTTATGATGAATACCATTGAATCGTTCGATGTATAAGATAGATACAATAATGATCGAATCGTTCAACGACGTTCTCTGATTTCTCGATCAAACATCAATTTCAGAGTAGTGAAGGTTTCTCTGTAGTTTCTTCTTGTATATAAACCACTTTAGAGTCTTAATGTTCTTCCCTCACTGACATATTGGATAATTGAGGGGGTGGTTTATGGACACTACAAAAACCATTAGATTATGGCCCCAATTGCTTTCTCAAAGACTTTCCCAACAACATCTTCCATCATAAACATTGGAATCACCTTTAATTCCCTTAATAATTCGCTCTTTCCACCCCGGTACACCAATCATCTCCTCGCTTATCTTATCAAATATTTAATAATTTTTCACCTTTATATGCAATTATTGTCCATCCAGTCTCACGTCGTCCACGGCTACGTGGGCAATAAGGCCGCTACGTTCCCATTACAACTGCTCGGTTGGAATGTTGACGTGCTCAATACGGTCAATTTCTCAAATCATACAGGCTATGGTCAGGTTTTTGGAGAAACTGTTTCTGGCGAGAAGTTGGCTGAAATTTATACCGGACTCACCAACATTAACATCCAGTATAATGCCCTATTGACAGGTTATATTCATGGGGCCGGTTCATTGACTTCAGTGGGGGAAATTTGCATCTCTATCAAGAAAAAGACTCCTGAATGTTTATGGCTCTTAGATCCCGTTATGGGCGACGATGGCCAGGTTTATGTCAACGAGAACGTCATTCCAGTGTACAGAAACATCATCAGTAGTGGTTATGTGGATGTAATCACCCCCAATCAACTAGAACTTGAGTTATTGTTGGATTTAAAAATAACGAATAAACAAAGCTTACAACGTGCTCTTAAGATCCTTCATCAAGATTATCATATCAAACATGTTGTTGTTTCGTCTTTGTTCATAGATGGCCATGAATTTGGTTCCAAAACCCAAGACTGCTTCTATTGTTGTGTTTCCTCTATAGATATGAGCTCACCAATAGTCTTTGAGATCCCTACGCTGGATTCTTATTTCACTGGGGTTGGTGATCTATTCTCTGCATTACTTCTAGATCGATTGTACAAGACCAAAGACTTGATTCAGGCCACCAATCAAGTTCAAACTGTCATGTCTAAAGTTTTGTTGCTTACTCAGCAGATGTGTTTAGAACAACTGGGAAAGCCTGTTCGTGGCAAGATTGGTGACGCAATAACCATGAAAGAATGCGAATTACGCATTATAGAAAGTAAGCATCTTTACGATAGCCAAGACTGCGCCTTCGAATTGATACAGTTATGAAGGTGGCTCTTATATAGGTAGAATCATATTTATTTATCCGGGTCACGTGAAATTATCTCAACCGTTCAAACTAACTATAACTGGACATGAGTGAAAAGCTTTATTTTCTCTTCATTAACGATGTTACCACACGGAGGTGTTTTACAAGATTTGTTGGTGCGTGATGCAGCAATCAAGAGCGAATTGTTAGCCGAGAGTGAGACTCTAAAGTCTCTTACTCTTACTGATAGACAGATTTGTGATCTCGAGTTGATTTTGGTTGGAGGATTCTCTCCATTGACAGGATTCTTGAATCAGGCTGATTATGAGTCGGTTGTCGAGAAAATGCGTCTTTCCACTGGTGAAATCTGGACTATTCCAATCACTTTAGATGTTTCCAAAGAGACTGCTTCTGAATTGCAATCAGATCAGAGAATCGTTTTGAGAGATCCAAGAGATGACCATGCTTTAGCTATTTTGACTATTGGAGACATTTACACTCCAAACAAGCAAAAGGAAGCTAAAGAAGTGTTCAGAGGTGATCCGGAACATCCTGCTGTTCGGTATTTATTTGAGAGTGCTGGAGACGTCTATATTGGAGGTCAATTACAAGCTATCAATGCTCCTAAACATTATGATTATACCGAGTTTAGAAAGACTCCAGCTCAATTACGGTCAGAGTTTGCAAACAAGCATTGGAGTAAAGTTGTTGCTTTCCAGACCAGAAATCCAATGCACAGAGCTCATAGAGAGTTGACCGTTCGTGCTGCTAGAGACAAATTGGCTAATTTATTGATTCATCCAGTTGTTGGATTAACTAAGCCTGGTGACATTGATCATCATACTAGAGTCAAGGTTTATCAAGAAATCATTAAGAAGTATCCAAATGGAATGGCTCAATTGGCTTTACTGCCTTTGGCTATGAGAATGGCTGGAGACCGTGAAGCTGTTTGGCATTCCATCATTAGAAAGAATTATGGTGCTACCCATTTCATTGTTGGTAGAGACCACGCTGGACCTGGATCAAATTCCAAAGGAGTGCCATTCTACGGTCCATATGACGCTCAGGAACTTGTTGAGAGATTCTCTATTGAATTGGAGATCGAGGTTGTTCCATTTAGAATGGTTACTTATTTGCCTGATGAGGCCAGATATGCTCCAATTGACAGCATTCCTGATGGAACCAAGACGCTGAATATTTCCGGAACAGAACTTAGAAAGCGTTTAAGAGAAGGAACTCACATTCCTGAATGGTTTTCATATCCTGAAGTGGTTCAGATCTTGAGAACTGCCTATCCACCAAGACAGACCCAAGGATTTGCGTTATATTTACAAGGATTACCTAATTCTGGCTCTGAGGCATTGGGATATGCTTTACAAGCTACTTTTAACCAATTTTATGGTTCTAGAGCCATCACATTGTTGGATTCTGCCAAGGTTGGAAAATCTGCTACCGGATTTGTAGTTTCTGAATTGGTTAGATCTGGCGCCGGTGTGATTGTGGTTAACAATGAAGAAGTCATCAGTGATTCTGAATTGACCACTTTATCTAAACAAGTTGCCAAATCAGGTACTTTTGTTATCGTTTCTGTGGAAACCAGTCGTCAAGTTTGTGAAGCAAATGATAGAAAAGGATATTTCCAACAATCTAGAAAGGATCTAGATGATTATCAGATTCCAGCCAATGCTGAGATTCGTTTTGACTTAGATATCGTTCCACTCAACACGGCCATTCAAAAGACCGTGTTATATTTGGAAGAACAAGGTTTCTTCGTCTTCTAGTCGACGGGCCGATCGACCTCCTAAATATTTACTGGAAAAAAACTTGTTGTTGTAGCTAAATGGCAATATTTCGTATTCATATAAAATCTCAATGAAGCTGGCCTCTGAATCTAACGATGAGCGTGTATTGGCTCGATTACAAAGCTATAACAATAGCGAATTGTCACCAGATGGGGAATATATCTATGTGAATGGTAAGCCTATTACTTGTCGCCGATGTAAACGAAAGAGATTGAGTTCAGAGAACGCGGAACATTTACAATTTAAGACCTGTAATCCTTGCAGAGTTATTGAAAGAGCGCAAAAACGACGCGGATCTAAACAACCTGGATCCAAAATCAGGAACGATCTAGAATTGGTTCAAAAACATCTAATATTGACCGAGCCTGAACCTATTGAAGAATTTGTGTCTGCTACTCCAGATTACACAGAAACATCAGAGCCCGAACCTGAATCTGGAGTAAAATCCACACCTGTTTCTGATCCTATCCCTCAAGAACCTATCAAATCATCTGATATCCAGAATATATGGCATAGATGTATGGAAGGACGAAAGTCCCAAATATGGGAACAAGATCCACATCGTCCAGCAACAATCTGTCTTATTTGTCATCATTCAACAGGTAATTTGGCTGATTTGTGTTCAAATTGTGAAAATCATGACTCTGTCATTAAATCGTTCGACTTGTATTTACGTTTGCTCAAGCTCAACAAAGATCATGAAATGTGCAATATCGTCTTTACAACAACATTAATAAGATCAAAACTTAATCTGAAAGACAAATCTGCCGCCACGCTACTTTTAAAGCTCTACGAAAAATACGTGCTTGAAATAAGTAAAGCTACCGGATACGATTTCAAATACCAGACAGAATCGGAGTTTTCTCGAAAATACAGAAATCCAATCCAAATGGTGGTGCGAGAAGTTCTGAAATGCGTCAATGAGACAGATATGTTGTTCCAAAACGACAATATCGATTCTGAGCTCATGGCTCTACAATCGTCGTCTCTTGACCAACCAACCCCAAAACCTCCCTGTTACTCGCTACTGTTTATGTCCTACAACACAACTACTGGGAGATTGGTGATCAGTTTCACTCATCAGCCCCATTGATGAATCAGTTGATTAGCAAGTCTACTTATCCTCTAATTAGTGTGCGATTTTCATAAGTTTCAGTGCCGTTAGGGAATCTCATCATATCGAGATCATATTCTCTGATACCATTTGAGGCAATCCGATTAGGACTTCCTGGACGCAAAAGCAAACTGATTCTAGGAATCGCTCCTTGAATAGATAAATCTTCAAGTTCTGAAACCATATCATCTGGAGCAATACCTTTACTCAATAGAACTCCAATCAATCCGGCAGCCACAGGACTGGCCATAGAGGTTCCACTCAAAGTTTGAACCTTTTTTAAATCCGATTGACTATTAGAAAGACTTTTAACTTCCACTCCACTGGAGTAAATATTGACACATTTTCCCCAATTGGAAAAACTAGCGATTCGATCTTGAGTGTCATCAATGGCACCAACAGTATATGCAAAAGGTGATCCTGCTGGAGAGGTGTTACATGCATCGACATTGCTATTTCCAGCAGCAACCACAATGATCAATCCACTTTGATGCGCAGCTTTCACTGCATCATCCAGAACAGAGCTTTTGGCTGCTCCGAGAGACAGATTTGCCACTCCTGGATTATCGCCATCTCGTTTGCGATGATTAACAGCGTATTCAAGTCCAGCAATAACCGAAGAGAGAGAACCTTGTCCATATTTGTCCAAAACCTTGACACTAATAATGTTGATCTGTTTGGCAACCCCATACTTTCTGGATCCAATAACTCCCGCAACATGAGTTCCGTGTCCAACAAAATCAGTATTGGAAGGATCATCACTAAAGTTTGGTCCATTGACTGCACGTCCTTGGAATTCAGGATGTTCAACAAAAACCCCACTATCAATAATATAGGCGTTGACGTTTTGTCCTTGGAAATCTGAATCATAGAAAAACTCGGTGTCATCATAAGTCACCGGGTCATCCTGAGATAACCGAACTAAATGAGCCGGAGCGTCGGATTGTGTCTGAATTTCAACTGCTTCAACTAAACTATCTGGAACAATCTTTGCAACCATTGGATTTGAAGCCATTCGCAACAGCGCGTCTTTATTGAATTTTCCTGAAAACGCTTCAAAGTTGCCGAATGAAAAGCTCCGGTCAATCGCATCTCTGAAATGACTTGAGGCCTTGACTTTATCGTCGAGAGCACACAACTTCTCCATGGTGAACCGCTCCTTCATTTGCACCAGATATCTCTCCGCCCGTCCTGTCCCGTCCACAGGTGCTCCAACTGCACTGTTGAGAACACCAAAGAAGATAATAAGTCCTGCAATCTTCATTAGCAAAGCAAAGCAATAAAAAAGGGGTACGTCGTGAGCGCTATAAAAATGATTTAAGGATCAAATAGAACAGGAAAAATAATTTATTTAACAGAACTAGTCAATCATAAATGCTTCAAATCTTTCAAAATCGCCTCACGCTCTTCAGCAGGCAACAATGTGAGAATTTCTGCTAATCCTTCGGATGTGCTTTTCATATCTGTGCGGAAAAGTCTGGCCAAAGTTTGTTTGACTGCATCTCCTTTCAACTTCTTGAGATTGTTCTCCAACAATTTGTGGTTCTCTTCAACCCAAACAGTAGCTGCTTGATCGTCGTCTAGGTTCAAAGAACTTGGATACCATGAGTTCAATCTAGCGACTCTTTCCAATCTTGTAGATTGGGTCAAATGTTCTCCAATCTTGGAGATCAAATACTCTTCGTTCAATCTTCTTCTAACACGCCAGAAGAAGAACCGACGAGCCTCAGTCCATTCCAACTCCTTTCTGATGACTTTCTTGGCCAACATACGTCCAGATCTGTCATGGAGATCGGCATATTGAACTGAGATTTGAGCATAGATAGGAAGAAGATGTTTCTGTCTCTCACTCAGTTGTTTGGTCAAACTGGTCTTCTCTTCGTCACTTATACCTTCACGAGCAATCTGGACACGGAGGTTCTTGCATTTCTCATCAATACGACCCATGGTGTCTAACAACTTGCCTTCTCTGTATTTGATACCGACCATTCCAGCAGCCTCCAAAACACCACCACGGGAGTCAACATCAGCGTACATCTCCATCATGTCCGCATTGATGGTTGGATCGACAACAACCCATGATCCACCTCTCAATTCACCAAGCGGTGGAATGTAGGTGAAAATGGGTTGCTTGAAATCAACAAGAGCGTCAACAATATATGCTCCGTATTTCAAGATCTCATTGTACATGTCTCTTTGACCTCCCGAAAATCCTCTCCAGTTGGCAATAATCATAAGCGGCAAATGTTCACCATTATTGAAATCATTAATGGCTTGTGCTGTCTTGAAAGCTGAGTTTGGATGCCAAACTTGACCAGGCTCTTGAATCATCATCTCTGTAGAATCAGGGTTGGCTGGATCAGCAGGAATTAGATTTTCAACAGTTCTGGTCTCAACGGCGATAATTCCCATAGGAATACCTCCAAGTCTGGCTCTTCCAACAACGACTCCCTTTGCCCATCCTGAAAGAGTCTCCTGGAAAGATCCACGATCGAACAATCCCGATTCGAATCCATCCTCAGTGGTCCTTCCTTCAATCATCCATCTAACGTCATAAATCTCGCTCTTGACCGGCTTGAAATCGACTTCTCTATCCCAAGAATCGTCGAGAGACTCCAGAATAGGAACAGGCATTCCCCGCTTAGCAGGAACATAAGAAAGCCATTCCATCACCTTTTCAACACCCGCAAGATCGTCACTAGCAGTCAAGTGAGACACACCATTTCTGTACATAATTTGAGTACCTCCAAGTTGCAAGTTCGATGAGTACACCTCTCTTCCAAGAACCTTGTTGATGGCTGGAGCACCAGTCAAAATGATTGGTTGGCCCTCCACTTGAATAGCTCTTTGTCCAAGTCTGACCAGATATGCTCCAATACCAACCGATCTGCATGTAACCAGAGTGATTGTGAAAATATCTTTGTATGCTCTTGAAGTGGCACCGGCAATCAATCCAGAACCCTTCAAACATTCAACACCAAGTCCGTCTTCAGTACCGATGATGGCGCTAATAATGAACCGCTCTTCTCCGTTCTCAACAACTCTCTCAGTCACCACACAATTTGAATAACCCAATTTTTCCAAATCGGCCATATCCTTAGAAGTTAAGTACAAATCGGTGAATCCTTTACTAGGGTCACTTGGATCGTTCCATTTCACTTTGTAGTATGGTAAAAGTTCTTCGGCAATACCGATTCTGGCACCGGAGTTGGCAGAAAGATAAATTCTTGGGATTCCCAAGCTTCTAGCATATTCAGTGGCTTTGTTGAAGAAAATATCTTCCTTTGGTCCAAAGGAACCGATCTTAAAGGTGATATCGTTGGCAACAATGATCAATTGTCTTCCTCTTGGATATTCCGGAGTCTTCAAGGTCAACTTGAAGGCAACCATTCCAACGTTGTTTGCACCAGGTTCTCTTTCGACTTCAGTAAGATCTCCAGCATCATCAATTATCAACTCAACGTACTTGAAGTAATCCTCAGTCACCTTGACACTTGAGTCGTATTTCTTCCATCTAGAGATGATTGCCTCTTTGAATAGCTCAGGGAAGTCATAGACATATGTGGTTCCCAAACTATGAGCTTTTTGTCTTTTTGGTTGCAACCACTCTTTAGTAGGATATGGTGTAGAGATGCTTCTTAAATGCATGGAGCCTGGAATACCAAGAGACTTGAAGATCCATTCACCATTGGCGTTTCTCTCCTCCAAATACATCTCCGATTTGACAACGTATCCGCTAACATTGTTGATGATGGCTCTCAATGGGAATGGAATACCAGTCTTTGGGTCAGTACACATAATTCTGATTTCGGCTCCAGTCACTCTCAAGCGCCATAATCTTCTTCCAAAGCGCTCCAAAAATCCACCAAAGGCACTCTCAACATCTTCAGGAGTAATATTGAAGACGGCAGAGAAGTTGATGAAGATATGATTAAGATCAGTGTTAGAAGTGTCAATCACTTCAAGAGCATCAAGAATGTCGCTCATTAATCTATGAGCCTCCGAAATCAAATACTCAGGAGCAGTGATATCGTCTTTGATAGATCCAGTACGAATAATTCCTCTGGTGAAATAACGTTTATCAACACCCGAGGAATTCTTGGCAACAGCTTCATAAACATGAATGTTTCTGTTCTCAGTGGCAACAGGCTTGATATGGAAATTTGAAAGTCTACCCAACTCCAGTTGGAAAGCAAGAGCTGGCTCAATGTGTCTAATAACTTGTTCCTCAACATAGGAACCTTCAGAGGCTTTGAATGTGAAATACCTTGGATAAGTACCAACCTTCTCTCCCAAAACGAATGTGATTCTTCTAACCAAAGCATCCGTGAGATCATGCCTGTTGGCGTCAACAATATACTTCATCTGTTGCAAAACGTCCTCTTCTGAAGCATATCCTTCAGTCGATCCAACAAAAACGTTACAAACATTGATCAACTGACTACCAGGATTGACATCAGTCAATTCCAGACCTCTAGAGAGAATCTCCTCGACATCATCAAGATGCGCAGCAGGAACAAGAATACCGGTTCTGATTGGTTGCGAATCGTCCTTATTAATCATAAAGGTCAAATCAGAAACAGAAAGAGCTCTGTTCATTGAAGAAGACGAAGACTTGGTGTTCCTAACGGCTTCAGGAATGGAGTTGTACGCAGCAGTAGAAAGGGCTGGAAGTTGGAATTTCCATTGAACAACTGAAGAACTGGCAGAGGAGGAAAAGTGATGGAAAATCTCAATCACAGAATAAGCTCTGTAAGCTCTTCTGATATAAACCTCAGCAGCAGCAGCAGCGATCCATGGGTCGGAAGAACACAAGAACTGAGTCAACACATCAAAGACGATGTATTTGGAATCAATCACGTCTTTAATAATCTCCATATCTGGCAATTTGTGTTTAGCAGCAGTGGTCTCTCCATATCTAGTTTCAACCACAGAGCTTCTCAAGATATGTTCCAGTTGATCAGATCTTTCTTTGATCGATGGCATTGAACCAAGAATCAAGACTTCTCTGGCTTTCAAAGTGGCTTTAGCAGTAGAACGACCTTCAAGCTCAACAATCTTCTTCAATGGGATTCTATATGAGTTCAAGGCTTCTGGATGTTCTTGTAAAACAGGCTTGTATCTATCTAAGATAGCAGCAATAAGGTTGTTTTTGGCACCAATTCGGGAATGTGACAAAGCAAGTCCAACAACCTTGTTCAGGTCATTTTTGTTTTCATCTCTAAGTTTCAAAATGACATCTTCGAATCTATTGTTCTCTCCAGAAAAGAGACTTTCAACATTATAATATTCCATCAACAGGTTGGCGAAAACAGAATATTCGTGAGTTTTCAACCCTTCTTTATAACGCTGAGCAATGGAAACTAATGGTTCAATAACCATATCAAATAGAGCATCAACCTGTCCTTCATCCTTCGTCTTTTCAAAAAGTTTCATAACTTGTCTGGCAGGGAACTCGCCGCCTCTTTTTTGAGTTCTTTCAATGAGTTCAACCAATTGTTGGTCGAGCTTTGCAGGAAGACGAGAATGTAAAGCAGAGATGACGTTTTGCCATTCAGAATATGGTAATTCTGGATCCTTCAATGTTGCAATGAGCTCTGTCAATGTTGCATTCATCACAACTTGGTTGTCAAAACCTTTCAAGATATTAGTTAAAATTCCTAACAGTCTCTCAAATTTATGCACAGGTCTGGTTCCAACAACAATTGGAGATCCACAGTCTGGGATAGTTCCTTCAAATGGTAAAGCATGTTTCACCTTGGAAGGATCATCCAAAGCCAAAATTGCCAATATATCACCGGCACTCAATGTTGATCCCGGTTGCTTTAAAAGTTGAACGGTACCGTTCTCCTGAGAAATCAAAGGCATGAACATCTTCATAACTTCCACCTCGGCATATGGTTGACCAGGCTTCACATGTCCACCGTTCTCAACCAAATATTTCACCAATTTACCAGGGGATGGAGTTCTTAACTGAGTAGGATCGTTTTCAACCTCCAAAAGACATGTCTTACCGTCAACCGAAATTCTGGTGGCACCGACTTCTTCTTTCCAATAAACAGAATGAGACTTTCCACCAAGAGCAATTAGTAGTCCACCGTCACTCAAAGCTTTAGCATTAGTGACACATCTAGATCCATTGATGAAGATGTTGAACATATCATTAGCAGCCTTTGCACATGTGAATTTGTATTTGTGTCCTTCATAGATGAATTCAACGTTAAAAAGAGTTTTGAGCAATTCCTTAGATGGAACTTGTCCTCTCTCTAGAGACGCGACATACTCCTTTCTGTTCTCCTCGCACATTTGATGGGCCATAGTAACAGCACCACAAACCACGGCAACAGTAGGATCTGGTCGTTCGGAAGTAAGTTTCTTGGTAATTAACTCGTCCAACCATCCAGTAGTTATTGTATTATCTGAAAAATCAGGTGTTTCAAGTAATTTGATCAAGTATTCAACAGTGGTCTTGAAATCTCCTCTGATGCTTAACTCTTTTAATGCAACAACCATGTGTTTTCTGGAAGCCTGTCTATTTTCACCGAAAGCAAAAATGTGACCAAACTGTGAGTCGGCAAAAGAATGGATGGAAGATTGGTTACTCACAGAGAAATAACCCCAAACGTTGGAAGAGGATCTGAAATTCAGCTCGTGTAAAGTGCCTCCTGAAGGCTTGAAACCTTCACCTGGATCCTCGGACGTGATACGACAAGCAGTACAGTGTCCCCTTGGAACAGGACGACGTTGAGTGCTCACGCTGTTTTCATTTTTGAATTCAAAATCAATCTTTGTAGAGGTATGTGGGTCGGCTCCGTAAAACAACCGAATGTCCTTGATTCTATGAAGTGGGATACCCATAGCAACTTGCAATTGGGCAGCTGGAAGATTGACACCGGAAACCATCTCAGTAGTTGGGTGTTCCACCTGCAATCTTGGATTCAACTCCAAAAAGTAGAACTTGTCATCGGCAAATGAATATAAATATTCCACAGTACCAGCAGACACATATCCAACCAGTTTTCCGAGTCTTACAGCAGCAGCTTCCATCTTTCTAAAAGTCTCTGGCTTTGCGATGGTGACTGGAGCCTCTTCGATGATTTTCTGATGTCTTCTTTGAACGGAACAATCTCTACCAAACAGAGAGATATTGTTTCCATATTGATCGGCCAATAATTGAACTTCCAAATGTCTAGCAGATCCAGCCAACTTCATGATAAAAATAGGCGAACCTGGGATCTCATTGGCAGCTTGCTCATATAATGAAATGAATTCTTCTTCATTCTCCACTTTTCTAATACCTTTACCTCCTCCACCTTCAGAGGCTTTAACCATGACAGGAAATCCGATTTCTTTGGCTTTCTTCAAACCATCCTCAGGACTCTCACAACATCCCTTGATATAGGTTTCATCATCAACGGAAACAATTCCATGTTCGTCAACAACAACCTGATCCACGCCAGTCCCCGACCATGGAATACATGGGACCTTTGCATGTTGAGCCACAATAGTAGAAGAAATCTTGTCACCAAGAGATCTCATGGCTGATCCTGGAGGACCAATAAAAACCACTCTGCGCTTAGAAGCGGCCAGTCTCTCAGGAAGGTCAGGGTTTTCCGAAGCATGACCCCAACCAGCCCAAACAGCATCAACTTTGGTTCTTTCTGCTAATTCGACAATTAATTCCACATTGGCATAGTTGTTGTTATTGGTGCCTCCCGGCACCTCGACGTATTGATCTGCCATTCTAATATATTCTGCGTTCGCCTCCAAATCCTCGGGAGTGGCCATGGCCACGAACTGGATGGCTTTTTCGTTTCCAAATGTCTCATATGCCCACTTTCTGACGGACCTAATCTCTTTCACTGCTCCAATTCCATTGTTAGCAATCAACACTTTCTGGATGACTGTGTGACCTTCATGTTTAACCACAAAGTCTTTCACATCTGAAGGTTCTGCAATCTCAATGGAATTGTACCCCAAAAAATGTTTCGGTAATGCAGTACGTTTTGACGAATAAGATGCTGTCATTGTTATTATAGGTCGAATTGGTATTCTTGGGAATCTGAGTAGTCTGAGCATTAGCGTTTTGAGAAATAAATATCTGCTACAAAGAAAATCACTGTCACTATAGAGCAAAAGGGTCAACAATCAAGGGGGCAATAATTTGGGGACAAGTCTAGTTGATCTTTTGAAATAGATACAGATTATCATGAAATGATGATCTGGATCATACCTCAATCTGACAAGATCTACTCTCTTGGTCAAACTAGTGCAATTTTTCATCATTGAATATCAGTGTACTCATGATCAAAACCCCATGAGAATCAAACCCTCGTCCGCCAGACTTCACCAGTGATCTTCAAAATCGCCGATCTATCATGTGTACTTACCGTAATCCAAACACCTTCCTATTTGTTCTGCTTCAACAAGACATAAAATGTCAAAGATAAATCAAAATATTTTCTCCGTGCTAGCTCCCCCCAACGCGTCTGCCGCCGAAAAAGATTTCCCCGGCCCGACAAATTTATTTTATTTTGTTGAACACACCTGACACCGTTCAACAGATAAAAATTCAACAGCATAATACATAGCAATTTATGTACACTACTTGACGTCACAAAGAAATAAACATGAAATCTTAGGAGTTCAACATTTGCTATCGAACATAAACTTTTTGGTGTTTATGTCGTCATCACCGAAATTTAAACAACAATATTATTGATTGTATTTTTGAAATCCACTCCTAAGACCAGAAATTAGATCTTCCTTTATTTTTTATGTTTGATCGAGATCAGATCACGAGGTCTACTGATTATGATGCATTATCATGTCGATTATCGTGTCATTTGAAAGGGTATGTTGTTGATGAATATCTTGATAAATTGATAGCCGGTGTGATTCAATTTGAACTGCTTTCAATAGATTCGGAATATAAACAATTAGCGACCAAAAGAAGGTTGAATAAGCAATTCTTTGGCTTGATCAATAAGTTTTCTAAAGTTCAAGCTAATATCAGGATTCCTCCGGTATTGAAATCTCCAGTGATAAATAGAGGAACTTGGATTCGAACAAGATCAATTGATTTAGCAATTGATAATTGGATCCAAGCGAATTCTGTTTCAAACATTCAATTGGTGATATTGGGTTGTGGAAATGATACTCGAGGATTTCGATTATTGAAAGAACATAAGAATTTGACCTTGTTTGAATTGGATTTTGAAGAAACCTGCAGAATCAAGAAATATAGTATTCTTGACAATGATTTGTTACGTCAAACAGTTAATGCTCAAATTGAATCTATACCAAATACTAGGGAAGATTTCATATCTACAACTCCATCTCTTGATACCCCAACCTATCATTTGATTCCACTGGATCTTCGTCAATTGACTACTTTATCTCAAATTGACTCATTGAATCCATCTCTTCCAACTCTGGTTTTGTCTGAATGTTGTGTTTGCTATATGGAAGACTCCGAAAGTGACAGAGTGTTACAATTCTTTCGCAAATCACTCCATGTT
Source organism: Ogataea paradorogensis (assembly GCA_030555885.1). Classification (NCBI taxonomy): domain Eukaryota; kingdom Fungi; phylum Ascomycota; class Pichiomycetes; order Pichiales; family Pichiaceae; genus Ogataea; species Ogataea paradorogensis. The sequence goes on from JANIVN010000009.1 coordinate 129,102, forward strand.
GGAAGTTTAGTGGTTTATGATCCAATTGGTGGAGAATCTTCTGGAAATTATGGAGAAATCATGCTTCAAAATCTGTCAATGCGTGGAATTCAAATGCCATCATTGCTAAAATATTCCACTATCGAACAACAACATCATCGATTACAAAACCTTGGATTTACAAATTCAAGAATATCAGACCTCAGCTACATCTACAACCACTGGATTGACCAGTCAGAATTGAGCAAAATCAACAAATTGGAGTTTCTGGACGAGATCGAAGAACTCAATCTCATCAACAAACATTATTGTCTGATTGTCAGTTCGTGGGGGTCTAACTGGAATTTACCATTCGAATCGCAAATCTGAATTCTCGCACAGTTCGCAAATATCTATGAACATATATGACCCGTCATCTATAATCGTAATTCATCAATTGATCACTCTTTTGAGTCCACACCACGCAGCAGCCACCACGGTCATGACTCCCGCCGAATATCCCATAGGTTTTAGACCTTTGGAGCTCTTAAATAACGCACCACTCAAAAATCCAGCACCAAGCGAATTAAAATCGTCATGCTTGCTTCTAAGCATATCCAACGAAGAGTCAATCAGATTATACATGATAGCCAACACACCCGCACTGTTTCCCAAATGAGGACCATATTTGGTCACCTGATTGAGGACGGTATTCAACTTTAATTTGAAAGGCACAGGTCTAACCTGGTTTGTCAAAGTATCCACTCTTCCTTGAGGCAAGTTCTTAAGACCTTCGTTTAATCCTCTTAGTCCTCCAAGACTTAATCCTAAAACATACACTGTTCCGGCACCATAACAAAGATCATCGGTCCATCCTCTTGATGGTAACAATCCGTTACCGGCGCCTTCTAATGTGCTCAATTTTTCCTCATCAAGATCCAAATATTCAATGTCCTTGTCTAATCCAGCCAATGGATGTAATTTAGTGGCATCCAACGTATTACTATTCAAAATGCTCGAAATATCGGTAATCTGGGAGCTATCAAATCCAAGTTGATTTGAGGATGCTACCGAAGAATTCTTCTTCTCTTTTTCAGTTCCAAACAGCCACGACATGCCTGAAAACCAGTGGCAAACACTATATAATTACCTTTAAGATTGAAAATTTTTTTTCCTCTTGAACCAGTGCCGGGTAATCCCCGCCCTTTTCCGAGGATACATAAATATTTAGGGATCATTACAGAAGATCTGTTCTTAGTTATCTACTCGATTTGCCAATTTATGAAAACTTATCTGCTTTGAACCAAAGAACGGAAACTACAAGTAGCCGATAAAGTCAGCATCATCTAGAAACTTTCTTCAATAGAGAATATACAATAATGGAGGAAAATAAGGAACTGTTCGAGGTCACAACACAAAACTTCCCTCCTTATGACCAGGATGCTCATTCTTCCCATTGGTCTTTGACGCCATTGATGTCCTTATTTTCAAATAAACGAAAGTCCTCTGGGTCTACTCCTATAACTTCCGAGTTAACACTCTCTAACCTCTCTCGTTCAATTTCAAGTTCTGCAAACAAAACAGCCCCTACAAGGAAATCACACCACTCAAATTTTATCCACACTTACCAAGACTCATTTGACTCTTGTTATAACCCAACTTTGATGAGACAGCTTACTATAGAATATCTACGACTCAAATTGAGCCACCTGAGTCCAGGTGAATTTGATTATCTCGTGGTTCAGCAACTGCCATTCCAAATATCTCCGTCATACCATAATATGTGGACTCCCTCCTCTTCCTCAAATAGTGGTTACTCACAGAGACCCCCACCCATTCCAAAGCTTTTATCCCCAACCACATTGGCCACCTTTCAAACCAAGTATTTCAACTACCTGTTAAGGAAACAGTTCAATAAATTAGTTAGACCGCTTTGATCGACGCGTCGATAGACCCACCAATTTTACTCTCAAGAAAGCCCTGTTTGGATTTATTTTCTACCCAAATGTCTTCCTTGACCGTCACCAGAAGCGCTCTGGAACTGGCGAAACGGTCTCGGGATTGGTCCATGGGACTGTTATTCTTGTTGTGTGTTGTTATGCTTTGGGTATTATCTTCAGTATTACTGAATAACCTATTTGATAAAGACGTTTATTCGAAACCCTTTCTCATTACATGGATCAACATTTCATCATTTACCTTATATCTTATTCCTTATCATTTTTTGAAAACAGAACGTGACTCAGAGCAATCTAGATTGAGTGACAAAGAAACCATTCAGCTGGCTTTCTGGTTTTGTACTCTTTGGTTTCTCTCCAATCTCGTCACCAACGCCTCCTTGCTTTACACATCTGTTTCATCCCAAACAATAATGTCATCTACATCATCCTTTTTCACCATCCTGATTGGATATTTGGTCGGAGTTGAGCGAATAAACAAGACCAAGTTGATATCCATAATTACGTCATTCATTGGTGTCGTTTTGGTCACAAACAATGACGATCCATCGGTGAATAAGACACGAAACTACGTTTTGATTGGGAATGTTTTGGCGCTAACAGGTGCGGTATTCTATGGTGTTTATTCGATCCTTTTGAAGCTGAAAATCAAGAATGATAATAGAATTGATATGAGATTGTTTTTTGGATTTGTTGGAGTGTTTAACTTGTTATTCTTGTGGCCACCATTAGTGGTTCTCGATAGAACTGGATTTGAGAAGTTTGAATTCCCCACTAGTCCGTATATTTATATTGTTGTGCTATTCAATTGCGCCATCTCATTTCTTGCGGACTTCCTCTGGGCTAGGGCAATGCTTCTCACATCACCTCTCACCGTTACTTTGGGATTATCACTGACCATTCCGTTTGCGATGGTCAGTGACTTTGTCTTCATGCATAAGCTAAATTCTTGGGTGTATTTGCTAGGTGCTCTATTTATATGTGCTTCATTCTATTTCGTCAATAAGAGCGAGAGTGTGGAGTGACATGATCAAAAATTGGTATATAAAGATAAGTGAATGGATATCCTGAATCTTTGACTTTAAACATGCTTGTGAATGCATTATATGCGATGAACATCATCAATCCAAACACAAGCATTCCTATTGATTTATTTTGTTTGGGTAGAGAATTTACTCCTTGAACAAGAAGCCATAATAGTAATGAGAAGACCATTTGAAATGCAATAGACAACACAACTTCTGCTCCGATTTGAGTTTGAACTCCTGGTGTAATATATTTCACTAACCCTTCTTGACTTTTCACCAAAAATGGGACATTCCTTTGCATAGAGAAACTTAATCCCGAAAAACAAACGTAAATGATCACCACAGACAAAACCATGAATGCTGATCCATTACGTAGATTTTCTAGGAATCGATCTTTTCTGGATCTAATGATTCTAAAGACGACGAAAAATCCGGCACAATACTTCAATATCAGCGCAATCTCCATTGGTCTATCAATAACAATTCTTGTTTGAGTGATTTCACCAACAAATGAAGCAAATTTGAGTTCTTGTTCAGATTGTTTGACATTATCTGTAATTGGATAAGTGTAATGTTCACTAATAATTGTCAAAATTTCCGGACGTGGTATACGTTTATCAAATGGATCAGTATTACTTGGATCTTTATAAATGCTCGATGAGCTTGGATAGATCCAAACATGAGGAACAGTATCAATTTTATATTTTTGGAAGTGAACAAGGTTCTTATTGGCATCTGCGGAGATAAAAAACACTTTTTTCGAGTTTGGATTTGATTTGTTGAAGGATTTTGCAACTGTTTCAAATACAGGAAGGAACGAAAGACACAATGCACATTTTTGGTTATTTTCTGAGGTCAAAAGTGCTATAAGAAAATAATCTTTCTCTCCTTCGAAAAAAAGATCAAATTCATCAGCGCTAACCATGATCACTCCATTAGGTGATTGTAATTGACGTTGTAAAAGTTGGTCGGCGCTTAATGCGGCGCGACATACAGCAAAAATGCTTACCAATACAATCAACAATCGCATCAAGTATTATGGGACAAATATTATTTATTCGATTATAATTAATATTAGTGCACATAGTATAAAAAGAGACCAGCATTTCGACGCGTCGATCGACCATAATAATTAACATAGACTGATCTTATGAAGAACATATGTCACGTCTTGATCGGAATTAGAGTTGTTGGAGAGTTTCAGATCAGTACTGCTTTTGCTAGAGACGAGTCCAGTATGTTTTGGACGCGTTAAAAAGGATTGATTTTCTGATATCAGCGAAACAGACTGGGATAAATTGGAGAGACTGCGTTGATAGTTGGAGAGATTTGAGGAGAGTTTGGATTCGAGATTTGAGATCTTGGAGACAAGATTTTTGTTGGTATTGTCCAATTGTTTGATCATTCGATCTTTTTCCGTATTTTCGGCCACCAAAGTCTGGATGGAAGAATTATTGGAAGCGACGGAATTTGTTGGAGAAGTTGGATTTGTAGATACAGGTTTATCTCTATGAACATTTTCATAATATTCCAATTCGTCCACCAATTTGAGGATCATGAACTTTTGTTTTCTAACCTGTTCTTTTAACATGAGGTTTTCTGTTTCCAAATCGGTTTTGGACTCTTGATGGTCGCTGAACGTGTCAGTATCCGAAATCTTTGGAGACAAAAATGGTATTGATTTACGTAAAGCGTTCTTCTTTCCAAAGCTCAGACGTGATTTTGGTTTAGAAAATAGATTCATTGTGAGTCTTTTTGAGTCTTGAACCATGACTTGAACAATTTATACAACGAAAGGTAAACAAAGTTGGTTAAGAAAATCTGATGAGATGCGCGTTCTCCAAAGGAGACCAATCCCTGTCCGGAAGAATACAAAAAGAATAATAGTGCACCAAGATGCAACAATAAAATTAAGCGGACACATTCCCCAAATGGAAACTATGCAGCATCAAATGCAAAGAATAATCAGATAATCAAAAACAGGTTGAAAGTAAACCCGCATACATTATTTTCCTTCTAAATATTGGGAACGTGAATAATACAGATTGGGATGAATGATCGAAGTCTCATCAACGTTATCGCCATTTTTCAATAACGAATCAATACGATCTTTGTTCTTTAGTTCAAATACCTTGGTACATGCTGTTTGGTATTCTCCCCGATCGCTCAAATCCAAAACATCATCTAATCTTGAACCAGATTCTAATCCCATTTTTAATAATTCATTTGCTAATTGGTCACGATGCATGTCCCGATAAGGACATCCATGATATTCACTCTTGGTTGGCTTAGGTTTGCTAAGAATTGTTCGACAATCCCATGGTTTATAGTTGATACGGCCACCTTCCAACCCGTAGTTATGACGAAATGTATATTTGTATTCTTTGTTGAATCTCTCAATTGACATTGACCCAGCACCCGCAGTAAATTGGATTTGCCAGAATTTCATCGCTTCTTCTGCATTGAGTCCAATTCCTTTCAAAAACAGTGATAGTTGTTGTCTTGCTTGATATTTTAAATGATGTTCATTCATAACACCCTTCATCAAATGATTCATACATAATGGCATATGTTTCATCAAGCTAGGAACAGACTCAGCTGAGATCGATCCATCATTAGTTTCCGAACCACCAAATTCCATCTGGTAATCCATTGACGCATATCCTCGAGACAGATTGTTCAGAACAGGAATCAGTCGATCGTCTTCATCCAAAGTAGGTAAAGCACGCATGGTGACAGTCAATTGTTGGGCCAAATGATTGTTGAATTCAGTCACAATTAAGGACAGTTGTTGGAATTGAGCAACAAAGGCTTTTCCTTGATGCAAGAACGATTGTCTGGTGGAAACAAGTTCTGGAACAAACTCAAATGGGATCTTGTAGAACTTTTCTGTGCTCAAAAACGACTTGATTTGTTCATCAGTCACCTTCTTAGTACGTTGAAATTCAACTGTCTGGGTCAAAATCGACCTCACAGAATGATAAGAACATGCTAGCAGCTCGCTCTGAAATTGCTGCTTTTCTTCATCTGTAACAGCCTCCCATGGGAGATCAATAGAAGACACAAAATCTTTCTGTTCTTGGGAAGACATCATGTTATATCTGAGCTTAAACAGAGTGGATTCAGCTCTAATGAACCGTCCACGAAGTTCCTCAGACCGACAGAACGCGAGACGTAGAATAAAATGCGAATAATGGTCTTTCTTGCGTTCCAGATACAAAGAGGTTGACTCTCTATTTGGCAAGTTCATAGGTAAAAATTTGGCAAGAACAGGTTTCATAATTGTCTCCATATCTTTAAACGACTTTCCTCTGCTTATACATGATTCAATCTCTAACACAACCTTGAGTCGATCAATTGCCCAGATCTCAAATTCCTCAAGAGTGATCTCCTCAAAAGGAGGGACCTTATAGAACGATAGACGATGGGGATATATAGAAGAGTCATCTTTGAACCCCTTTGTTCCCAATCGACTATATCCATCATCTCCAGCCAGCGAATCATCAAAATTGCGCCGTCCGTCAGTTCTCCGTTTGACTTTCCTAAACATATCAAGCGTGTTTAGTTTTGAAAATTGAAACGCGTCTTATTTTCTTTGCAGAGTTTTGCACAGCCATATAAATAATTTCATACATACCTAATTGTGCCCTGGTCCATACTCCAGGCAGTATCCAAGCCATGATCTACGTAAACATGTACCATCATCATCATCCGGACGATTGGTCTTAGTTGGCTCAATGATTGTTTCCGAACGAGATGTAGTGCGTGTGGTTAAGGTGGTGCTAGTGGTGGTAGCACCAGGATCGTCCTCCCATTCGTAACATCGTCCATACCACGTCCTTCTGAGACACCTTTTTCCAGGAGGATCCGATGGAGTGGGTGTAGGTAAAGTTGAAGAGCTTGTACTGGACTCTCTTTTATTAGAATGATCCACAAACCTCCAATTGTAACAATCATAACAGGGGGGTGACTTGACGCACTTGGCTGTTTCCTCATAAACCATGAGAATCTCTTTTATCACAGTCTTAATTCTATGATTCAACAGATTCACATGCCATCCCAAATCATTAACCACGTCATAAACACATTTTCTTCCTGAATGGCATTGTGTTTCCATGGCATAACCACCAAGTGAGCAAGTCGACGATGCTCCATTGCAAACACCCATAAAAATCGGATCTGCTGTGTTTCCGATATGCCAGACATGCTCCATTTCCTCCGGTAATCCTGGTGGCATTGGAAGATGCAATCTGCGAGTAGCCAATAACTCTCCCGGTGCCTCGAATGCAACCACAGGTAATCCAAAAGTGCGACCTAAAAGTGAACTCAAAGCACCACCTAATGAATGCCCAGTCACCCAGATCTCAGAATCAGGGTACATTTGGGTAACATTACGATAGATTTCGAGAACAGCCCGATAGTATCTATCTGGACGATGAAGTTCCCGCTCTAAACAGTTTTGGTTGCATGTATATGATTCCTCGTAACAATCACAAACCGTGCTCCACAAAGATGAAACCCTAGCACAACAACACGAAAATAGCAGATTATCGTTCGTTTTATCCTGCTCCACTGTTTCTCCATCTCCGCCTGTATTCAATCCAGCGGCAGAAGTACCTTTGATAGATATTATGACAATTGTTTCTTCTGGGTCTGAAAAAACGTGACCACGCACGCCACCTTCTTGCCAGCCAAAACGAACAGATTCATTGTATTTTTGACCCACGTCTTTCCAATCCGCATCGGTAGGTAAACCGATATATGCATTTGAGCTCATCAATGCCAAACTGACCACGGTTTCGGTGTCAGTCATATTTGGAATTGATAATGTTTCATGTTGCCAGTCCAAATCGATCAACTTAGAGCGCTCCAAGTCTTCGAATGTATAAGCCAGATATGATTCGACATAATCTGGAGATCTGTCAGCAAGTCTAATAGTTTGACCGATTTCATGTTTTAAAGAAAATGTGTGTTCAAATGGCGAGGTCTCAAACAATTCGTTATCCTCATTATCTTGTATATCAATCTGTTGAGAATAATAGAGATCATGGAATTCATCATTGATATCCAATCTAAGATGATGTTTGTTATCTGCGGCATTATGAAACACATGTTTAATCTTAAATTGAAGCTCAGAACGATCAGGGCTCGAATAATCCGTCATTACCTGCTCTTCAGACCAATTAAGCCCAAATACTTGGGCAAAAAGGGCTCCCAACAATATGCCCATAGTCAATCGTGAGCTTACGGGCCATTTTTCCCGACAATATCGGTACGTACCAAGAAGATACTGTACCAAACGTAAATTGATCAAATAGTCCCGAAACCCGATCGAAGAACTCTCAGACATTTTGCCATCAAATTAAATTAAGCAAAAATAATTATCGTTTGGGGTACTTTATCTACATTGAGGTGTTAGGTGTAGTTTAGATGATTAAAGCGTTCGTTCATAATACTTAGACAACGTCGGCAAAAGTGGAATCCAATGGTTTCTCAAGGAACACTGCATGAGGGAGAATGATAATAGCACTCACACTGGCTAACCAAATCAGTGTGGTGAATGGATTCGCAACAAATAACACAGGGAGATTGATAATGAGCAAGGTTGTATAAATTGCTGATTTGGTAAGTTTGAATTGTCGGAAACGTAACTCTTCAGAGTGCTTGAATACAGTTTGAACTGCATAGATTGTAGCAGCATCAATTGCCATCAAAAAGAATAGAGGCAAGTTTGTCAGAATACAATAGCAAGAGATGATTCCTGCAATGAGAATATAGTTTGAGCTGAAATAATTGAGATTGAAGTTGATTCGCTGTTGTACTTCAAAAATCCCACTTGGTTTGCTGATTCTTCTGTAGTCGAAGAAGTCCTGAGGACTTCTTAGAGATTTGAGCCGACTCTGAAATGACGACGTGGTATCGGTCTAAATAGGTTAGTTTATCATGAATTTCCAGTTCTGATACTTACCTTCAACTTGTCAAAGTCAAATGTAGTGGTGAATGAACTAAATTGAGCAGGAACAAACGAACTCATATTGTTCAAAAGGAGTTTGTTGTGTTCTCTTGTCGAGACATTTTTCGCATCGCGATTTTTCCAAATCTGTCTAACACACGACTCATGGGTTTATCCCAAATTCTGAGTATTGCCACTGCCTCTTGGATTGTTATCGGTAAACTCATCCCAATCACGATTCTTATACGTCATTCTGTCGACATCAACTTCGTCATCTTCATCAAACTCTTTTTCTGGTAAAGAATCCTTTACCATTCCTCCATTTGCTAGCTCCATATCCACCAGCTCTTCCACAGTCATTGTTGGCAACACTTGACCGGTTCCAAATACTTTTTTCTGTAATTTATCACGAGAAGAAGAGACAATCGTAAATGGACGTAAAACCTTTCCTTCTTTTGAAAGAACAGGATTGGTCAACGATTCTAATTTGTCAGTATACGTTTCATCGAATTTCTTTGACTTCTCTCTTTCATCCGACACTTCTTCCACTTTTACTGGACGAATTGGCATATTTGAAAGTAGCTCCAATTCCATCAAGTTGCTTTCAACATTTTGGAATGATTTTAAAGCAAAAGATTTCAATTGATCAATGTAAACCCGTCTAACATCTTCATCGTCCAAACTATGGAACTCAATAGACTCCAGGATCTTGAGTCGTTGTTTGAACTCTTTTTCTAATTTGAAGTTATCAATTTTGTCTTGTCGTCTTTTAACAACATCAACCGATCGTAATTCGTCAATTTCTGGAGAATAAGATGATTTGAATCCATCTAATTTTGCTCTTTGCCATTTATCCAATATTCCATAATTTTCCAAAGTATACAGAAATTGGAGATAAAGACTATTACAGGTCTTCAAAGTTGATTGCCTATTAACCACTGTATTTGACATGACTTGTGCAACATAATAATCAATTCCCAAATACTTCAAATCAGATGTACTGACTTCATCAATCTCTTCATTAACACTGAACAAGGCCATTTGTTGGACTGATTTCTTGATTGAGTCAATAGAATCCAACACCTGTCTCAATTCATCCTTGTATGCTAAAGAGTCTCTTCTTAAAGAAGAATTCTCCAGATCTTCAATTTGTTTTAAGAGCTCTGTAAATCTTACAGAAAGTGGTTTTGACATAATGTTACTTTTTTCAAAAACTATTTTGCCTCATAAAACCATTATACAATTTACATCACGATTGAACTAGCCCTGTTCAGTTTTGATCCGCTTGGTTTCTGAATAATGATGATCATTAGCTCTCTTGGATGTATCTTTCCGTCTCAAAAGATCAGACAACTCATCAATATGTCTTTTCAAAAGAGTCTCTCTCTGTTTGGCAGCTGAATCCATAGCTTCCAATTCAGCAATCCGTGTTTTGTACAAATCGTTCACCAATTCGAGTTCTGAAATCCGGGTCTTTAGATCTTCAGAAGACGAGATTGTAGAATGACTTCTTTGCTCCATACTTGGAGCGTTGATTGTGTTGCCAGGAGACTTATTATAATCAACAGGCATGATCATTGGAGAAACTGTCTTGTTTCCCGATTGGACACCACCATTGGTACCAAGATTTTTGAGTGGAGGGAGTTTCTCTGAACCGTTGGACATGAATTGAGATGAAGCGTTGTTCAGAGAATATTGCGGTCCAAAACTGGGTGACAATATTGAATGCAATGGAGAAGGTTGGTGACCATGATCTAAGGAAGTCAATTTTGAAGGGCCAAATGGAGGGGTTGCGTGGTTATTCAACTCTGTTGCAGGTGAATATGGTTTACTGATATTGGAGATGGAAGGAAGCTTGTGAGGTTGAGGAGACGATGCTCTATTTGCAGGCTCATTGTCTAAGCGCATTCCCGGTATCTTCTCGCTGGAGTTTTGTTGACTTAATGATTCCAATGCTCCTGCAGCATGAAGCATTGCATCTCTTCCAAACGCTTGATTACTAGAACGTTCAGAAGATTGTGAAGGATTGTAGCCTGGAATTGAAATAGAATTGCTAGCTGTAGAAAGAAGCAATGGAGAAGTGACCCTGGCAAGGTTTGGAGCAAATTGAGTGGGAGCAGATGAGGGATAATGAAGAGGTTGAACGTTATTCTGACCTTTCAGCCAAGCCGAGGTGGACGCATAGGTGTAAGGTGTCCCTGGAGACTGATGCCCATTGGTTTCTTGTTGATTTCGGGGCAAGAGAGGTAAAATGACCGGTGATTTACCTTCCTGTTGAGAATGGCCCTCATTTGATGAGTTTAAAGATGGAGATGTATTTTTTGATTGTCCAGATGTCTGGTCTGTCTTTGTGTTTGGTTTGTATTGTTTTGGTGAAAATTTGGTGACTTTCCCGTTAGAGGTACTGGCATCTTTCGCCTTCAACTCCGGAGTGTTTGGATTCGATTTGGCATTGCTATGTTTGACCCTATTTCTAGATTTAATGACATCACTTTTTAAAGAAATTGGTCTTGGGCGGCCATGTAGCTTTAGAAAAAGACCACAAGCATTACAGAGGACTTGACCGGTCTCATCTCTTCGCCATAATGGAGTCGTTTGAGTCTTGCAGTTTTTACAAGTAGGTGTAGACATATTTTGTTTGGTTGTTGTAGCACCGTTGCTTTGAGTAGTGGTTGTTGTTCTAGCGTTAGGATGTAACGGCTCAGCACTTGATTGAGGTGAACCTTGAGCTCCAGGAGAAACCGGATTGAAAGAATTGGATTCCGCGGAAGTGTATTTTATAGCAGTAGGAGAATTTGGAGGATATTCTGGCTTTAATAGTGATATGTTCTGGGACATGATGAGGAGTCGTGAGATTTAAACTGCGAAAACCCACCAGGAAATTGATCAGATCAAGTTGGATGAAATAAGTGGGTTGTAAAGGTACTGATGTCCTTTAATAGTAATACAAATACTTTTTTCGATATAGATCGGTTGATACAAGCACAAATCTCCGATTATAGACAAAGACTAGAAACACCTGTTGTCTATCTCTGTTATCTTTTCTGGGCTGATAAATATTTTTGCGTGAAACGTTGGACGTAAAAAAAATTTTATTGGTTCCATCCACGACCATGAAAATGAAGAGGTTATGGATGTTGTTCAAAGGAGGGAATGTATCAGACGCGACTATAAGTACAAACGGATTGAGATCCGTGGATTCTAATCTAATGGAGCATATGATTTAATGAGATTACACTTTCTGACCATCTGTCAAGTCGATGACAGCTAATTTTTTTATCATCCGTATCTTATCAGTTGCTTATCGAGTTATGAGGGAGAATTTGCCAACCTGTCAAGAGCACCGGGTAACAATATTTTTTTTTTCAAAGTGTTCCCGGCTAATCTCTGGCGCCGAGTTAGACGCCAGGGGATTTCTAAATACCCTTCTTTCACCAAAATCTCTTCCCAACTAAAGTTTACACTCATAGATTCAGCATTATAATTTCTGCAATGGTCTCTCTTAATGCTCTCATGCTAGGCGCTCTTGCCACAACTGTTCTCGCCGGACCTGCTCCCGAGAACACAGACTCCCCAAGAAACGTTGTTGCCAAGGCCCATCTGGATAAAAAAGGAGGAGTCAAAGGTGTTATTGATTTCTCTGCCAAGAATGGTACCGTCAAGGTGCACATTGATGTGACCGGACTACCAGAAGAAGGAGGACCTTTCTACTACCACATTCACAAATCCCCAGTTCCATCCAATAAGAATTGTGAGGCCACTGGAACTCACTTGAATCCATATAACGCGCCATTAGATGAATGTGATTCTTTTGATGATGACGCTTATTGTCAAGTCGGAGATCTTTCTGGTAAGCATGGATGGATTAACACCACCTGTTTCGAAGACACCTACTATGATCCTTTCCTTTCGTTGAACCCTAAGAACAAGGCTTTCATCATTGGACTCTCCGTCAACCTTCATTTTGCAAACATGACCAAGATTACTTGTGGAACCATCGAAAAGACCAAAGGAAAGTTCAAAAGATACGAGGATGACTCCATTCTCCTTGACGGAAGTACTCATGAAGAGCACGCTGGTTCCATTATTGCAAACACCACTATCGCAAACACAACCACTCCATTGAAAGCCGTTAATGCTACTAACGGTTCTCTGACAGCTTTGGAATCCACATACTGCGGAGACGCATACATGTCTACCGCCGGTTACACTGGAATGATTGGTGCTGCTCTTGGTATGGTTGCTGCTTTGATCTAAGCATTGTGATTGAACTTCGCAAGTCACTTCCTCATCATCTTAGGTAGTATCAGTCCTTATGAGAAGGATATCATATTTCTTTTTTCAAGTAAGTAGACATCAAATGGCTTATTATTGCATCATAGTAAAAAAAATGTTCCAGGGTCCCTTAATTAAACTTCTTAATTTCCAAATCACTATTGAGGGAATTTGAATTAGACCATTTGATTAAAGATTTGTTAACCATCATTCAAAAGTTGTTTCCAGGTTGAATTACAGGAATCATTGATAAGATTCGATTATCTTAAATCCAATGACTATCTTTGTTGTTTCATTGTAAGTATTTATTATATTGACATTGCTCTAACACGTTTTCATAGATTTTTGCCATATACAGTTCATTTTGAGGTTGATAACACTGAAAGAGATGGTGATGATGATTTGACTTTTGATGAAATTGCTAAACCAATTAGTTCTCTTTTAACTAAAGAACAAAAGAATAAACAAAGTTCTGGAACCAACTCCACGATTTCATTAATTCAAGCTCTATCACTTAAAAACAATTCGCCATCACAAAATGTAAGTTATACTGATTTGAACAGTTTAAGAAAACAAATTGTTATTGAAGAAGAAGAAGAAGGCTCAGAATTAAATGTGACCTCTACTACCGACGGAGTTAGTCAAAATGTATCTATTCAAGAATTCTTTTTCAACAATCCTAAGAAACCGAGCACTGAAGATGTCCCCCAATTGGAAGAAGCCTTGAAAGGAGTGATTAATGGTGGTACTTCAACGTTCATCCAACCAAAATCCAGAATTAATCCCACTCGGATAGCCGTATCTCCATCTGTTTCGGAGAAACAAGTCAACAAATCAACAGAGCTACTACACTCATCTGTGAAAATAAATCGAGCAACTGTGTCCCGGCGGAGATCTAGTACACATTTGAATAAAATTGCTGTTGAACAGACTCCAGAATCTACTTTCGATGATCATACCTTAGACGCTCAAGATGCATATATTGAGGATGGAGATAAGGTGACTCCGTTTGGAGGATTCTCTAAACCTGATTATCATGACTTTTTTGTTAAAAACAACGTCTTTGCAACTGCGCCTTGGAAAATTGTTGATTTCGATAAAGGTAATCCGAGCTTGAGAAACGCTGTTCGTCTTGCAAGAGCTGCACAGTCCGAAAACTCGTTCAAATGGATTGGGACTTTACCAATGCCATCGGATGTTGTTCCTCAAGAGATCAAAGATGAAATTGGAGTTGAATTAAGAGCCAATTATGATTCTTGTGTTGCTTATGTTGATGATGAAGTTTTCCATGGCCATTATAATAGTTTTTCCAAACAGATTCTCTGGCCAATCTTTCACTATCAAATACCAGACAATCCGAAATCCAATGCTTTTGAAAATCATTCTTGGAAAGATTATGAACGACTCAATCAAGCTATTGCAGATCAGATTGTTGCTGAGTACAAACCTGGCGATATTGTTTGGATTCATGACTATCATGTGATGCTCGTTCCAAAGATGGTCAGAGAGAAAATTCCTGATGCCAAAATCGGGTTCTTCTTGCATATCTCATTTCCCTCTAGTGAAGTGTTCCGTTGTCTAGCACAAAGAAATAGGATTTTGGAAGGTCTTTTAGGTGCCGATTGTATCTGTTTCCAAACCGAAGAATATGTGAGACATTTTTATCAAACGTGCAATCGGTTGTTACTTGCTGATTTTGATGAATATGGAATCAGACACAATGGTCGAGTTGTTAATGTTATTCATAATCCGATTGGAATTGATGCTGATTGGTTGAATAATCGTCTCCAGAATAACATATGTCTTGATTGGAAGAAGTTGGTAAGAGAAAGATGGCCAAATAAAAAGCTGATCTTGAGCAGAGACAAAATAGATAGAATCAGAGGTGTGAAAGAAAAGTTGTTGGCTTATGAGAGATTTTTGAATGATAATCCGGAATATCTATTCAATACTATTCTTATTCTCATTTATACCAAAGGGAAATTGGATTTGGATGAGGATTTTGAGACTTCTGTGTTTAATGTTGTTGAAAGAATCAATTCCAAGACCAACAATATCTCTGCTGACCAACCTGTGATTCTGCTTCATCAAGATATCGATTTCGAACAATATCTAGCTCTTCTCTCGGAAGCAGATATGTTCATTGTTTCAACTTTAAGAGAAGGAATGAATTTGACTTCTCATGAATTTGTGGCTGCAGCTCACGAATCTCATTCTCCTTTGTTGATGTCAGAGTTTGTTGGTTCAGCAGAGGTTATCAACGATGGCCCTCTTATCATAAATCCCTACAATATCAGACAAACGTCTGAGATGATCAAATATGGATTGGAGATGTCTCCTGAAGAGAAATTGCAAAGATGGAAATCAATGTACGAGATGATCCTCAAACACGATTCTCAACAATGGCTCTTCAAATGTATCAATGCCATCAACGAAGCGTTCATTGACAATCGTCGAGACAGCTCTTTGGAACTAATCCAATTGTCCCAAGAATCATTCCATGAAAAATACCATAATTCATCTGGACCAGAAAACCAGAGACTGTTTATCATCAATCTGGGAAATTTAGCATCCAAAGTTTCCATCCAAGGTTCTACAATCAATCCTATCCAACAACAATACATTAACACTACCTTGGCCAACTTGGCTCATGATCCTAACAATATAGTCTATGTGTTCAGCTTTTTGAAACGGTCTGATCTTTTACGAAAGTATCGGAGAATTTATGAACTTGGCCTAATTGCAGAAAATGGAGGTTATATCAAATTACCAAATAGCAACGACTGGTTCACGGTGATCGACGAAAATGAGCTTGTTTGGATGCCTGCGGTCATTGAGGTTATGAACTCGTTTTGCGAAAGACTACCTGGATCTTATGTTGAAGTCGAAGAATGTACGGTCAGATTTCACACCGAGAGTTGTTCGGATGTTGAAAAAGAGCACAAGATCAAACTTGTTGGTGAACTTATTACCCATGTCAACGAACTGTATTCCAAAGACTTCAATCTGCATGCCAATGTGGTCAATGGTATAGTGATTGTTCAAGAGGCCAATCTGATTGTGCGAGCATTGTCGTTTATCATGAAACAAAGCAATTTTGATGGACATATCAGAAAAATACCTTCCTCCTCATTGACAAGTCCCCTCTATCCGCAAACTGATTTGTCCATGAGTTTTATGGATCAAACAAAGTTGAGAGATAAACTTGGATTCATCATGGCTGCTGGTGGAAACACTCCTATTGATGAAGAGGTGTTTAACTACTGTAACTCAGTTTGTGCCAACGTGAAGAACAAGCTCACAATAAAGGTTGGCCCAGATTCATCAAATTCAAAAGCCCAAGAAAAACTGAACGGTGCGAACGAGCTGTTCAGGATCTTGTCGAGTGTGTGATTATCGTTTGATTCGTTTATTTGGTTGTTGTTTCCGAGTTGTTCCATGCTTGCTATTATCATATAACTCGTTAATTTCATCTATGAGTGGTTTATCTTCGATCAGGTCAAACTGGTGGAAAGTATCGTAAACAAGATCGAATTCAGCTAGGGGGCCTTTTTCTCTGTCAATTTGCCATAAGTTTTCTTTCCCGCGTTTTTGGCGTTCTCTATCAGCTTCGATTCTAGCTAACAATTGTTTGCGACTCTTGGTGAAAGTATCTTGTAATGGCTCCACAGGAGATTGAACATGATGTCTGTCTATGAATAGTCGTTCGTATTGGGATTGTCGTTTTTTCTCAATTAAAAAGTTCCAAGCTGCTTCCAATTGGCTATTGACATCTGTTCCGGAGCTAGTATCGGAATATAGTTGTTTTTCATCGAAAAGAAGTTGAAGTTCAATTTTGTTTCTATCAAGCTCTGTAAGTAATTTTGAACTAAATTTTGATTGATGATGTTTTAAGTTGGAGAATTCGCATGTTTTGGATATACTGAGGAGAATCAAATATGCAGCGTTCAAATTGGTAAGCAATCTAGTTTCTTGAGCTAGAGTTTCGGGCTTGCAAGGAAGAATTTTAGTTAAGATCAATTTCATATCTCTTAATATTGATTCAATATAAGGTTTTTTGGGATCCATTTGACAATAAACAATGAGTTCTTCAACAAATTGGAAGATATTGAGTCGAATATTAAGATCTGCAGCATCAAGAGTTTCTAAAATAACAGAATATAGATCGTCACGAAGCTCTTTATTTTTGACCAAAAATTTGGCACATTGTTGAGCAGCTTGTTTAGATGGAGTTAACGAACTCAACTGTTTGGTTAGATAGACTCGTGCCTCGAAAGAGTCCATTGCCTAAGAGGTTCCGGGTAATGAATAAATATAGTTGAAAGAGAAAAACCTGGCACAGCCGTTTTTTTTCAGTTGGGTCTCTTTGGGCGAAAAATAAAAAAAATTTTACTTACTCATCAGAAAACACCATGGCTAACAAAGGAAAGGGAAAAGGAGGAAAGAATAGAAGAAGAGGAAAGAACGAGAACTGGTCTCAGAAGAGAGAACTGATTTACAAAGAGGAACAACAGGAATATGCACAGATCACAAAAATGCTTGGAAACGGTAGAGTGCAAGCGTCTTGTTTCGACGGTACAGTCAGAATTGCACACATTAGAGGAAAATTGAGAAAGAAGGTCTGGATGGCTCAAGGTGATATCATTTTGGTTGCCCTTAGAGAGTTTCAAGACGAACAAGGAGATGTGGTTCACAAATACACGGCTGATGAGGCGCGTGCGCTAATTTCTCAAGGAGAATTGCCAGAGACTGCCAAGATCAACCAAACTGATACGTTCGGTGAGGACGCTGATGATGATGCCAACTTCGAATTCGGAAATGAAAGTGAAGAAGATGATGATGACGAGTTGGACATTGACGATATTTAAAGTGGGTGTATTTGTCTATATGAGTTCTTGTTAAATTCGATTCTAATTGAGCTCAAAACTATCTGAGCGTCTTCGAAGATGACTGTTATCGTCGGTTTGTAAATTTTGGTATTGGGAATCTTGATGGGTTCTGTTCAATTGGATGGATCTTCTAAATTGGTAAGCAGATAAGTCTGAGTTGAGAGGGATATCTGAAAGACCATCTTTGTTGGTGGCAAACAATTCTTCAGTATCAGAGCCATGTCTGGAGATATCAAGTAGAAAGACACCACTGAAAATGATGAGGAAACCACAGATCAAGGAGATGATATTGACCGAAGAAGTAGTGTTGAAGCCGCGAAATAAAATGAAAGAAGCGCATAGGGTAGCTGTTGTGAATGTGACGTAATAGAGTGGATTGACAATAGAGGTATCAAATTGGGCCAAGGCTTTGTTGAAATAGTTCATTTGAGTTAAGATGCAAACCACAACCACAATGATAAAAACGTAGGTCGAAGGATGGGTGAATTGGTTGTTACCTTGAAGAGTGAGTTTCAAAGCAATTCCAAAAGCCTTGATTGCACAGACAGAAATTGAGCCAACTAATGAACAGATACTGATATAGATCATTGGGTTTTGAGTACCATATCTTGGAGCAATTTTATAGATCATGAAGACAGCATAAACGCCAACAATAACTCCGTAAAGGATGAAACCTGGTTTTTCAGCATAAGTTAGAATTTCATCAACTGTTTGGACTTCCTTATCAGCTGGAGCGTGAAGGACAATAATGACTGATCCAAGTAAACAAATAGCACATCCCATTTTACCCAAAGTACCAAGTTCTTCTTTCAAAAAGATTGAGGCAAAAACTGCACCAATGATAACAGATAAAGCTCCTAAAGGAGTCACCAAGATTGGTGGGGCAAAAGTGTAAGCAGCAAAGTTTGCGATTTCTCCAACAGCCATCAAACTAGTACCCAGGATCCAAATTGGATTGGTCAAATATGAATACGACTCTCCTGCCGTTCCATCTTTCAATAGACCTTTCTTAGTTAATACGAATGATGTCCCAATTGCTAGCGACGAACTGATGGCCAGCGCCAGTCCAATATATTTATCTTCCATATTGATAAAAAGGAGAAAACACGTAAAATGTTTTTTTCCAACTAGTTTGTAAGCCCGGGGAAGCTTTAAAATTTTATGCTTAGCGAGCCGATCCAAGAGATGCAGTTAGTAGCTATAAAAGCCGATCTTTTGGCCTCAAAAGCGGGGGATTTAGACACTAAGAAGTTATTATTGGATACTTTTGAGCTTATTTGTGATCATTTGGAAATCGATCGTCTTTTAGCTTGTGATACTCTATGTATTTGGCTAGTGAGAGCAAATAAATATTTCGAGGTAGAGAATGATATTTCTTCACTTGTATCATTGGTTACTTTGAAAGCAAATTATCTATTACAATTCATTATTGATTTCTGGAATGAATCTGGAGCTCCCTTAGGAAAGTCATTACGAGATTTGGTTACTAAATTAATCAATTTCTATCATCATTGTGATGATTCAATAATTAAATTATATCTTGATCGATGTGTTAAATTATCATATTCATCTCGAGTTCTTTATTATATGTTGGATCATCTTGTTAAGAAGAAAGAATGGACCATTTATTTGATGGAAATCAATCCAAATTTCATCTATGATTCTATTCAATATATTTGGAGCAATGCTTTGGCCAGTTGTATTGGAAAAACGATTTCATTAATATTGAAGAATCTTTATGATGAACAAAATCCACAAGTTTGGCTAAAATTATGGCAATCTGCTGTATTACTTGGTCTTGAAAACTCAAAATTGAAAAGGCATATCGAGATGTATCTTTTACCAAATATTTTTGAGATTTCAAGATCTGCCACCATTTTATTTCATCAACATGTCAGATCAAACGTTCCCATTTTCCTTGGATGTTTAAAGATTGCTCAAGATCTGGCTATTTTCACCGATCCTTTAAGCTTATTAACATATAATGAATTCAAAGGATTATTATTACAACAAGATGATCAACTTAGACTTATAGCATTATCATTATTAGTGACTTCACCAAAAGGATCGATGCCTATTAAAGAAGAGATTTATGATTTAATATTTGAAATGCAAACTCATCTATTTGCTCAAACAGATCTAGAAACTAGAACTGAATCATTATCTTTACTCAATATGTTCATTCTTCGAATTAGAGATTCTTCTTATGCTTTATATAGAGATTCTCAAAGTCTCAGTAAGAAGAATTATATCAAGTTTGAAACTGAGATTCTTCAGAAACAACACCAAGTTGAAAGAGCCAAGACTTTTCTGGAACAATTGATCCAAGAAATCATGTTCAATCTTCGACCTGGATCATCATATCATCGTGCTTCTTTTGCCTATTCTCTTTTAGGGTCATTAATTAAATCCGGATTAGATTCTCGAGTCGATAATCAGAATTTTGACAAGTTTAGACATATTGATTTTCCATTCACTTTACAACTTTACAATGAAGCTATGATTCGTATTTTGATTGATAATTTGGCTGATGATTATGATGACATTCGTACATCTTCTGCTAGGTTCCTGGAAATTTGTCCTATCAACATTGAAACGTTTGTGGATCTTGAGCTTGCCAAAACAAGAAGTTTAGTTCTTCTTGGTGATATGAAAGGTAAAAGTGTTGATTCAGCAGGTAAGTTTTTCCAATTTCTTATGAAATATAAAATCAATTGCAATCAAGACATTCAACCAACATTGAGATTATTGATTCAAGGTTTACAATCAAATATTCAGTTTGCACATAATTTGACTGAAGCTTGTTATAAAGCTAATGTTCATGGGTATTTTTCTGCTTTGAAACATATTTTTACCATCCATATTGATAATTCATCAGAATATTTGGATATTTTGATACATTGTTGTATTGAAATTTGGCAAATCATCAAACCAATCTTAAAGAATGATTCTCCTGAAGGTAATTTACCTGAAGAAATTGAACAATATAGTTCTGAACTCGAACAAAAGTTTGGTAAAGCTTCTCAAATTGTTTATAATTATTGTTGGAGAGCATTAAAAGAATCAACCAATTTGTTAGAGGTTCTAATATCCAACTATCCAATTAATCAATCGACTCTATCCATTATTGGTGAACAATTGATGGAACAATTAGCAACAGTTAGACATAAAGGAGCTTTTACTTCTGTTTTCCCTACTTTTGTTGCTTGTTGCAAGAAATCTAATGACACTGAGAATTGGCTCAAACAAAACTTATTATTGGTGGAAACCGGAACAAGTTCAATCACTAGAAGATCTGCAGGAATCCCGTTTCTTCTTACAGGAATGTTACGTGCAAATCCATTATTCATAGCTCCAACAATGGATAAATTGATTCAAATAGCACAATTACCAATAGATGCTCAATCTGCTACTTCAACGAATATTCCTCAAGTTAATGCAATAAATTCCATAAAAGCAATCATTGTGGATTCATCACTTTCACAACATTCTGACAAATATGTTGGTCAAGCATTACAATTGGCTTTGAATACATTTGGTTCCAACATTTGGGCAGTTAGAAATTGTGGTGTTATGTTATTTGCAGCTTTGCAAAACAAACTCTTTGGAACCAAGAAACTGAAAACTAACTATTTATCCACCATTTCTGCAAGATTGTTCTTTTCCAGGTTCAAAACCATCAGGAATGTGTTGTTAGATTCTTTAACTCAATCTATTGAACAAGGTTTTACAACAGAGAATGTTGAAAGAATGTATCCTGTTCTTACCACTTTAACTCGTTTGGAGGCCACTCCAGGATATGAAGGATTATATGAATTCAAACCTTTGGTTTTGGCATGTCTTAACAATCAAAGTTGGAAGCTTCGAGAGATGGCATCAAGAGCTTTACCTGCTCTTATCAATCCAGACTCTATATATGATGAATGTTGTTCTATTTTGGAGAGATCTGGTGATTTGAACTCTACACATGGTGGAATTATGGCTGTTCAAGAACTTTTGATTAGGTTGACTTTAAAGAATGAATGGACATCCATTCCAAACAAATATTCCACTTTGATATTGAAACATTTCCCTGCTATTCTTGAGAAACAGAACTATTCCATACAACTCACTTATTTTAAACTTTTACGAGTCGGAAATTGTAAGTTGAATGTTGAATATGCTAATTTGCTTGGAAATTGGTTCTTGAAGAAAGATCAAGTTGATTTTTTGAATGGATCTCAACAATTGGCCTTGAAAGCTTGTGTTACTTTATTATTTGATTATTATCGTGAGACACAAAATTGGACCAATTTCTTAAATCTTTTGGAATTAACCCTACAATCTCTTTATGAGGTTCGTCTTGCAGCTATCGATACTTGTGATACAAGACTTCCTGAACAAATCAAGATTAAAATCATCCCGTTGATTTGGGATCTTTGCTTGGTTGAAGATTGGGATTATATCAAATCTTTTGCACTTAGATTACTCAAAGATTTGCTTGCTACAACTGTTTATGATGGAGTATACATGTTAGAGCCACTCTTGGATAATATGAGATGTCATAAAGATGGAGAAATTGAGATGAGTGCAATTGAAAGTTTGGGTCCACTAATTGCTAATACCATGAAACCATTAGACTTTAAGGAATGGTTTATTACTGTCGAGCGATTAAGTGATGATAAATGTGAATTTCCTTCTAGAAATGCTTCATTAAATGCCTTGATTGGATTCAATAAGGTTTATATTGGAGATGATGAACCGGCAATTATGGTTCGATTTAGATTGTTCAATTTTTTGTCTGATGATGATGATGAATTAAGGACTCGAACAGCAAATCATTTGTCTGAATATCTTCAACTTCAATCAAATATGGTTCCAGTTGAAGTGGAGAGAGAAATGATGAGATATTTCATCAGAATGGATAGTGGTTATTTGGTTTCCAATGATCTTTTCAATCTTTCAACCAATTATCAATTTGATCAATTATTCCGTGCAGATTCATTATTGTTTGCTCCCGAAAAAGACAACTTTTATAGAGATCCAATTCAAAGAGCAATTCAATGTCAACAATTGATTCAACTACCAAGTTGTGATCTTGAGATGATCCAAAAGCAAACTCAAGCTAAATGTGAAGAAATTTCAAAATTAAATCAATCAGACGGTTGTTATGGATTTCTCAGTGAAGCTTCTAAATTCAACTTTGTTTATTGCATCCTTTTGAACATCCAAACACTTTCAAAACTGGGAAAACCTATAGAATCACCCAAATTACCTTTGGATTCACATCCATTAATATTACAAATAGCAGATTCCAATTGATTTATATACAAGTCAAACTACTTAAGCATGTTGTCGAAAGCTGGAATCAAAGTTTGAGCCAAAGCAAACGAAAACACCAATTTAGGACCGGTGGTCAACAATTTAGGAGTCAATCCTTTGAAAAATGAAGTTAAACCTTCATTCTTGGCCATATTCTTCAAAATAGTGAATCCAGATTCATTAGCTTCAAAACTCTTATTCTGGATTCTAGTCTTAATCACATCCAAAGGAGCTGAAACAATTAAAGAAGCAGAGGCTCCAAAGATCGAAGAAACAAAGTTTTGAGTCCAAGTAGCAGAAGAATAATCTTGGAGATGGAAAATGTACTCTTTGGCAAAAGCCGAACCTCCAAATAGCGCAAAAGATCCAGGAGCGTTTCTGGCTGCAGTCCATCCCCATCCTTTATAGAGACCAAGTCCCTCGTCTTGAAGGATCTTGAAGAAACCTCTTCCTTTGAAAGCTTCGGGATTGGTTTGTCTTTTGATCTTCAAAACATCAAGAGGCAACAAAACAATCTCTCCAATACCAATCAAGGAACCGGCAGTTGCAGATAATAAGGCCTTTCCAGTTTTGGCTCCAAATATATCTTCATATGTCTTCTTGAAGTTGGAAGTCAGGAACTCATTAGCAAAAGGTTGTCCACCGTATTTATAGACTCTTTGCAGAATCTTGTAACAAGCAGCATATCCAAGACCAGGGAAAAGACTCAAACATCTTTGAGCAATCGGTTTGCCAGCATTTTCCCTGAAAATGACCTTATTGAACACCTCTAAGCTGCTGACTCTAGTCTGATTACTCATAAGTCTTTTGGAAATGGTGTCCACCGGGTGAAACACGGCAATTTCGCAAATTCCCGCCGAAGCAGATCCAAGCACTCGGGCAGAGGCAGACTGTTTTTTGTCAGTGACTGGAGACATGGCGGATTGATGGAGATCTGATGCTGAAAAATTTGGAAGAAAAATTTCGATAAAGGGGTCTGTCAAAACAATTTCGTGTAAATAATACCAGAACCGCCCAGCTATTGAAGATCTGGGTATTCGTCATGACAATAGTAAGACATAAACCAATACATAAAAACTGCAAGTATTCTAATTCATCTTTAAGGTCGAAGTTTTTCTAATTTGATCCGCCTATCATTCTTAATTTATGTATCTCTAAACGCCCCAACTTAGCTACCATTTTTCTATCCTCCAATGTTTGGCGACTTCTCTATCATTTGCACTAAAACATCGTTACCGCTATGTACTTTGATAAATCCCTTGCATAGTACAAATAACATCTTCCAAGGAATCATCCCAGAATGCTATGCGCGCACGGTGGATCTCTCCAATACGTTAATATTCCAGATTGGAACAGCTTGCATCCACTTTAGTTCTCTACTAGTCACCCTGATGATTATCTACAACGTCAGATTGAGATACACAGCAGTGGGGAGGAAAGAAATGCTAGTATTTTATTGGTCGTTTATACTTTTCACCATCTCATCGTTGATAGTCGACACCGGAGTCTCCCCAACGGGCTCAGCAACTTATGGCTATTTTGTCAGCTTCCAGGTGGCCATGGCCGGAGTCTGCTGTTGGACACTATTTTTCGCAGGACTTTCGGGTCTCAATTTCTGGGACGATGGATCGCATCATACTATGATATCTCTTTTTGTCACATCAACGGCCGTATTTGGTCTCAATTATGCGACCTCTCTATTAACATTCAAACATTGGATAGCATTTGTCAACCCATCAGAAACAATCCCGTTGTTCGTACTTTTCTTTGTTGTTAATGGTCTTCTACTTGTGGGGTACTTTTTGTGTCAATTGTTTATCTGCTTTGTCACCCTAGTTCTCAATTGGTGGGCTGTTGGAGCCCTATGTCTTGCTGCTTTCTTCTTCATCACCGCTCAGTGTTTATTGTACATTTTCTGTGACCAAATCTGCAAATGTCTAAGTCATTATGTTGATGGTCTTATTTTCAGCACTTTAAGTAACTTGATTTCAATCATGATGGTGTATAAATACTGGGACATAATCACCTTTGATGATGATGAATACACCAGATACACCGAGATAGTTCAAGGAGTTGAATACAAGGAAGAGGCATATGTCATTTTGAACCAATAATCAAATTGTTTCGAAATCATCCACCTTGTCCAAAAGTCCTCCTTCCTTACGTTCTTCTCCTCTTCTGGCAATCTCTTTCCCCATCGCCAAGAACAATGCTTTATCCAATAATTTATAGATCCAGCCTGCAACCACCATGATACCACCCAGAATTGTTGCCAAACGAACCACAAATTGCCAAAATGATAATCTTCTCTCCTCAACAACCATTTTTATTGGTTCAAAGTCGTATTGGAAGAAGATACCAGGAACATATCTTTTTGAAGATTCGGTCAAGGAAAGAGAATATTGATTGGTGTCAATCTCAACTCCGAGCTGACGATATGCTGTCGGAACAACATTCATTTGGTATCTAAAAGTGTGGATCGACTCGTCGGTTGTTTTAATGGTCATATCCAATGGATTATCTAAATATGGGAAAAACTCTCCAAATGAAAATTCCGACACAGCATGTGTGAAATTTATCGCCTCCACGGGAAGACGTGTTCTATCTCTGTATCCATATCCTTTGGCAGTGATATGTAGTTCACCTTTCACTCTATTGACTGGAATTGCACCGTAAATACGACAAGCAGGAGCACCTTCGTCGAAATGAGTCGCTTTATATTGGAACACTGCAGGTAAAGACTTTCCCAAAACCTCTTCTAGTTCCGGAGTCACAATCTTTTTATTGGATGTATGAAACCAACGAGGAATATTGAAAGTTGTTCCTTGATAATTCAACAATTCTGCTGCTAAGAATCGATCATCAGTGGTATCACGAACATTAGTATGAAGATAATTACAAGGCATTGCAACCACTATATCTAGATTGATTTCCAGATCTTTCCTAATAAGTTCATCCACTGTAAATTGATGATCTATTTCTCCATCAATGTAGCCTCCAATTTCTACCCAGATTAAAAAAAGAAGAAATAGATATGTGACTATAGTTGAATAGGAGCCTCTAGTTGATCGAACTTGTTGTGATGGTGCTATTTTTGGAAACGCATCAAACGTTCTAATGAATTGAGTTGATCTATCCATAGTGAGAACAAGTGGTCAAAAAATTTATTGAATTTTAGAATTTCTTTGATGCTCAATGTGGTGGAAGAACTGGAAAGTTTGAAAGCCATTTATCCTGAAATCGAAACTGATTTGGATCGATTATCTGGTCATTTGAAGATTCCTGTTGAATTAGAAAATCCATTAAAGATTCAAATCATTGGAACAGATACAATAACAACAATCTCCAATTTAAGCGCAATTGATTTCGTTTTTAAACTCCCAAAAGGATATCCTTTGACCAATCCACCTGAAATTGAACTTTTAGAAGCTGATTGGCTTGAAACCTCGAATAAACTCATTATTATAGCATATATGATTGAAAATCTATGGCAAGAATATCATGATATCGTGCTATTTTCCTTTATCGATTATCTAAAAGAGCACAGCCAGAAAGCGTTTGGATTGTTTGATCTTACCGAAAAACCATTAAAATTATCTAAACAAGAATATTTACGATTTTTGGAAGCAGATTCATTGGCAAATCAACTTCAATTCAATTTACAAACTTTCACATGTGAGATTTGTCAAAATGATAAGAAAGGTGATTGTGTTTCCAAATTTGATCATTGCAACCATATTTTCTGCAACCAATGTATAAATGAATATTTCACTTCCAATATTCAACGAGGAGAGCTTGATAACATACATTGTCCTTCTTTTGAATGTACTAAGAATTTCTTGCAGATGAAGGATCGCCTTTCAAAGGGAATAATTGATCAAGATATTCAACAATTTGAATCAGAGTTTTTCCAACTTCCTTTGACAAAAGACTTTCTTAACAAGATCATTGATTCAAATTTGACCGAGAGATATTGGAAATTAGCCAATATCTCAAAATTCGAGCAATATAAGCGTTTGTTTCCATTTAGAGTTGCACAATGTCCTCGTAGACATTGTGCCAAATATTTCTTGCGCAAAAATGAAAATACATTGTTTTCGATGTGTCCTTCTTGTGGAATGGCTTTTTGTTTTGGATGTTATCATTCATGGCATGGTGATCTCAATAATTGCAGAAATTATATGGGTGAGAAAATCCCTGTTGAAGATATACAATTATGGATCGATAATGATGCGGAATCCCAAACGAGAAACAATCTCGGGTTTAAATATGGTAGAAAGGCTATCGCATTAGCTGTGGACGAATATATTGCAGATCAAATGTTCGAGACATTGATCGAATCCGGCGAAGCAGGAATAGTAAGATGTCCATCCTGTTCATTAGTCATTCAACGATCCGATGGTTGTAACAAAATGACATGCACTCGATGTCGAGCCTATTTCTGCAATTTATGTGGTGATATCTTGCCCAAAATCGATCCATATACTCATTATAACAACCCGGCCAATGAATGTTTCCGACGACTATTTGAAGGGCTTGTTCAAGAATCATGAATTCAAAGCGAGGATTGTTTTTTCGCTGGTCGACTAGTCCTTGTGACCTCCCGCATAAGACGACAGCGACGATATTCTCCTGACTTATCATATGCCCAGACTCCATTAATGTCCACCTCTTCAAGAACATCATTTTCCAAACACCATGTCTCCACATTTGTATCTTCAGTCCATTCAATCTCAGTGAACTTCCAGCTTGAACTTGGAGGTTGAACATTAATCAAATCAGCAGTTCCTTTAGGGCGTTTCTTTTGCAATCTTGCAGGGTCTGTTTCATTGAAAATTGATGTTGAATACATGTATGGATGATAGACAGATGGTTTGATTTGATCCTGTTTTTCAACTCTGAATATCTGAATCGAACGAAAATGAGGTGGGTCATCTATCAGAATTTCTGTAAATATTGAAGGTCGGCGAATAGGTGAGGGTCCTTTGATAATATGACGTCTTGGACGATAATTGGATTTGAATTGCTTCAAGAACTCTGACCGATTCGGGTGTTTCAAAAGAATTAATATCCAAACAGTCAAAATAAATATAGCACGCCATGGAATGTATGGACCCAAAAAGATGGCAATGAGTATCAAAATGACCAGATTAAAGAACAACCGTGTACTTTTCTTTTCATCTTTAAAACTGCAATTTTCATATATTGAGTTCTCCAATTTATCCATCATTTTAATCAAAGATGAAGTCAAGTTTTGTAAATCTCTCATATTAATCAATAATTTCACTTTATCAGCCATTCCTGAACGTTTCTTCTCTGGGTTGTCAACATTGTCATCCTCCATAACCGCTTTGAAAACCAAATTAGTCTTGGAATCTGCCGTGAATGCATCATACAAAATACTCGAGTTTCCCTCATCTTCTGTATCGGTAGAGTTTCTCGAACTTAGTGTAGCCATATCAAATTCTTCCCTTAAAAGCTTCTCAAGATGCTCATTCCTTTGAGATTCAAGTCTCTTCCGATTCATTTCCCAATCATTTTCCGGTTTCATGAATCCAAAAATTGAGCTGTCTCCACGTTGTCTTGTGGGCACAATATCTGGTTTATGTATAGGATGTCGATAAACATAATTCGGTATCAATACTCCTGTCAAGAAAAAGAAGACAGGATAAACAAGAAAGAGATATGGCATCAAGCACCCCCAAGTATAGAGAATCAGAAAAGTCAAAGTCAAAGTTGGATGATCCCATGATATAATGTGAATCAAATGGTATTGAAGACTGAAGAAAACGTCCATCTTGGCACTCAAAGTCTTGAAATTAGAACTCAATCGGCCAATAGATAACCCTGGTTGATAAACTCTATGTCGATCCTGTAATCGTATCCTTAATTCTTCTGTGCTTTCGTCCGATCTAAGTGGGATCGTATCTATCAGTTTGTTTGTCAATTTGTCCATAAAATGAATCTTTTCTCGTGAATCCTCATCGGCAATGCCCTCCAAGTCAATGAAATCACCTTGCGTAAGCTTTTCAGCTCCCACTGCTGAAACTGTCGACAACACAGCAGCAAGAGCTGCTCTTTTACGCCCTTCTCCAGTTCCTTTTCCCTTCTTGCTGGTATGCAAGTAGTCATTAGATCGATCATGAATCTCATTGATTGCATTCAATGCAAGTCTACGAGGTATTGAAAAGCCCTTGTCTGAACTTGCTGATGAAGGAGTTGATCCTGACATGATTTTCCACAATCACTTTGTTATACAATATCTGAATTGCTTAACTAATATAAGAAAAATAAGAGACTACTTTCTGGGGTATGATCCGTGGTGCAAGGATGTGTATTATATATCTAATGATAGAATTGCATGGAGAGGAGTTGCTGACTATCCATTCTGCGAGTATTTGTCCAAACAAAACATCCGCTTAGCATTTCAACAAAGTCATCAAAATCAGATCCGTGTTCGTGCGCATGGGACGCCAGATGATGACGCAAACTCTTGGAGACCGGCTTGAACTTTAAACTCTTCTTTTTAGACGACAAATGATGTGTATTAAGAGTCCCGTCATCGAGAAAGGCAGTCCATAATAGAGTGCGGTAGTTAATTTTATGCGAGGATGGCCGATTTGGGTTCATAATTGGACCTTCATGAAGCAATTGGTTTCTTAATTGTATAATGTAATTTCTTGGAGGTGCTCCAAAGAACGAGATAAAGCAATTAAGCAGTTCACACTCGTCCTTAGCATTGAAAATTGGCATACCCGTGTATAATTCTGCCATTATTGCTCCAAAGGACCAAATATCAACTTTTTCGTTGTATCTCGCTCCAATGCAAACTTCTGGAGCTCTATAGAATCGAGACTGCAGGTATGAAAATGCTAGTTGACCTTGTTTGCAGGACGAACCCATATCTATAATCTTAACATCAAATCCTCGTTCTGGAGTGTATGCAAGCATCAAATTTTCGGGTTTCATATCACAATGAATGAGATTTTGATGATGAATAAAGTTCAGACCTTGAAGAATGTCTTTTCCAAAATCTTTGAGAAGACCCAATCCAAGTCCTTTAAAATGAGTTAGCTCAGTGAGCTCGTAAAGATTGATCAACAAAAGTTCAGTGACTATGCATATGTGCGATCTGAATTGGAAATGTTCTATGAATTCCACGACATTGGACGAAGTAGTGTTTAGAGTCTTCAAACACTTGACCTCACTCATAGCCTGGACAGACCAATCCAATTCGTTTTTTATAATCTTTATAGCAACCAGGTTTTGAGTTTTATGATCTCTGGCACAAACTACGGACCCGAAAGAGCCACGACCTAGATTGGCCAAGATCTGGTAACGATAATTGATATGATCTCCAACGGTACAGATGTAATTTTTGTCTCGATCATCAAAACCAAAATTGACACTGTAATTCTGACTGTTGACCTTAACTTTAGTCCGTTTGTTCCCGGTATAGAACACCTCTTTTTTACGGAGAACTTCGCCCTTTTCATAGACTGTTAATTGATCAAACAATTCCGGATATGATATAGCGAGATCGAGAGGATTGATTGGACGTTGATGACGTAAACTTCTAGAGAATGAAGAGGAATATAGCTGAAATTGAGCGGCAGTTTTGGGATTTGAAGCAATCAACAAATAGAGATCACTTTCAGATAACAATTGAGTATTCGTTGTAAGAGGTTTTCTTACAGGCAGAGAAACCACTCTATTGACAGGAGGTTTTATTGAAAAAGTGGACTTGGGTTTCTGTTCTGGAAATTTGGATAATCTAAGGTCCATCAAACTAGATGAAGGTACCATTCCTCGCTTGGTTAATGGAACGTTTTCCTTTTCTGTTTTCAATCTATTCAATGAAGAAGCTGTTGGTTTAAGATATGAATGAGGTTGAGCAAGATTGGAGTTCATGTGATACATTGATTTTGAATTTGGCAGACTGGTTGGCTGTTTAACTGATGTTTTTCTCTGTACATGTTTGGAGTCACTATAATATCTTCTTGAAACGGGTAATTTGGAGTTTTTGGGTTCTGAGGCGTCAATAATCTTCAACGATTTGGTAGATGGTGATCGGGTTGGTATCTTGGAACTAAATTGAGGATCCAAAGACACCTCCAACATAGAGAATCTTTTAGAAGGAGTTGAAAAATTCTGGTATTCTGCTGAGCCTCGCAAAGGATTTTGACGGATTTTGGCTGTCGAACTATGAATTTTGAACTCATCCAGTTCATTGGTGAGATAGTTCAATTGTAATTCATCTTCCAATGACATGTGGGGGATGGAACCAGATGAAACAAATAACAGTTCAAAATTTCGCGGATCAATAAATATAAATATAAATAAACAATATATATAAGGTAATGGATTTGACGGATCCCGAAAATTATACAACACAAGCTTTGTTGTTGTTAAGTCAGTTGATTTTTGACACTCTTGTTTCATCTTCAACAAAGAAACTCGATTTGGAAATCATTTTGAGTAAATTGAAAAGTCATTCATTGATGAGAACAAGTCAAGATTGGAACCCAACAAAGACACAATTATTGAACTTATACAACAACTTGATGTTTAAGAATGATCTGATTGATCAATCAGACAAAAATCTGGAATTTTACGAACAGAACCAACAATTAGTAGTAGAAATTTGTGAACAATTATACAAAGAACGGATTGATGAATTGCATTCCAAAATCAATGAAAACAAACAACAATTTGACCAGATGTTAAAACTGGTGAAAACCAATCAATAAATTGGTTAATAGACCCAATCATGAATCTTATATGGTTCCTCCAAATATTGAATATCTTCCGCAGAAAGAGACAATTTCAAACCTTCAACAGCATCATCAATTCTTTCCAATTTGTTGAACCCAATAATAGGACAATGACCTTTATGGATAACATATGCTGTTGAGATAGCACTCATGGAAACATTTTTAGCTTTGGAAAGCTTTTCAACACGAGCAATGATCTCCTTATCATCAACTCGTAATTGATCCAATTTGTACACCGTTGCAGCACCAAAATCACTAGCGGTTCTAGGTGTCACGTTCTCGGGATCATACGGACGAGCTAGAATTCCTCTTGCTAGAGGGGAATACGGAATCATTGTGACTCCAGTATGCTCACAATATTCAGCCATCTCTTTCTCCTGCTCCCTATTAATCAAATTATAGTAGTTCTGCATGGAGATGAACTTACGCCAACCATTTTTCTCAGCAATACTTTGCATCATCTGGAATTGCCAGGTTCTCATTGAAGAAGCTCCAATGTATCTGACCATTCCACTCTCAATACAGTCGTTCAATGCTCGCATTGTCTCCTCCATTGGAGTAGTCTTATCAAATCTATGGATCTGATAAACATCAATATAAGTACCCAATCTTTCGACGGATTTGGTAACAGCATCCATGATGTGTTTCCTAGATAGACCAACCTTGTTCAACAATTCTTCACCAGGGAATTCCGCCAATTCGGAGATACCAAAACCTTCCAAAATCGGATCACAAGGCATATAAACTTTGGATAGAATGACCACACGCTCCCTCTCAATGTTGTACTTCTTTAAGAACTTGCAAATAAGTCTTTCAGAATGACCATTGGAATAGACATCTGCGGTGTCGAAAGTTCTCAAGCCCGAATCATATGCTTTTTTCAAAATAGCCATTGCTTCGTCCTCATTCTCTACAAGCCAATCCACCCAAAATTTCTTACCAAAAGACATACATCCAACAATCACTTTGGAGACTTTCAGACCACTTGGTCCAAGGTTTTGATAACAGTTTTCAGGGAGAACAGTGAACTTCATTATACTATGTAAGATTAACTATTTTTTCGTCTTAAATCCCGCTTTAAATCAAGTGCTGGCCGCAGCGATTCAGCGGTGTGAGGGGAACCGATACAAGCCCGCAAATTTGTGGTGCAAATTGTGTTTGTTGTATTTACATTGTATTAAATGCAATTCCTTTGCTATATACACGAACTAAATCAACTTCTTATTTCTTTGCGGATGATTCCTGTAGCTTTGTCAAGTTGGCCTGCTCCTCAGCCGCTTCTTTTAACATCCTCTCTTTCTTCAAATCAAACGGTCTTTTTTCCTTGAAATACTTGACCCATGTGGCAACACAATCTTTTTCAAATCGTGCATCATCTTCAAAACAATTATTCTTGATCAGACTTTGAGACTTCTTATCAAACGGATTGGAAACCTCAATCCTATCCAAACATTTGAAATAAATATCTCTGCTCTCCCAACATTTTTCCCGCTTCGACCGATTCGGAACTGGCTCGGGTGTATTACTGAAAAATCCCATGTTCCTCGTGACCACCTTTATCTACTTTTTCTGCAATTAAAATAATTATTTTTTAACTCCGGTATTTTGATCTGCGCACGTCTTTTCAATCTTTCTTCAATGTACGTTGTTTCTCAGCGTTCTGGATCACCTTCTCATCCACAAACAATCCTTTCTTTCGTCTCACATCATTCATATAACGTCTTGCAATATTTTCACGTTCTGCAAATTCCCCTAATTCCTCTAATTCCTCCTCAGTAGTCGGAATCCAGAATGGATCTTCATCAATAATTTGAAATCCATTGAACACTAATTGGGGAGATGCAGCTCCAGAAGTCTTCTTTCGGATATCCTCACTAAATCCAAATGCCTCAATAACCGGAATTCTCGCACTAATAGTGAAAAATGGTGTTCCTTCTTTCATCTCCTCACTAATTATTGCTCCACGACGACGTTGAACAACAGCATACACTTTACCCAAGACCTCTGCGGAAGCTTGAATATCACAAGAATACATCGCCAGCATCATTCTTGGTGACCAATCCAGAAATCCCTTGTGAATTGCATCTTTGGTTGCTCCAATAAATCGTCCTGAAACATTATTAACCGAAACAGGTTCCTCTAAAATTTCAATACTTTTAACAAACACAGCAACACCTTGAGTTGGTTCAGCTGAAAGAGGACCTTCAAAACAAGCCATTTGAAACCCGTTCAACACACTATCCTCAAACTCAAATTTCTCAGATCGAAGATCGGTCTGGAATAGACGACGTAAACGATTATCAGTAGTGTCAAATAAGATGTTTGCCCCCACTTGCTTAGGAGCAAAAGAAACAACTCGCTGGTAAGTTTCTGCCCAGTTGATATTATCATTCGTCTTGGATTCGTTGCCTGATTCTAAAGCAATCTTAAGCCTTGAAGTGAATTCTTCTTCGCTCAAGATGCTTCCAACTATCACATCTCCTTCATCATCTTTAACCTCACGATGAACAATGTTCGCAATAGATGCTTGATAATTAATCAATAATGATGTAGCTTCCTCGGGGAGAGGCCGTGTTTCAAATTGAATGCAATATTGGTCAAGTTTCACCTCCACAACTCCTCTTCCAAATTCACTCTTAGTAGAATTCATATTAACATGACCCAAAATGGTTTCCCTGAAAGGTATAACTGGTTTCGATGATGTGATTTCGATTCCTGCAAACCTCTCTCTAAGATCTTTCAAACATCGTTCCAAATGTAATTCTCCAGCAGTAGCTAGAATATGTTCACCATCGTCTTGGATATATGTCTGAACACAAGGATCAGCTTGATTCAAAAGTTCCAATCCACGAGTAAGCTTGTCCATGTGTATGGGATTCACTGGCTCTAAAGCGACCTTCACAATTGGAGGATTGTTCAGATTGATTCCAGCAAGATTCACTCCAACAACACCGGGAGAAAGTAATGTACCACTCTTTAAGATTTTCCCTTCCAACCCTTCAATTCCAACGATACATCCAGCAGGAGCCTCTTCCAGTGCAATTAGTTCACGACCCATCAACAAGTAAAGCTGAGTGATTATCACCTTACTAGTGTGTTTCTCTGGCTTCGATGGATCAAATTTTGGTTCTAAAACAGTTAACTCTTGACCAACAGAAATTGTTCCACTGTATATTCTTGCAAACCCAATTAAAACCTCCTTTTTGAGTTCTATCTCAGCCTCTTCTTCTTCAAATTCCTCCTCAAATTCCCATTGTGGTTCATCTGAAGCTCCTACAACTGCAAAATCATCATTGTTTACAGGTTTTTCAAGCTTTTTAGCTTCCTCTGCTGCTTTCAAAGCAGCTAAACGAGCACGACGACCTCTTTCAATGAGTTCTTCCTCCCCGAGAGCTTGTCTTTGGTTCTGGGGAAGTTCTTCCTCTGGAACGGAGATCATTTTGGAAACATAACAACTAAGCAATCCTTCTTTATTACAAGAGATCATGTCTTTTCTCAATTTTGAGTCAATCAATTCAGAACTTGGAGTTGGATCCAAAATATGTGGAATTCTCTCTTTTTGGGATTCCAGCGGAGAAGGAAGTTTGTCAATAACAGTCAACAAAATAGCATTGGAAACAGGAAGCCATTGACTGAGAACAGTGTTGATCAATTGTTTGGTATCTTTAGAACGCAAATCTCTTGGTAAAACTTTAATTCCTAACGATTTCACTATTTTCTCCAGTTTCTCAGCATCTCTATTCATCAAACAGGTATCATAGATATGCCATATATTGTCAAGAACAAAACTGACAAAAAGAGGTTTCAAAGTTCTTCCCTTGAGAGCTTTAGCAGGTATCACCTTTTTAGTTTTTGGATCAAAATAGAAGTCTCCCCAAAGACACTTCTGTAAAACCTGTCTTTTTATACCAAGTTTTTTCTCATATATCACAGAAAATTGGGCAACATTGAATCCCCAACCATCGATTGCTGATCCAAAAATCACATTGTTATTTTCTGGAGAGAAATAGATATCCTCATCATCTTTCTCCACAAATTCTGCAACCTCACCTCTTTCAACCTTTTCTCTCCATAATAAATCATCTTGCATTCTTTCTCCTGCAAAAAACGATCCGATCACAGAATTCACTTGTTCAATGATTTTGGAAAGATGGAAATATGCTTCCGTTGAGGTCATTTGTAACTCTGTGATCAATCTATCAATTTTATTCAAAACAAGTATTGGTTTCAATTTGTCCATCCATGCTTGTCTTAACACGGTAACTGTTTGTGAGCAAACACCTTCAACTACATCAACCAAAACAACTGCTCCATCACATAATCTAGAAGCAGTACTAACTTCTGAAGAAAAATCAATATGACCAGGAGAGTCAATAAGATTAATGAGATACTCATTCACAATTGAGGTTTCTTGTTCACGCGAAATGGTCTTGAAATAAAGTGAAATGGCTGATGATTCCATTGTAATCCCCCTCAACTGTTCGTCTGGTCTCGAATCCAGATATCGAACCTTACCTGCCATTCTTTGCGATATAATACCATTGGAGGCAAGTAACGAGTCCGAAAGAGTCGTCTTACCATGGTCAACATGAGCAAGAATACAAATATTACGAATATTGGCCGATTGCGCTTGCAATCTTGCTATTTCATCTGGTGCCAAACGCATTCAAGAACGAGTAAAATTTTATCGACCCAGAAGAGCTATTTTATAAACGAGGTGATGCGTCGATCGTCCCCATCAAGTTATTATACATCATCAATACCATCTCCTTTAATGGGTGGAAGCGGTCAATTTCTTCTCTTTCGCGGAGTGGATTCTTCACTTTCATCGTCGTCATCATCATATTGCGCTAATAATGGGTTTAGATTGCCTTGCATTTGTCCGTTATTAATTTTCTTCAAATGTCTCACATATGTCGAAGAACTAAGCGAAAATAAACGGTCTTCATCTGTGAATTGGATCTTTTTTCCTCTAGAAGAAGATGTTGAAGTAGTTGTTTTGGTAAAGTTTTCAAATCCTTTAATAATGTTTCCATGCATCGCTCCTTCCGATAAATAAGTGGTTTCTTTATTGAAAATATCCTCCTCCAACTTAGTTACCTGTCTATCTATCTCTTTCTTCCTATTCAAAGCATCTTTAAGCTTCTTTTTCAATCTATCGTAATCCTGTTGTGACATAATTACTAAAAACAAGTTTAGTTTTCTTCAACTTTTTCCCAATCGCGAAAACTTTATACTTTTTTGAACAACACCATGGAGTTTGACTTTCCATCCTTAATTGTGGATTCCACTTCATCTTATACAAAAGCTGGTTTATCCTCATTTGATACTCCTTCTTTGATTGAACCAACGATCTATTCACGCGAATCGATCGATAAAGGTAATTATGTGTTTGGAGATGATATCGACCTGTATCCTGAGAACAATATTTACACCATGTATAGTGAAGGTCTTGTTTATAATTGGGAAGCTGTGAGTCAACATTGGAATCAATTATATTCGAAACTAAAAGTCAAATCCGATGAAATTCCTTTAGTGGTGACTGAGAACTCATGGAATACAAAGAAAAATAAAGCCAAAGCATGTCAAATTGTCTTCGAAGACCTCCAAGTGCCCATTTTCTCTCTATTAAAACGTCAATTATGTACTGCATTTGCAGTTTCTAAACCATCATCATCAATTGTTGTTAATATCGATGATGATATTGTCAGTGTCACTCCAATCAATAATGGTACTGTTCTCACTAAAAGTATCCAATTCACGAAATTTGGTGGAGATTTCCTAAATCCATTTGCTATGGACCTTATTCAATCCAAATTTCCTGGAGAACAAGTGGATTCATTCCTGATTCCAAGACAATTCCAATCCACCACAATGAGCGAATCCTTTAAAACATATCAAATTTCCACCTCTTTGGCAGAATTTAAAAATGTCTTACTACACTCCTCTCTTTATCCATTATCTCCAGATCAGACAACTCTACCACCACAAACAAATTACCCTCAGTATGAATCCCATTCCCAAATAGAGCTCAGAAACTACGAATTACCAAATAGACGTCTGATTAAAGATATTGGCATTGAACAATATAAATTGGCAGAACCTTTGTTCCATCCAGCAGATTATGCCAAGAAATTGCCTTACCTAAGAGTTGCCCCTGATGCAGAGGGAATCTCATCACTTATTCTGAGCTCCATGAAAAGCTTGGAAGCTCCAGCTGCTTTGTACATGGAACTGTTGAAAAATATCGTCTTCACAGGTTCATTCTCTGGAATTCCAAATTTAGAGCACAGGATTGCCCAAGACTTGGCCAGATTGATTCCTGATTACACCATCATCACATACCTTTCTCCAGATTCTATTGAAAGACAATTTGATTCTTGGGTCGGAGCCAATGTTCTAACCAGCTCTTCTGTTGGTGAGTTGGATAGCTTGTTCATCAGCAAGGAAGAATATCAAGAAAATGGAGAGGATTATATAATGAAGAAGTTCAAATAGTGTACAATATAAGGAGAAGTGTCATAGACATTGAGGAAGAATCATAGAGTTCATAAAGTTCTAAAGGTAGTGTATTACTCAAACCTGTAATTGAAAAATATATTCCCGACTCTTGTCTATGTTCATTTGTTCCTCGATCAAGAGATATAGTATAATTTTTCGAGCCATGTCACAAAGTATTTCCACAGCAACATCAACAGCAACAGCAACTACACAGCCAGTCAAATCTGGATCTAAGAAATCCAAGGAAGTTCAACAGTTTACATTGAAGACTCCTAAGGGAACTAAAGATTGGGCAGATAAGGATATGGTTATACGAGAGGCAATTTTTGGCAAATTGACCTCAATTTTTAAATCTCATGGTGGAGTGACTATTGACACACCAGTCTTTGAACTTAGAGAGATTTTGTCGGGGAAATATGGTGAAGATTCCAAGTTGATTTACGATTTGGAGGATCAAGGAGGAGAACTTACTTCATTGAGGTACGATTTGACAGTTCCTTTTGCTAGATATGTTGCAATGAATGGTATTTCCAATATCAAGAGATATCATATTGCCAAGGTTTACAGAAGAGATCAACCTGCGATGACTAAAGGTAGAATGAGAGAGTTTTATCAATGTGATTTTGATATAGCCGGTTCGTACGATTCGATGGTTCCAGATGCTGAAATAATGAATGTACTTGTTAGTGGACTAACTGGTCTTGGAATTACTGATTTCAAGATCAAATTAAACCACAGAAAGATTCTTGATGGAATCTTTCAAGTCTGTGGTGTTTCAGAAGAGGATGTCCGTAAAATCTCCTCTGCTGTTGATAAACTTGACAAATCACCATGGGAAGTGGTTAAGAAAGAGATCGTTGTGGAGAAAGGACAATCTGAGGAAGTTGCTGATAAGATAGGGGAATATGTGAAGATTAATGGCTCTATTAGAGAGGTTCTGGCTATTTTGTCGAATGATCCAGCGTTGATGGCTAACGAGTCCGCCAAATCAGGAATTGAAGAGATTTCGATCATGGCAGATTATGTTGAAGCTTTCAAAGTCGATTCCTACATTTCGTTTGACATGTCATTGGCTCGTGGATTGGATTACTATACTGGAGTGATTTATGAAGCAGTCACAGCTCAAAGTGCGCCTCCTAAGGATGCTGCTGATAAAAAGGCCCAGGCTCAAAAGACAAAGAAAGATGAGGAAGATGCTTCTGAGTATGTTGGCGTTGGGTCCATTGCGGCTGGTGGTCGTTATGATGGACTAGTGGGAATGTTTTTGGGAACCAATTCTAAAGGTAAAAAAGCTCCTTCTATTCCGTGTGTTGGGATTTCTTTTGGAGTTGAAAGATTGTTTGCATTGATTAAACAAAGAGCTCAACTTGCAGATAAAATTAGACCTACTGCTACTCAAGTTTACGTAATGGCTTTTGGTGGAGGAGAAGGATGGACTGGATTTTTGGCTGAGAGAATGACAGTTGCGTCAGAATTATGGAAGGCTGGAATTGAATGCGAGTATTTGTATAAAGCCAAAGCCAATCCGCGCAAACAATTCGAGGCCGCCGAGAAATCTGGATGTCCAATTGCTGTGATCCTTGGCAAAGAAGAGTATCCTGAAGGACAAGTCCGTGTAAAGGTTCTGGGAACTGGAAACGAGAAGGATGATGGAGAACTAGTGAGCCTGAAAGATCTTTTAAGTGTGGTAAAAACCAAATTGGATGAGTTGAAACATGATGGAATGGATGATGTCACCAGATTGTTGTCGGGTTTATAAGGACGATCGTCCACTGCCATTCTGTAAAGTCGTGCAAATAATAAAATTCAGGAGTAGAAAACAAAGCCAGTTTACAAGACAAGGCTGTAAAAGAAACAGAACTTGGACTCGAACAAGAAAGTTGCAAGATTGTTTTCCTTTCATTTGTTAGATCTGACTTTAATCAATAGGTTGTTCAATTGCGTCCAATGGCTAGAAAACGATCTGCTATAGACTTCCAGTTCGGCGAATGTATAGGAGAGGGTTCTTACTCCAAAGTGTTTAAGGGAATCTCCATACATAACCATCGGACTTACGCTATTAAAATCCTGTCTAAGTCTCACATCCATAGGGAGAACAAACGCAAGTATGTGAATATAGAGAAGGATACTCTCAATCTGTTGGGTAAACATCCAGGAATAGTCACATTATACTACACTTTCCAAGATGAAAAATCGCTCTATTTTGTGATCGACTTTGCTAAGAATGGCGAACTGTTATCATTGATCCGAAAAATGGGGTCTTTAAGTGAACCTTTGAGTAAATATTATTTTGCTCAATTGGTGGATGCTGTGGAATTCATTCACTCGAAAGGAATTATACATCGTGATTTAAAGCCAGAAAATGTTTTACTTAATCACGAATGGAAATTGATGATCACCGATTTTGGTGCAGCCAAAATACTCACCCCGGAGGAAAGAGAACAAGGCCGTCTCTCTCAGAACCTAGAGGATGAAAATTCCCGAAGTTCCACCAGAACAGGCTCGTTTGTGGGTACTGCTGAGTATGTGTCTCCAGAACTACTCAAATACAACATTTGTGGATTTGGTTGTGATCTTTGGGCAATTGGTTGTATGCTGTATCAATTCATAGTTGGCAGACCTCCATTTAAAGGTCAAACAGAATATCTTACGTTTGAAAAGATCATATCTTTGGATTACAATTTTCCCAAGAATTACGAAGTTCCGGCACCAGTTGATCACATTGTCCGAAAACTACTGGTCCTAGATCCGGAGGAAAGATTCACCATTGATGACCTAAAAAAAGTATCCTGGATGCGGGACGTTGATTGGAATAATAAGGATTCGATTTGGCGAGCAAAAGTCCCAAAGCTTGAAGCTTACAATCCACGTGCATATTCATTGATGCAAGGAAAACAGTCCAATGCTAGTATTAGTACAAATACAAGCTCACAGTATTATGTTCAGCCTGGAAGTAAAGCGACCAGCAAAACATCATCTATTCCGCAGCATGTACTAAAACGTCAAATCATGAATGCTCAAAACAACCCTCATTTAATGAGTAAGGTGTTATCCAATAGACTTGCCGAGAAAAACAAAGAGGTCAAGGACCAGTTAATCAAAAGCCAGACCGCCTTGATATCGGCAACAGCAGCAGCCAAAAAAAGTGATTTGAAGAACAAGGAGGAAATTGTTGTGAAAAGAAACAGTTTACAATTCGCGAATGGTGACAGTTCATCAATCACCCCTCCAATTTCAAGAACATCTTCTCCATCACAGAGTTCCATTAAAACCACAAACACTATCAAAACAACACATACCTCATATAGTGAGGATAAGAAAGGTCCGTTGTGCA
The DNA here is from genome assembly GCA_030555885.1 of Ogataea paradorogensis. Classification (NCBI taxonomy): domain Eukaryota; kingdom Fungi; phylum Ascomycota; class Pichiomycetes; order Pichiales; family Pichiaceae; genus Ogataea; species Ogataea paradorogensis. The sequence goes on from JANIVN010000009.1 coordinate 171,073, forward strand.
CTCCTCCGCTGTCCACTACGACTGAGTCATATCCTTCCCGAGTCACTTCGACGGAATCGTTTGCGAGAAGAGTTTCGTCTGATTCTGTTGTCATCAAATCTTCTATTTCTTCGCCTAAACCCAAGCTTGCTGTCAGAAGATCTGAACAGCCGGAACAAAAAGTCGCTAGTCGTGCTCCCTCAATTGGTGAGTTGTTGGGATTGCCGCAACCAAGTTCTCAAGCCGTAAGTGCAGCAGGAGCGATTGGAAATATGATGTCCCACAAGCGAACATTACTGTCATCTGCCAGTCTGACAAACACCCAATACCACTTGCAACAACAGCAGCAAATGATCAACCCAATCTTAATTGACAAACAGATACCAAAGAACATTATGAACAAACTGATGGCCAACGAGTACATTTTAAAGTTAGACAATATCTTCAAATCCGAACTGACTCACAAGCCTAATCAGTTTGTGCAGCAGAACCAAACTTTGGACGATGCAATTTTGAACAAGGTTATCATGGATAATTACCAGAGTTTAAACAGAGACTTGAAAAGTTGCATTTTGATTATCACCTCTATGGCCCGACTCTTGATCTATGAGATTAATTCTGATTTCAAACTTCAGAACCCACAATCCTCGACTCAACTTCAGGCTTTGGACTTTTATTCTAAGATTGTTGAAGTGAAGCTGACAAGTCGAAATGTTTCCATGTATGATTACGAATTTGATGAGGAGTTAAAGGAAGGATATTTGATTTTGGAACTTATGAATGTGAACAAACTGATTTTTTTGAGTGCTTATAACCCGAAAACTTTGGTAAGAGGTGGAATCAATTCCAATGTACGGGTTGGATTTAAGCTTAATGAATCTGTTTCATGGATTGATTCGTTATTAAAGGCTCGCGAACTACTACGACAAAGCAAAGATGTTCCTGATTCCAGTGTCAAGACAGCCACGAAACCAGGGGTGAAGAAGCCTCCGAGACCTGTTTCTGCAGGGAAGAACGCTAAACGGAGTTCATCACAGAACAGTATTGGAACCGTGACAACCAGTATGAAACAAATAGAGTTGGTAGATAGATCACATGCTGCGGCAGCAGCTGCTCTCGCTGTGGGGAAGAAACCGCATTGATTATTTTTTTCATGTACACTATAATGCATCGATATTATGAACAGTATTTGGCAACGACATTAATGAACGCTTCTACTAGGAGGTTCACGTCTTTAGAGGCATCATTGGCGCTTTCAAGTACCTCTTCATGGCTGGCCATTCCAGCTTGTTGATCTATGATCTCTGTTTTTCCTTTCTGTAAAACTTCCAATGCACTAACCGGAGATTCTCCAAGACCCGCGTTGGTGATTAAACTTAGACCAAAGACTTTCATCCCACCGTGCCTTGCAACAATTACTTCTGGAACAGTACTCATTCCAACACTATCTCCCCCAATGCTTCTGATAAACCTTACTTCTGCCCTGGTTTCATAAGTTGGTCCTGAAACATAACAATAAACACCTTCATGGATAGTTCTTGGAAGTTTGAGAATCTGTTTGGCTTGCTTGACAAATTCCAATCTCAAATCAAAGTCATAGGCGTCAGAAAGAGGCAAAAATCTTGGTCCATATTGATCTAAATTAGGTCCTCTAAGGGGATGGTAGCCAGAGAGACCAGGCATATTTATATGGTCGTTAATTATCATGAGATCTCCAGGTTTATAGATCGGATTAACACCACCAGCGGCATTTGTAACAAACAGAATTTGAATTCCCATAGCGGCAGCCACTCGAACAGGAAAAGTAGCTTCATCAAAAGAATACCCTTCATAAAAATGCAATCTTCCAACCATACACATCACTGGGACTTTATTTGAGCCAATTTCTCCAAATAATAGCTTTCCCACATGTCCCTGGACGGTTGAACTTTTGAAATGGGGGATTTTTTGATATGGTATCTCCACAGTCTTGCCTTGAAGAATGTCAACTATTCCTCCCAGTCCTGATCCACAGATTATCAGTGCTTTTGGTGCTAAAAGACTGGAATTGGAACTCTTTGATGCAAGATCAGCCAAAATGGACTTTTTGGCTGATTCTATCCTATCGTAAACAGATTCAGAAGTGCTCATTGATAAGGCTTGGTAGATGTTTTTATTTCGTTCATTATTTGCCCGTTCATTTTTTGGCACCCCACCTTATGTGACAGCATTGTAAAAAAAACATAAACTGTATAGTCGAGTTTTGTCTTTGTTGATATAGCTTTTTAGCGTTATCACACTCCCCACATGAGTAATTCCCCACTTGACCAGTCATCACTTCGGATGTCGAATACTCCGAGCGACCCATCCACCAACTTGTCAATCTACGACGAGTTAGCGTCGAATCTCAAAGACGTTTCGATGATCGACCTTCAAAGACACTCTCAAGAAGAATCTGGTGAAACTTCTTCGTCCAGTAATTCATCAAACATACATAACGGACGAAAGAGCACTCTTATATTTGCTGATGATATGAATGATAGCAAATCGCAACACCATACCGCAACTCATAAAGACGACGATATGATTATTGATAGTGAAAATGATATAGGACAGTCTCCGGTTGCAGAACAGGCCTCAAAAATTCAAACACCCGTTTCTGCTCAACCAGTGTTAGTTCCAACGGTATTCAAATGGACTGAAGGAGGTTCCAAGGTGTTCGTCATGGGTACTTTCACTGGTTGGAGAAAAATGATTGCGTTGAATGGACCATCTAAAAAGGACGGAAGTTTCAGCGTTCAAATAGCGTTACCTCCGGGAACTCATCGTTTCAAGTTTGTGGTGGATAACGAGGTCCGTTTTTCCAACTTCATTCCAACAGCAACAGATACTTCGGGCCATTTTGTCAATTATTTGGAAATTATCCCCTCCGAACACGAAGACTACACTAGTTTAAACGCCAGCTCCCAAACAAGTAAATCCAAATCATCTTTACGTACATTAGACTCAAAACTAGGACTCACAAAAGATGATGACGATATGGGAGATGGATATACTAGATATCATGATGGTGAAGAGTCTGCTCAAGATAGTCCCGATGAATACACTGACTCTATTCCTCCTATCTTTACCGACCCGAAGGTGATGGAAGAATATTATGTTACACTGGATAATAACCAACGTCAAGGAAATCACAACCAACAATGGTTGGTACCCCCTCAACTCCCTCCTCATCTGGAAAGTGTCATTCTCAACAGTTATAATCATTCCGATAAAGATAACACATCAGGTGCTTTGAGTATCCCAAATCATGTGGTCTTAAATCACTTGGCCACCACTTCCATAAAACATAACACTTTGGCCGTTGCAAGCATTGTCAGATACAAGAGGAAGTATGTTACTCAAATCTTGTATGCTCCCTTACAATGAATATAAATCTGATCGACTCTATCGACGCGTCGACTGCCCCAGCTTTAATTTTTTTGTTTACATTTAAATAGATCAAAGGGTTTTTGATAGGTAACCTAAATAACTTGGATCAGGCGCTTAATTCCATGTCGCGAGAGTCTTCTATCACTGTGGCAGTGAGGATTCGGCCCTTCACGACGATAGAATCTGCCAAATTATTGAAGCCTGATACCGATTCTTCAGAGACTACACTTAATGGATATGGAGTTCCTCAGAATTCTCAAAACAGATTGCTTTTACAAAATGGCATTCGTAAGATCTTAAATGCTGTTGATGACAGGATGTTGATCTTTGATCCGAGTGACACAAATCCACTAGTGGCAATGGAACAAAACGTGTTTTCTAATAACTCCAACAATTCTGACAAGCGACGTGCTAGCAGTGTTGGTAGACACAGTTCCAGAATACGAGAGCATCGATTTGTGTTTGATAAACTATTTGAGGAGGACGCTGGACAGCAGGAGGTGTACGAATTTTCCACCAAACCACTCTTGGATTCCGTTATGGATGGATTTAACGCGACAATATTTGCATATGGAGCCACTGGTTGTGGTAAGACTTTCACAATATCAGGGACCCCGGATAGGCCAGGAATAATATTCTTGGCAATGCAAGACCTTTTTAATCGAATAAATGAACAAGAAGACAAACATAGAGCAGAAGTTAGTTTGAGTTATTTGGAAATATACAACGAAACCATCAGGGACTTGCTTAATCCAGAGGCGGACCTCAGATCATTAATGTTGCGTGAAGATGAAAATAAAAGGATTTCTGTGTCTGGTCTTTCAACTCATAGTCCAGCTTCTGTCGAAGATGTGATGGATCTGGTTATCATAGGAAATAGGAACAGAACTGTTTCTCCAACGGAAGCTAATTCAACTTCTTCCAGATCGCATGCAATATTGCAAATAAATGTGGTTCAAAAACCACGTACTGCCGATCTGAATGAAGAACACACCTTTGCAACACTGTCCATAATTGATCTTGCCGGTAGTGAGCGTGCTTCGGCAACTAAAAATAAGGGAGCTCGATTACATGAAGGAGCCAACATCAACAAATCGCTTTTGGCACTGGGAAATTGTATTAATGCTCTTTGTGATCCACGAAAAAGAAATCACGTTCCTTATCGAGATTCCAAGTTAACGAGACTTTTGAAGTTTTCTCTTGGAGGTAATTGCAAGACATTTATGATTGTTTGTGTTTCTCCTTCGTCGCGCCATTATGATGAAACCCTGAACACACTCAAATATGCCGATCGGGCTAAAGAAATTCGAACAAAACTGATTCGCAACCAACATAACCTCAGTCGCCATGTGGGGTCGTATCTCAAGATGATCACTGAGCAAAAGCGAGAAATCGAGGAACTAAGAAGTAGGGAGGACAAAATGATCAACATAGGAATAGAGAAGTATGTGAAGTACAGAGAAAAGTGTTCTGGTAGATTGCGAGATTCGATTGACGAACTCAAACGGTCTTTACAACGAAATCGACAGGCAAAATTCCAAAAAGCATACATTTTGGCAGAACGAAAGCTTCTGCTTCTACAGAAACATCAAATACAACAACTACTCATTTCTTTTGAGAACAGGTTTGGACCAAGAGATGGATTGGAGGACATTGATATATTTGTTCCTGGATTTAGTGAGTTAACAGATCTTTGTGAGCAACTATATGGAGAGCTTGATACACGAGTTAAGGATTTAGAAAGTCAATATGGCAAACCCAACGAGCTTGATTTCATAATTAAGGATTCATCTGCTTCACTGCTGAGGTCCCTCACGGAATTGGAAACATGGTCCTCAGATGACACCCAAATGTATCAGGAAAAAGTCAATCATTTGAAAGAATCGGTAGAAAAATCTATATTATTTGACTCATCCATCATTTTTGATCGATCCATCAAGAATTTTAACTCTTTCAATTTCGTTTTTGAGTCTTTACAACATCAAACGGCTATTTTACTTGATATCTCGTCAGAAAATGAAGATGCGTTGAATAATGTTAATAATTCGTTACGAGAAATGGTTGCAGAAACCAAGAATTCTCTTTCGCAGATTTTAGAACAGAGGGGTCGGGTTGTACTAGATACATCTGCCTTGCTGACTATAGAGAAACCAAGAAAGCCGGAACCCTCAGATGTTGTTCTTACACCGGTGAAACAATCTAAACGGTTATCATCGTCTCCACTGATAAAAAGCTTCTCAAAGCTCAATAGAATTGAATCTGGGTCTAAATCCTTGAAAAACAGGTCACTATCGGATACATCTGTTAAACAAACAAAAAAAGTGAGATGGGAGGTTCCTAGTACTGAAGACTCAGACGTAAGTATGAATGAGGTAATGGGTACCAAGAAATTTGTATCCTCACCTTTACGAGAAGAATCCAGAGCTGAGGAAATGGAGATCCCTGCAAAGTTACAAGATATATCACCATCAACAATCAAATTGACCTCCAAATCGCTACAGCCTACCGAGAGTTTCAGTTCTGGACGATTGTCTCCTGTTCAATCGTTGATAACCCCAGGATTAGGAGGAGATTCAAAGTTCCAGTTTGGACTTACCACCATTCCAATTCTTACTTCTCCTCAGTTTGTGAAAATGAGGGAATCTCCAACATTGGAAAACGATGGTGACGATAGTATGATGGCATTGGATTCTGGGGTGAGCTCTGCAAGCACAGATAATAGAGAGTGAGAAAAAAAAATGTTTTTCTTATTTATTATTCATGACACGAAGATGGTTTAGCGGGTCTTTGACTAGATTGAACGATTCAAAGCGTACTCCGTTGAATCCACACAACTACTTCTACCGCGTGCTGGCTGTGCCTTTCTTGAAAGTTAGTGCTGTTAGTTTGTGCACATTCTATGGAATGAAGTATTTATGGCTATATTTGGAAGACGACGAGATAAAAGCTACCAAAGAATAGATTCCTAGCAATTCAAATGCCTATAGAAAATATGTGGAAGAAGAGATTATGGTTGGCCTATTTGAAAGAGTTTTTCAATCTTGACTCAACAGCATCCAGGAAACCGGTTGTGGTCACAAAATCCTTTCTGTTAATCAACAATGCAAGATCTTTGGTCATGATTCCATCCTTGGAAACAGTGTCCAGAACAGACTGTTCTAAAGTATCAGCAAATTTAACAACGTCTGGTGTGCCATCCAATCTACCTCTTTGGGCAATACCTCTGGACCAAGCAAAGATAGAGGCAATTGAGTTGGTTGATGTTTGCTTACCTTGTTGATGTTGTCTGTAATGTCTGGTGACGGTTCCGTGTGCTGCTTCAGACTCAAAGGCCTTTCCATCAGGAGTCATCAAAACAGAGGTCATCAGGCCGAGGGAACCGAAACCTTGAGCAACAATGTCCGACTGAACATCACCGTCATAGTTCTTCAAAGCCAGCACAAATCCACCTTTGGATTTGATCATTTGAGCCACCATATCATCGATGAGTCTGTGCTCATACCAAATTTCTCTGGCCTCAAATTCAGACTTATAGTTAGCTTCATAGATTTCCTGGAAAATGTCCTTGAATCTACCGTCATATTTCTTCAAAATGGTGTTTTTGGTTGACAAGTACAGAGGGAGTCCTCTGTTCAAAGCCATTTTGAACGAAGAATGAGCAAACCCACGGATACTCTCCTCTGTGTTGTACATTGCTAATCCAACACCTGGTCCCTTGTAATCAAACACCTTGAATGTCTGAGCCTCTCCTCCATCTTTCGGAGTGTACACCAATTCCAAAGAACCTGCACCAGGTATCACAAGATCGGTAGCCTTATATTGGTCTCCATGAGCATGTCTACCAATGATAATTGGTTTCTCCCAACCGGGAACCAACCTAGGAATTTCAAGAGTACCAGCTTCTTCTCCGCCAATCACAATGGGTTCTCTGAACACGGTTCCTCCCAAAATGTTTCTGATGGTTCCATTCGGAGAGACCCACATTTTCTTGAGACCAAACTCCTTGACTCTTGCTTCATCAGGAGTGATAGTGGCACATTTGACACCAACTCCATACTTCTTAATGGCCTCAGCGGCATCAATTGTGATCTGGTCATTGGTCTTGTCTCTGGATAATATACCCAAATCATAATATTTGAGATCAACGTCCAAATATGGCAAAACTAACTTCTTTTTGATGATATCCCAAATAATTCTGGTCATTTCATCACCATCCAATTCGACAATCGGATTTTTCACTTTGATCTTGTTGAACGCAACATGGGCGCTAGAAAAACGCCGAATCGAACCAACAGAGTGTTTGATAGATTGCATCATTCTATATAGTGGAGAAGAAAGTTTGATTTTTTCATCGGATTCCGGAGACCGGTCAATTAATAGATTACATAAGCAATAAAAAAGACTCAGAACGCATATCCAAGAGTGTGATCGTACCACCATCCAAGCGTCTTCTTGCCACCACGAGCAATTTTTCTTTGTTCGTCTGCAAGAAGGTATTCTTCAGTTTCGGCGTCAATCACGTCTTTGTAGGTAACGAGATCGGCTTCCTCTGGTTTGACAGCTTTAGTTTTCATTATGATCTTGTAACCAAACAATGAGATTAAAAAGACCGGAATACCGATGTATGAGGTGATGAAAGTCTTGTAGGCAAATTCGTCACCAATGAACACAGTGAACGATTTAGTGAGGGAGATCAAGATGCAGAAAAACAGAGCAAAGTATGTTCCATATGGTTGAAGTGGAGCATAATAAACGAACTGTTTTCTGTCATAACCTTGAGCCTTCACAGCTCTGACGAAATAGATGTAAGTGACCAAGATGGAGACCCAGGTTAATAGACCAAAGATGGACACCACGTTGACAAAGTAATTAAAGATGGTAGCCGAGGAAGATGAGCAAACCATGAAAGCCAACAGACAGAAAAGACTGGAGAAAATCAAGGCATAAACAGGAACTCCATTCTTGTTAGTTTTGGAGAAGAATTTAGGGAACATTCCGTTGGCAGAGAGAGCATAGACATTTCTGGTAGCAATGTAGAGATCCGAGTTTGTGGCTGAGAAGATGAACAGAAGAACGCAAGCGTTGATCACATGAGGAAGACCTTCAATTTTGGCGTTTCTGATAGCAACCACAAATGGAGAAGCTGTAGCAGAGGTGGAGGCCTTTTTAGCAGCCAACAATTTAGGATCATTATAGGCCACACAGCATCCGAGCAAGAACACAGACAGGACATAGAAAACCAGAACACGGTAGAAAGTTAGTCTAATAGCCTTCTTAATAGTGTATCTTGGATTTCTGGCTTCACCAAAAGTGATACCAACCAACTCAGTACCGAGATAAGCAAAGACTGCAGTGACCATGGTAGACCAAAAAGCGACGAACTTAGAAAGAGCTTCGGATTCAACACCACTGTAAGGAGCAAATGAGCCAGGATTATGCCAGTATCTAAATCCAATCCGATCTCCTGTTGGAGAACCTCCAAGCATGATACAGAGAAGTAGAAGAATCAGACCCAAAATGGTGATGACTTTAAGAGAGGAGAGCCAGAATTCAAATTCTCCAAAGAACTTGACACCGAAATAGTTGATAATGATCACAACAACCAAGATGATGGCCACCCATACACCAGGATTGACAGTATCAGCATCGACCCAATATTGCATAACTAATGAGCCTGCCACTAACTGATTTGGAGAGATGATGAGATACTTGCACAAATAAGCAATACCAACAGCGAATCCGAGAGATTCATCGCAGTATCTTTTAGCATATCCGGTAAAACCTTCTGGAAGAGGAATGAAACTAGCCATTTCACCTAAAGCACACATGACGAAATAGACGATCAAACCAACAAGAGAATACGAGATTAAGACACTACCCGGACCGGCACCGGCTAAAGCAGAAGAGGTACCGATCAACAAACCGGTTCCGAGGGCACCACCTATGGCGATCATGGTGACATGTCTAGCCTTCAGATCTTTCTTCAAACGATGACCGTCTTCCATAGCCACAGGGCCCATTCCAGCTCCAAAAGGAGACTTTTGCATTTCTAGAGCATAATCATGAGTGTGAACTGACACGAGAGATTGAGACCCTGACGCCAATCCAGTTTTGAACTCTTTGCCCATAATAAATAAAAAATGGTTTAGTGTTGACGGAAAAAGATTTGTTATATAGACTGAGTTTTTGCAGAAAAATATATAGTGCATTGACACAATAATCCGTTTATTGTTTCATGCGTAAGGGTTTCTTGTTTGAAAGCCTCTTTTTGGAAAAATAGTTGTGTTTATTGCCGTAAGATCTGCACGGCTTCTGCTCGCGTAGCATGATTGTTTGAATTTCTGCCGTTTTTGCGGTCTTGGCATGGGGCATTATAGATAAGACCTGGATAAGATTTGGGTTTCTTTATATGCCCACTTGATAGTTTTATCAATAACTGATCTTCTTAAACCATATTCGGCTGCTATTTCTTCCTTCAATATGGTTATCAATTTGGATTGATCGAAATGGATTTTATCATGAATTTCTTTTGAATATGCACCGTAACATAATCTTAGGTCTAATTCTTGTCTATTTTCAATTGTTTCTGGTAGATCAAAGATGTTGAATAACCTACTTATCATCATTTTTTGAGTATGATATTTGGATCCCAATTCATCGGCCAGATTTTCCTTTGAGATAATTGGTAACATTTTCTTTTCAAAGTAGTCCAAATATGATTTGGTCTCTAGTTCGTTCCAAGACACTAAATCCAAGAAATTAGATCGATTGACAATCTGATTATGAATTGAATCGGTTCGTTCATTATATAGATCATTCCAGATGTTGTATTTGATTGGATTTTCAGAAAAATACCGATCACTGGCAACCAAAATTAGTCCCCAAATTCGTAATTCTGATGACGGAATATTATATTGTAATCTGAATTCTGAAAAATGTATCAATTTGCTTACCAATATAATCACTTCTATTGGTAGTCTTAATTGAATAACGGAACGAGTCAATAATGGTAACCAATTCAAATTAATCTCAAATTCATCAATCAAATCCAATTCTCTCATTAAACGATTCATCTTAATGAAATGATCAACTCGATCACCAGAAGGACCATGGAAAATTCGTAAAGCATGAACAGGAACTCTTAATCGAAGATCAACAGGAACCACATTTTCTGCGCGCAAAAATGGAACCTCTCCACTGCAAACCAATCTCCATAAATCATTGAAATATATAGGAATTCTCATCCTTATGATTCCAAAGTAACATAACACTAAAAGATCGGATACACTAGGAACACTAGAAAAATCAGCACTTTGACTAAAATTTGTCCCTGTACTTTGTTTGGTATGTTTCTTCTTCAAATATAAAGCCCAATATCTCTTAACAGCTTGTTGATATCCGATTGGTAAGTTCAGTTTGATTTCTAACATCTCAGTCTGTCTCATTAAAATGATCTGTAAACATTGTACCAATAATTTTCGTAATTCCATTCCATGAGCATAATCTCGTTGTTGTTCTTGTAAAAGTTGTTGACTTCGTAGTTTCTTTGCTTGAGTGTCTGTCAACCCAGCAACATTTCTTAATCTTCGAGAGAACGCTCCTGATGTCTGTTTATCCAACTGTTCTTCTTCATCATCAATTTCAACATCATTTTCATTCACATGACCATAATAACATACATTTCGTCCATCTATTCGCTTCCATAAGTTCGAAGTACAGTTTTCTACTCCACAAACAGGTCCTCGAACATATCCAGAACTCATTGATTCGACGCGTCGAAAAGTATTTTTTTATAATAAATTTATTTTCTTCCTAATTAGAAGAATGGATCTAGAGATCCTTGATAGACAGGAAAAAATCCCCAATGATCTATTGAAGTATTGGAAATTCCGTTATGGATTGTTCAGTAAGTTTGATGATGGAATCAAATTGACAAGAGAACTTTGGTTTAGTGTAACTCCTGAAGATCTGGCTATTTATGTTGCCAAATTTATCAAACATTGTTATCCAGAAACCCAAACAGTGATGGATTTATTCTGCGGAGGAGGTGGAAATTCAATTCAATTGATCAGATTGTTTCAAAATTGTATTTGTGTGGATTTTAATGAAACTAATTTACAATGTACAGCCAATAATATATACGTTTATTTTGATCAAGAACAACTTGAAAAAGCAGGAAAATCATTGGAATTTATCAATTGTGATTGGAAATATGCTATGAAAACATCCAAGACTGATAATGAAGTCGAATATCACAAAACTCAAGACATAATACAAAATTTAAAAGTGGACATTATCTTTGCTTCACCACCTTGGGGAGGTCCTGAATATCTCAAACAAAAGAAGTTTGATCTTCAAACTCTTCAACCATTACCATTAGATCAACTCTTACAAACTTGTTCTCGACTTTCATCTCAAATAGCCTTATTTCTTCCTCGAAATTCCGATCTAAACCAACTAGAATCCATCTCCAAGTCTGTTTTTGGACCCAGCGTTAAAGTTCGAATCTCTAAACTCAAAATCAATGGTAGAATTAAAGGACTTCTATGTCTTTGGGGAGCCAAATTTTATGATTACCAAAGAAATTAATAATGACTCAAGAAAAAAGATAGCTCGAAAAAAGTTTGTGAAACAAGAGGGATATATATAGGATGGTTCTTGACTTCTAATTCGTAATTCAACCAATCAAGACTCATTATGTCTCGAATACATCCTACCTCGACTTTCGAAGAATTACCGTCATTTTCATCCGGAACTCCATCCGAAAATTATTGTCAAGAATTGGATCTAATTGTTCGTTTGATCTATATCTTGACAGGTGAATGTCATTTGGACGTGTCTAGAAAACAAGTGATTTCATTTTTCAAACCCATTTCGACATATTCTGGCTATTTATCCATTACAGCGTGGTTATTTGCCCAAATACCTCAGGTTATTAGGAATTATTCCGAGAAATCTGTTGAGGGTCTTTCATTAGGATTCTTATGTTGTTGGTTTGCAGGTGATTTTCTGAACTTCACAAGTTGTTTGATGACAGATGCGATGATGTTTCAAACTCTTTTAAGTTCCTATTATCTCATGATCGATATTGTTCTTGCTGCCCAGTTCTATTATTATAGTCAACTGTATCATAATCCACAATCAAGATTTTTCCACAAAAAACGAGCCAAACGACTTGGACCAATCTCTTCACCTAGATCTGCTTTAAGAACAGCTTTAGACGCGCATCATATTGCAGAAATGGACACAGGGTTATCAAATCAAATGTTTGTCCCTGCTGAACATATTTCCACCCCTATCTCGATACAGAATCATTACTCAACACAAGGAACCTCAATCAAAAATAGTTTCACTAAATTGATCAGTTCTAGTTTCATCATGGGATTCAGTAAGGCTCAAGCTGCTCCTTTGATCTCATTCGGACCATCCCAAAATAAAACCAACAATTCTGCATTATTTAAAATCATTCATGTGTTATCATCCCTATCCATCGTACAATGGGGCAACATTTTAGCTTGGTGTTGTACCTTGCTTTATGTTGGATCCCGGTTTCCTCAGATCCTCACTAATCACAAAATCAAAACTACAAAAGGAATATCCCCTAAATTCATCATGTGTGCTATATTGGGAAACGTTTGCTATTCAATGTCATTGGCTACTTGTAAATCGGCTATAAAAGGAGGAGAAATATCTAGACAATTTTGGCAAGCAGAATTAAGCTATTTTTTGGGAGCAATAGGAACTGTCTCTTTAGATTGCACTCTATTGATTCAATGGTATAAATGGGATTATAATAGACCACCCAACCAATCTCCTCCACATATGAATACTGCTGCTAGTCGAAGAGAAAGTATTACAATTGATGATTATCACAAATTAATGAAAATAAAGAGCCCCGTTAATGGTGCAACCAGCATGAAGATCCCAATGTCTTCACAACATGCTCGTAAATTGAGCGAACATACACCTTTATCACCTATCGATTTCCTATTGGATGATTACATGTTTAATGCAAAATCATACAATAGCAAGAAACAATTTGACGAAGCCATGAAAATGTCAAATTACGGTTCGATTTCTTAAGCCATTTCAATTATCCTTTTTTGGAAACCAAATAGACCCAAAAAGGATTGACATTTGCAGTATTAAAATAATTTTTAGCCTATCCACGCCCTCAACAACTATGGGTGGCAAAGGGAAATAATTTGGGGGGTTTAAAACTTAGGTTTCTTATCTAAAGAGGTTATAAGATATCGGGAGATTAAAGGTTCATTGAGAAATCGTATAGAATCACCCATTTTTAACCACATTGTGAATACTAAAAAATGAAGCTTTCGGTTCATGCCCTTTACACTCTCGCTATTATGTTGGGTCTCGGCTCCTTGACAGACGCCAAGGTTCACAAGGCCGTTATCAAGAAAGAGCCTATTTTGGAGACGATCAATGATTCCAGTTTCCCAGATTATTTGAGCTCTTTGAAGCAAAAATACATCTCTTCTTACAATAGAAACATGGCCGCCCAACAAACCAAGCAGCACGCTTTTGTTCCATTTATTGAGCTTGAAGAGGTGAATACAAAAGATGGTCACAACACTCCTTTAACCAACTACATAAATGCTCAATATTATACCGAGATTCAGTTGGGAACTCCAGGTCAATCTTTTAAGGTTGTCCTTGATACTGGTTCCTCAAATTTGTGGGTTCCTGGTTCAGAATGTTCTTCCTTGGCTTGCTACTTGCACACCAAGTATGACAGCGAATCTTCATCCACATATTCCAAGAATGGAAGCTCTTTTGCTATCCAATATGGTTCTGGTTCCTTGGAAGGATTTGTTTCTCAAGATACTTTAACTCTTGGAGATTTGGTGATTCCTAAACAAGATTTCGCCGAGGCCACAAGTGAGCCCGGTTTGACGTTTGCCTTTGCCAAATTCGACGGAATTCTTGGTCTTGCTTACGACAGTATCTCTGTTGATGGAATTGTTCCACCGGTCTACAAGGCTATCGAATCGGGATTGTTCGATTCTCCGCAATTTGCATTTTATCTTGGTGACTCCACCAAGTCCTCGGATGGTGGAGAGGCTACTTTTGGTGGTTATGATGCATCCAAGTTCACTGGAGACATCACCTGGTTACCAGTCAGAAGAAAAGCTTACTGGGAAGTTAAATTCAACGGTATTGCTCTCGGGGACGAATATGCGCCTTTGGACAACACTGGTGCAGCAATTGACACTGGTACTTCGTTGATTGCATTGCCTTCTCAATTGGCCGAAATCTTGAATGCTCAAATTGGCGCTGAAAAGTCTTGGTCTGGTCAATATACGATTGATTGTGCAAAGAGAGACTCGTTGCCAGATCTCACCTTCAACTTTGATGGCTACAACTTCACCATTGGTCCTTATGATTACACTTTAGAGGTTTCAGGATCTTGTATTTCTGCATTCACTCCAATTGATCTACCTGCTCCTATTGGACCTATGGCCATCATTGGGGACTCTTTCCTTAGAAAGTACTATTCCGTTTATGACTTGGGCAAGAACGCTGTTGGACTTGCCAAGGCTGTGTGATTTTATTAGCATGATTTTGCATCACGTGTGCTTTGTCTCTTCTTAAAGTGATTTTCTTTTTGTCTCTATATTATTTGCTATAAAACATGAAAGTTTGGGTTTCTCGAGACGTGATCAACAATTGTTTAGATCTGCTCTTTTTCGTTTGTTTCCTTCCTGTTCTGTATTTTTCCTTTTCCTGTCCATTGAATTTGGCTGTCTTTTTCTTATCGTCAATAAATTTAAATCTGCCTCGTCCTGCGGCTCGACGGCTACTTTTTTCTCTTCGCGCGTAGCTGATTTGAACAATCCTGTAGAGTCGTTAATGACCACTTTATATGCCAATTTTTCAGCTCGTTGTTTGTCGATAAACAAGCTTAAAACATCTCCATTAAACAATTTGGTCTTGTTGCCCTTTTTGAGCTTTTGATCGTTAACATAACATCCATTAGTACTATAATCCAGAATCCAGATATCCTCTAATCCCATAGCAGGAGATTCATAGATCGAGGAAGTCGTTGTGATTGGATGACGCTTTTTCATGATCACAGCATGTGTTTTAGAAATTCTTTCATCCATGATTGTATGGTCCAATGAATCTAATCTGCCAACTGAGAAAAACGGTTGTCCTTGCTTGATATAGATTGTAGATTCATAATCGTGAGAGATATTGGATGGGAGTAATTTCAAAGTTAAAAAGGTTCCTGGAGGCACATTTTCTTCATCTTGATAAACAACTTCTGCTGGAGGAAGAGAATGTGATTCGACCCTATCAATCTCTTGAATGGAGTCTTCTAATTCAGCTACTCCTGTGGTTTGAACTCGTTGACTTGGTTTTGGAACTTGAGGTATTTTGAAAACTGGTGGTTTTTCCGACTTAAAAGTAAGAGATTGGGACATTCGCTGTTGATGAGATTGACTTTGAGATAGACTTACTTGAGAACCAATATTAGTGATTTCATCAATCCAAGGATGTTTAAGAGCCTGCAAAGCATCCAAACGTAATGAAACATCGGTCTCTAATAATCGATTGACAAAATCTCGTCCTTCTAATGATATTCCATTTTCTTTAAGTAATGATTCATGATAATTTCCATGAGTGATATTTTTGAACAAAGTTTCCTGAGTTGATCCACTGAAAGGAAGATGAGCGGTTAAAATCACAAATATCAAACATCCAATTGACCACATGTCCACTTTGTTGGAATAAGAGTCCTCGAATACTCTACCGTTACCCATATATCGTTTCTTAGAAACACCCAATTTAGCTCCATATTTTCCAGTAATCACCTCCGGAGCAAGATACGCCAGTGTACCACAAAATGTCTTCATTATACTGGCAATTCCTTGACGTTTTGCCAACCCGAAATCGGTTATTTTGATAGTCACTGGATCATCCTCAGCTATCAATATATTATCTGGCTTAAGATCTCGATGTGAGATACCTTTGGAATGAACATATTCAATGGCTTGTATAATTTGTTTCGAGATTTCCCGTCCAGCAGCCTCTCCCACAGATCCATATGAAGCAACGAAGTCCATCAAGTCTCCTCCAGAGACAAATTCCATCACCAAATAGTAATGATCAGCATCCTCATAAGAAGCCTTCAATCTGACGATTCCTGGATGATCCAATCGTTTTAGAATTTCCAGCTCTCTCGTGACACCGTCCATTCCACCCGTCAAAGCTTTTTTCTTGCTGATGATCTTGACCGCAAACGTTTCACCAGTTGCTCGTTCAATGGCTTTCTTCACAGTGGCGAACGCCCCAGATCCAACAATCTCATCACGAACAATGAAATCACGATGAATCCCTGTGTTAGCACTATTACTATTACCTTCTGGCGTCTCGTCGCGCGCACCATTCTTGGGAAAATGAACCACAAATCGGATCACATCCGAAGCCACTCCAATTCCAATACTAATCTCATCTCCTTGTGTAAGTATATAATTAGTTCCCTTGATTAATTTGGTTCCATTGACCCATGTTCCATTTGTAGCGATATCTTGAATCATCAAATTGTCACTCGAGCCATGGTTTGAACCTTTAGTACTCATCCAAAGCTTAAAATGTTTATTACTGATTCTATTGCTCTTAGTTTTCAGTGGATAATCACAACTTTCAATTCTTCGTCCAAAAATCCATTCTTGTTTATCCTCTAATGTATCAGTTTTTAGGATCACATCAATGTATCCTTTACCTCGACAGATATCAGTACTAGTTGTACAGATTAGACGACAAACCACTCCCGTGCTGATCAGCTCTCGAGCCAAAACATCTACTCCAGGAGAATCCCAAGCACTCGGTTGAGTAGGTTGAGTCGCCTGGGTTTGTCTTCTTTGGGACTCATCCATGACACTAATTAAGAGACGCGTCTGGCTGAAAAATAATTTTTGAAAAAAATCTTAGAAAAGTTGAAAAATGCAGACGAAACGGAAGTTTGACGATTTGGATCGTCAAAAATCACATTCGGGCATAACCGAGTCCGATGTTGGAATTACCGAGTATGTTTATAAGGGGACCAATCGAGTGACGGGTTTGTTGAAACAGAGATATACTGATTTCTTGGTCAATGAAATTGATATGAATGGTCAAGTAGTTCATTTAGAAGACTTGGGTTTTTCTGAAGAGACTAAAACTGAACCAGAGAATGAAGAGAAATCAAAGAAAGGAAAAATTGAAATTTCTGAACAGCAACGTGAGGATTTGGCCAAAATAATTGGAATGTCCGATGTCGATAGAATATTACAACTATTCACCACGGGAGACAAAATGGAGACTGAAAAGAGCTTTGAAAGTAAGGATGAACGTACTTTGCTGCATAAAATGCTCAGAGAAGTGTTTAAATACAGATTGGATACTTTGACGTTGGCCAATAATCATTTCCAAATATCATTGAGTACCAAAAGTAGCAAGCGAAGAATAACCATCAAACATAATTTGGGAGACAGAAAGCAGTTCCTTCATGCAGTGATGTATAAGGAGAATAAAGAGACCATGGAAGTTGCAAATTTGTTAGCCAAATTCTTGAATATTCCATCTAAACAGATCAAATATGCTGGAACCAAAGATCGACGTGGTGTCACTGTTCAGAAGATTTCTTTCGAACGTATTTCAATTGAACGAATCAACAATTTGAATCGGGCATTACGTGGATTTCAAATAGGAGGGTTTAGTTATTCAGACGACTCTTTAAAATTGGGAGATTTAAAAGGTAATGAATTCATTATCACTATTAAAGATGTTGCTCTTCCAGATGGAACCAATGATATTGAAACTCTGAAACAGAAGATGAGTCCAATTTTTGAATCTTTGAGCAAATATGGATTCATCAATTACTTTGGAATGCAGAGATTCGGAACATTTTCTGTCTCGACTCATGAAGTTGGTAAATATTTACTACAAACTGAATGGAAGCAAGCTGGAGAATTAATTTTGAGTGAACAAGAAGTTGTGTTACCCGATTCCATTGAAGCCAGAAAGATCTGGAAAGAAACAAAAAACCCTTCTGAGGTTTTGAAGAAGATGCCAAGACGATGTAATGCTGAATTTGCAATTCTGGGCCGGTTACAACGTGAACAAAAAGATTCAGATAATGAATACTCAGCAAACTCATATTTTAAAGCCATAATGGGTATCCCAAGAAACCTCCGAATTATGTATGGTCATGCTTATCAATCATACATTTGGAATAAAGTGGCCTCTGAGAGAGTTTTGCTGTTTGGAATGAAAGTGGTAGCAGGAGATCTGGTTATTGATGATTCGGAATTGGTGGAGAAGGACGAGGATTTCGAAGAAGACGTCAAAGAAGACACTTATGTGAGAGCCAAACAGGTGACTGAAGAAGATGTCGAGAATAACACATACACTATTAACGATATAGTGCTCCCTACTCCAGGATTTGATGTTCAATATCCAGCCAACGAAGTATTACGTCAGAAATACGTGGATGTAATGGCAGCAGATGGACTCGATCCGTTCAAGATGTCCCGTAGAGTCCGGGAATTTTCTCTTGCTGGTTCTTATCGTCATGTGTTCGCTCGGGTAGAGAATCTGAAATATGACTTTTGCAACTATAATGACAACATGGATTCGTTAGTTCGCACAGATCTGGAAATTTTACGCTTACGTCAGCAAGGAGAAGATATTGGGCGGGTCAAAGTTGGAGAAAATGTTGGAACCAAGGTTGGAATGATTATTCAAATGCAACTTGGTGTTTCTACATATGCTACTATGGCTTTAAGGGAGGTGTTAGATGGAGAGCAGTAATAAATTAGTGATGCGCCTAATATTCAAAATAAATAGGGCAGATGGATCCCTAAAAAATGTATTTTTTTTATCTCTTAATTACAAGGACCGCTGTATTGTGTTGAGACTTTGATATTGCTTTTTCATTGCTTATTATTGCTATATGTTACGCCAAATCTCACTTAGTGAAGAAGTTGCTGCGATTCACCCGTTGTCAAACGATACGGGGAATAGTTTAAGGGGTACCAAGTCACGGCTTCCGTCGCTTTCTTCGTTACTTGGATCTGCCGAGAATGGTAAGGAAGAGAAGATGAGCTTTAGACGACTAGCATGGAGTCTGTTACATAGTGACAGCAAAGCTGGTGCTGCCAATAAGGACACTGAGATTGATGATTTTGGGAAAGGAGGAGTTGGTGATGATGAAAGGGATTCATTACGTTATTATGAGACAGCCAAAAATTATAGTGTTTCGTCTTCGAAAGCTTTGAATCGAAAGCTTGTTGGTGATATTCGCAACAATACTTCAAGACAAAGCCAGGCATCGCGCCAATATGCCGAGCCTGGAGAGAGGGATGAGACATTGTTGACGCGGCTAATGGAATCAAATCTCAAAATTCGACAAGGGTCACGCAATTCGGAATATGATACTGAAGCAAATGGTGACAGTAGAGGATCTGCATCAAGACATCTAGGATTAGGAAAGAAAACGGGCAATGTTGCAGCAGATAATGCGCTCAAAATGAACGAAAACATTGTCAACACTCCATATCAAGTTGATCGGAAATTGACCAAGGACGGACTATTGGAAGCAATTGTACGTGAGTCACGGGTAGTTATGTTATCCAATATTCATCGTAGCACCAGCTTGACCAGTATTATGAGTCAAATTTATGGAGGTCCTTTGGAGAAGGTTAGATTACTAGATAAATCCAGTTTGAGCGAGATATCCCATGAACTTAACAAAGGTATCAATTGGGATGAAACCATGTTGCATCTATATTTCGAAAAAGAAGATCACGCGTTGACATTTATGGAGTTTGCTTCGACTGGAAGATTCATTGTTAACGGATACCATTTGCATCCTTCATGGGTTCCTCGAAGTGGGATTGTTGAGAGTGAGGATTATCTATGCTATAACGAGATAGAAAGCTCAGAATCCTTAGAAATGATGAATGGTCCAGAATCTGCCAGAAGAGTGTTGGTTTTGAAGAGACCAGTTCTTGCTAAAAGTAAGCTCAACAGTCATATTAATGCTGAGAAGAAAAGACCTAGTTATCCCGATCCAATTCTTAATTATTCTGACGATTTCGATCTAGTCAATGTTCGCACTGATTTCTTGCAATACGGTCCGATAGTGGAGATTCTGCCTGTTGTTTCCAGGAAGCTCTGTTTCGCTGTGCAATACTTTGATGTCCAGAGCGCTATTGCAGCCAAACATGCTATTCAAGCTAAGGGCAACTTTGATGACACTCATATGAGTGTCAAATACAAAGATTGGTACATTTGGTACGGTCGTGATCCTGCCGATAAGGCTGCTTTGTTTGTTTAAAACTGTTACACTTTTTTTAGCCGCACAAAAAATGTATGGAAATAAATTTTCTTTCTAGTAGACAGTATGAAGATAGGTTTGACGGCCTTTGCTCCAAGCAAGATCCTAGTCACTAGTGTTCCTCAACTTCAGTTATTGAAGTCCAAGAAGACCATTAAGGATCTGGTGTTAGTCGAGAAACCTCAAGCTAGTGTATTCAGTATCAACGCAACTAGTTGGTATCGATTTTTCAAATGTTATGTCCAATTTTTCAAAGCCGGAATCACCAATGTGTATTACAATTATAAGCATTTAAAATCCAACGTTTATGATCAAAACTTGTTTTTGATAGTTAATGGATTGACTGCAAATGATATGGCCACTGGAGAAGTGAAAGATCGGAAATTGGCCCTCAAGAATTCTACTGTTCCCAAAGTGATCGATGAATTGGCTACAGTGGTGACATGTCTTAAGAATTCCGGAACTCTTGACATGAATCAAAAACAAATTAAGCTCCTTCGTACAGATTTTCAGACTATGTTAAGAACAAGACACGATTTGCCACGACTACCTTTGTTCGCAGTGTTATTTGCTCTATTCGAGGAGTTCTCATTGCCAATATATTATTTATTTCCGTCCTTAATTCCGTCAACTTGTGTGTTTCCGGCATTCATTAAATTTTACCATAAACGCAGTATTAGGGCACAACAGAAACTATTCGATCTTCGTGGGGATCGCAAAAATGATGAAATAATCCAACAAACCCCATTTTCGATGTCAGAACAAGAACTCAGATCCGTTTGTGATCTGCTCCGTCTAGGTTCACCATTTTCAACTACAGATCGGTTGCGTCAGATTTTGCTAGAGAAGTACAAAGAATTAGTGGTTGACACCCATCTTTTGAAACGCGATGGTGGTGTGGACTCTCTAGATCGTTTAGAGGTTCTTGCTACATGTCTAGATCGAGGATTGATAGATTGGCCAACTTTACTCGAACAACTCAAATCCAAAGACGAAAGTTTGTATGACCAACTTCAAGAGGCCGATATGCGCGAACGCTTACAGCGTCATTTGGATTTGTTCGATTCTCGAGGCTCAAACGTAGGAATTATTGGAACCTATTAGAGCTTGTATATATTTGCTGTGTAAGGATGTTTTGCAGCAAAAATGCTGGAACTGGATAGGATCAGCAAAGAATTTTTATATTTAAAGTTATAAGTGTGAAGCAGCGAAGAACTGAATCTTGTGATTGTTCTGTTTGGATCGACTGGCAGTGCGCGCAGATCACGAAGCTTCTATTTTTTTTAAAGATAGTTGACAATTTGGACGGGCGCTTTGGAA
Source organism: Ogataea paradorogensis (assembly GCA_030555885.1). Taxonomy (NCBI): domain Eukaryota; kingdom Fungi; phylum Ascomycota; class Pichiomycetes; order Pichiales; family Pichiaceae; genus Ogataea; species Ogataea paradorogensis. The sequence continues at coordinate 193,127 of JANIVN010000009.1, forward strand.
CGCGAATATCGATAGAGAGAAGAGTTACAAGGTCAGAGTTGTAGGAGCAAAGTGACAAGATGCCTAATTTTCATTCTTTAGCCAATTTGGCTCATAAACATCATGATGATAATCATCATAAGGATACAGGACCTGTTTTACCAGGAATGGGTACGGTCATGATGACTCATTCTACGAGCTCTCGACGTTCATTTTTTGGTATAAGTATGGGAAAGGCGTCTTCGAATGAATCCCATGACTCGCTACATTCAGATGAACATCAAAATCATGCCCATTATCAACAAAATCCTCACGAATTGGAACGTCGGGGAGTTCAACGAAATACCTCAATGGTCCAATTGAAGCGGTTTTTCCGGCCAACAAAAAAACATGAAGCGGCTGGATCGAGTGGCTCCATACACAGCCACAGAATGGCTGAATCGGGCTCGAGTCACGGCTCTCCAAGAGGCTCTCATACTGAGCTTGCCTCGCCTACTTTTACACATGATGCCAACAACAACATGATTGTTCGGCCCGATCCGCGCTTCTGGGACGATTTGGAAGGTTCTCTTACCAAAAAGTACGGAAAATTGGGGAAAGTTTTGGGTTCTGGAGCGGGCGGATCCGTGCGGCTTCTTGTGCGGGAAAGTGACGGAGTGACATTTGCCGTGAAAGAATTTGTTCCCCGAAGACCAAATGAGAGTGTTAAGGAATATGCTCGAAAATGTACTGCCGAGTTTTGTATTGGCAGTACCCTTCATCATCCTAATATCATTCAGACCATAGACATCATTAGTGAACACAATCAATATTTTGAAATTATGGAATATGCTCCTATCGACTTTTTCGGAGTGGTGATGGCAGGGAAAATGACTAGATCTGAGATCAATTGCTTTCTTAAGCAGATCACCTTGGGAGTCCAATATCTACATTCTGTTGGATTAGCTCATCGAGATTTGAAGCTTGATAATTGTGTGGTGACTACCGATGGTATTTTGAAGCTAATTGATTTTGGATCCGCTGTGGTTTTCAAATACCCATTTGAAGACGAAATCGTTCATGCTCATGGAATTGTTGGATCAGATCCATATCTTGCTCCGGAAGTTTTGACTTCAACGGAAAATTATGACCCTCAATTGGTCGATATATGGTCTATTGCCATTATCTATTGTTGTATGACATTGAGACGGTTTCCATGGAAGGCTCCTAAACCTGAAGATCCAAGTTTTGGATTGTATTGTCAAGAAGACGATGTCCCTCATGATTATTTGGACAGTGCTAGACATCACAAACAGTTGTTAGTGGAAAGGAAAAAGAAGATGTTGGAACATCGACAGAATGATGAGAATTCCAAGGAAAGCACTACCAAGACGACAGGACAACCTGAACCCCAACCGGATCAAGAGGTTATTGGATTGAGTGATAAATTAGCCGAATTAAAAGCAGGACCAGATCATGAACCAGATCATGAACTAGAACCGTCATCAAAGATGCCACCGGACTTCGATTTCAGCAAACTTCCTGATCCTTCGATGATTGCTGTTGATCCTGGAAGAATAGAGGCACCGAAACCTGAAAAGAATGAACATGAAGAGCACGAGGATGAAAAGTACGAGAAGCCTGAACGACGTCATGCTGGTGCTGCTCGGCCTCATAGACAGATCCACGGCCCTTACCGACTCATGCGACTACTTCCTCACGCTTCGCGACCAATCATATCACGGATGCTCATGGTGGATTCTACCCAACGTGCAACAATGAAAGATATTTTTGAGGACGAATGGTTTTTGGAGATCAAGTATTGCACTATTGACGATAAAGGAAACACCATCAATGAATCCGGGCACAAGCACAATCTTGAATGTTAATAAAATCTATACATATGCATATGCTACCACGTCGATAGACGCGTCGAAAAATAATTTAATTTATTGTAAACATACGGAATGGATTCAATGATCCTTAGTGAACGACAGAGATCGGAGCTGAACAAGGCTGTTATTCAGTATCTTGATCGAACTGTTGGAGATAAGGAGAGTTTAGAAAAAATTCGGGTCAAATTGGGAGTACAGAGTGATTCAGAATCATCAATACCAGAGTTGTATCTGGACAAGAAATGGGCCACTGTGATTCGTTTACAAAGACGAATATATGATCTAGAGAAAGAGGTGACTGAGTATAAAGATCTGGTTGAAAGTTATTCCCAGCTTTTGGAATCCACTGGTGGAATGGATATCCGTAAAGATAAATTGGAATGGATACCTTCACGTACTAGGAATATTCTTAAATTACATAATGGGTCGGTCACTAGTGTTAGTATCCATCCATTTGAACCATTAATGGCCACAGCATCTCAAGATGGAACGATTGCATTATGGAATTTACTGGATTTATCAGAACCTGAACGAGTGATTAAAAATGCTCATACTCGAACCATCAACTCAATAGTGTTTCAAAGTAATGAGATATCCATTGAATCAACAAAAATGGTCCTTTTGGCTTCATGTTCATCGGATTTGTTGATCAAATTATGGGATTATAAGACTGGACAAGTGATTAGAGTACTTACTGGTCATGATCATTTGATTTCAGGTTTATGTTTCAATCCAACCGATCAAACTCAACTGGTTAGTTGTTCACGTGATAAAACAATTAAAATATGGGATGTGACTTCTGGATGGTGTCTTCGAACAATCAAAGGCCATTCTGATTGGATTAGAGCTGTGGATGTATCCAGTACTGGTCAATATCTTTTAAGTTGTTCAAACGATCAATCAGTTAGGTTGACTCATTTTTCAACGGGAGCGGGTATCTCGTTGTGTTTGGGTCATGAACAAGTTGTCGAACATGCAATTTTCTTGCCCATGGAAGCAAATGAATATCTGGATCCATTGACTCATATCATTGATGAAACTTATACAGATTTGGGTTACAAATATTGTGTTAGTGGAGGAAGAGATTGTATTCTACGGATATGGCTAATCAGTCTTCCTGATTTGACGAATCCTGAACGTCCATGTCCTATTTCAAATCCAAAAGCTCGATTGGTCTACGAAACGAGAGCACATAGTTCATGGATTCGCAAATTCTCCATGCATCCAAATGGATACTATTTGGCTTCTTGTTCGGATGACAAATTGATCAAGATCTGGGATTTACGAAGTTTGGCAACCAATGGAGCTCTTCTGATGGTGAATCAACTGAAAGGACATGAGAATTTCGTAAACACTATTGAATTTGCAAAACCGGTGGTTTCAGAGACTCTTCATATTGATGATAAAATAGCCAACCGAAAATTAATGGAAAGCGGAATTCGATGTTATTTAGTAAGCGGATCGGCAGATAATACAGCGCGAATTTGGTCATGAGTGAGTTGTTATATTTGAATTGAAGACCTATATTGTATGGCACATCGCTTGGAACAAAATCTTCGTTTGATTGGCAAATCAATTGCGTCTTTCAAATCCCACCATTCCATTAATTCTGCAACACTTTCAACACATGTATGATTGCAATTTCCACAAGTTTCCCCATTGTTTCCATGCATCAAAGCCTTGATGGCTAATTTATACACTCGTTCAGGAACAGTTTGTTTCCAATTGAGAAGTTCCGACTGGGAAATCAGGTAGGTGGAGATTTTGCGTAAAGCCAATTCGGTAAGAGTTGGAGTCCATTGATGTTTGGCCATTAAATGGGATTGTTCTGAATTGAAACTGGAAAAGTCTGTGTCTTGTAGAGTCGAAAGGTTCCTGGCTAACTTGATTGCATTAAGAGCAGCTTTACTGACCTGTTTATTTTTGGATGTCCAATGTATTTGACCAATATATTTGAGTCTGGGATTATTGGTTATTGGAAGGTCCAAAGATTTGACATTTTCACTGGAAGACCATTCAATCAAGGGATTTGGTCTGATTCTCAAAGTTTGAAGATTTTGAAGTTTAAGAACGTTTTGAGGAAGAAACTTGATCTTATTATTGGATAGATTTAAACTCTTCAAATTGAAAGATCGTTCAATCAATCCAGGAACTCTTGCAATCTTGTTTTCACGCAAAGATAATACTTCAAGACCTTCAATATCAAAAATCCGTGGAGTTAAAGACCTCAATTGATTTTTGGAGGCATGAATATGCAGAATTGGCTTGATTATTCCATTGGGGCCATAAACAACTAGATCTTTAAAATCAGCTATCTGTTCTGGTAATGAGTTCAATCCTAAACCTTCAAATTCCAAGCTATATATCCGGTTTCCATAATCTTCTTGATCGAAGGAATTGACAATGATCTCCGAAACAGCACGACTTGAAGCTTCTGTATTGATCACCACAAAGAATGTGGGATCGTCATATAAACTGGGCCGATATCCTTCTGGAAACGAAGAATCAGGAAGAAGAACTCCATAAACTCTTCCATTCCTGTCTAATGCTAATTCTTCCTCATTATTGTAAACTCGTTGTTTTTTTCGAATTGGATTCACTCTAGAAGGACTGTCATCAACTAAGGTCGCCTGCGACTGAGAAATAATTGGCGGAGATGAAGGAATTGTGTCTAAAGTAGTATTATTGCCAATATAAGAATCATCCATATCAATTCCATTAACTGGTTGCATCATTGGGGAGCTAGTAGTAGCAGCTTTTTCAAAATATGGCGTGAATGATGAGCTAGAAAACGGTATCAGATCGGAGGTACTAGAATCAGCTCTACGTTTATCGGAACCGGGAAAATGCGAGGTTATCATAAATTCATCATCATGGGCCATTTCTTCATCACCATCGTCACTGGCACGCGTCGCAGTCCGCTTTCGTGCCAGAATTGGCCGTCTGGTTTCCATCTTTCAAAATTACGCGTTAATAACTACACCAATATTTTTTAAAAGCGATGCACAGCCATGAAAAAGTTAATTTTGCACAGCCATGGATATTGTGTTAATTGGTTATATATCAACCAATTTTGGTTCAGTGAACATTACTGCACATGTTAGACGTCGTTGGTGTCTCAGATTTGGTTTAGGATCTTTTGGCTCAAGATCAATTTGGTCGGGGGTTTCAGAACCTCCTGATGATTGGCGTCGTTGATGATCAATAAAGTCTTCCAATTGATCAAACGAAGTCTCATTATGTTCGATTGAAGTATCTGTCAAGGTATAATTGTCTTGTTCGCAATGTGTAGCTAAATCTTCACTATCACGGGAAAGTGGCTCTGCTTGGTTAGGTCCATAAGAAAGGTTTGGATATGATTTGGATTTGCGAAAGAGCAACTTATCAGTTGTTATAGCTGATTTATCTACTGTAGGGAAGCCTGCCCAGGTTCCACGTTTTCGAAAATATATCAAAGAACCAACTAAAGGTCTTGAACCTGCATTGACCTGATCTTGAGGATCCGATATTACTAAAGAACAGCGTTTCATTATTTGGTAACAACTTCAGGGAATTCGGGAACTTTAATAACTGAGGCGATTATCACCCCACAAAATAAAATTATAGTACCCTTAATTTCTTTTGGATGGAAAAAATTCGAAATCCCGACAAGACAGATCTTGTCGATGGTTGCGATAGTATGCAAATATTGCTAGTTTACTGATAAGAGAGCAAAAATTCTGAGGCGGAGTACCCTGCAGTTTCCTACAGGTAAGATATGATTTAAAAAGTTAGCAATTTGCCAATTCTCGTATTTTGTGGGGCAACTTGCGTGGGAGAAATACCGAATTAATGTATTAGAAACTATAGACTACTCTTGCAACATGGAGCACTAGACGATTCTGGATAGTATTGAGATTGGTTGAATCTGTTGTTGGATTGAGGAACATCCAAAGCAGGGTTTCTGTCGAAAAATCCGAAAGGAACAAGCGAAATCTCGTGTGCTTCCACAGGCATGACTGGGAAATCCTCCACTCTAGGAATGTGGGTGAATCCAAGCGTAGCCCAAACGACAGGATCATCATTTCTCACGTTCTCATTACGCTTTGACCACACACCAAGTCCAGTATCGGCCTGAGACTGATTAGTGAATTCTCCAGCAGCATACAATTCGTTATCATGGTATTTAGTGACCCAAACTTGCTGAGTAGCAAACTGGGCTCTCCTGTGATTGTATGAGTCTTCACTTGCTAAAAGCATTTGTCTAGCAGGCATCATGATTTTATAAGCAACTGGCTTCTTGGAGATAGGATTGATCTTATTCTCGTTGATGATCTTGTAAGATCTATTAGTAAATGGAGATTGTTCAACGTAACCAGGCTTCTCAACAACAGTTCTCTCGGTCACGAAACCGACATTGTATGGATTCAAAGAGGTGTTTTTCTCCATCTTGACCACATCATCGTAAACGACGGTGTTTTCATGACCATCCACAGCAGGATCAATTCTGAAAGAAAGCATATGTTGATGGTAAGCAGCCATCACCATAGGACCGACATTAGTTCCCCAAGGAACGGTCAAACCTTCATCGATAGGCATGGTGGAAAGAATACCGGTAGCTCTAACATGGATTCTAATCTCACCGGCCTGATCAAAAATGATATTCAACATGTATTCATAATTTGCAACGGTAGCAATGGTTTGGACAACAAATTCTCTTCTTCTAGCAATCACCGGCGCATTGGTTCTGTAGTTTGTATGTTTGTACAGCAATCCACCATCCTGTTCATGCAAACAAACAGTACTTGGGATCAGTTCAGTTTGACCAGCAGTGTTAATTGTTCTGCAGTCCATATATTTAATAACACCCAAGCAGTCGCATCCTAGTTGCAGACTGTTACCAGTTATACCGAATCCACAATCACCAAGATCGAAAGCTTGTTTTCTGTGATAAGGAGCTCTTGGGTCACCATAAGGAACCGTCATCTCAGACAGAGACAATCTGTAAACGATTGATCTACCTTTGAAATGAATATCATAGATAGCAAATCCTTCTCTAACAGTAGGAACAACTCTGAATTCCCATCCTTGCCAGGAGATCTTAGATCCATCAATCTTGAAACTTGGGCCTTCAGGTTGCTGAACAATCAATGGCTTCAAATCTTGAATAGTCTCACCGTTGAGATCAGGATGGTATTCAACAAATGGGAACTTGGTCCATGGTTGAGTTTCAGTGGTGGACTCGTCAATTCCACTAGGCAGATAATCCATTCTGATGAATTTGCCGGTCATGTTCTCAAACACAGGAGAGAACTTCAAAGGAAGAGAATAATGATTACTCTCTGGATGGTGAGCGTTAGCAAGATACATGTAACACTGAATCAAATATCTATCTTCTTTGGAGTCGGTACCGTTCATCCAAGGATCACAAACAACTTTGATATGAGATGGAAGTTTCAATTTCTCAATCTCAGCCTTGACAATCGGATGACTGGTAGCTAATTTTTCAATAGCCCCGACATCGTCAGCAATCAAAGGACCTTGAACACCCTTAGGTTGTTTCTGATTGGTGATGATATGACCATAAGTCACGTTCACCAAAGCCTTGTAGAAGTCAAAGTCAATGTAGTAGTACACGAACGTAATTCTTGAGATGAAAGGTAGAGGCTTTCCTGATCTCTCGGCCTCCAGATATCTGATCATGTCTTTCTTTGGTGGATCAAGTCTGTCGGCCTGAATAAAGTGTGGTCTCTTGGGACCTTTAGTTGCATCCTTGATAACTTGGATTGTGAGCTGAAGCTCGGCATCGGTAACTGGGTCGAACGGATGAACCATTGTAGAAAGAAACTTAAGAAGAGAATGCTTCGGTATATTGGATTATATATATATGCACCCCATGTAGAATTTATTTTTTTGGAAAAAGCTACGAACTTCCAAATCGGGAAAGCTGAAGCACAGGATCAACTTGACGTGTTGGGACTTATCAAACTTGCGCTTTCATATATAATTATAAAGTGGATTTGCAACAAGCCTCTGAGGTTGCGGTTTCGGGGTAGTATTGGGATTTGTTGAAATTCTGGCTAGCCTGAGGGATGTCCAAGGCTGGATTTCTATCGAAGAAATCGTTAGGAACAATAGCAATCTCATGAGCTTCCACTGGCATCACCGGGAAGTCTTCAACTCTTGGAATATGAGTAAATCCGAGCGTGGCCCAAACAACAGGGTCACTGTTTCTGACATTTTCATCTCTGTAGGCCCATTCTTTTAATCCAGTGTCGATATGCGACTGGTTAGTAAACTCTCCGGCAGCAAACAATTCGTTATCATGGTATTTAGTGACCCATAATTGTTGAGTAGCAAAGTGGGCTCTCTTGGAATTGAAAGAGTCATCCGAAGCAAGTAACATTTGTCTAGCAGGCATCATGATTTTATAAGCAACTGGCTTCTTAGAGATAGGATTGATCTTATTCTCATTGATGATCTTGTAAGATCTATTGGTGAATGGAGATTGTTCAACGTAACCAGGCTTCTCAACAACAGTTCTCTTGGTAATGAATCCAACATTGTAAGGGTTGTAGCTGACATTAGCAGGCATTCTTTCAACATCATCGTAAACGACAGTGTTCTGGTAACCGTCCACAGCTGGGTCAATTCTGAATGAAAGCAAGTGTTGGTGATAAGCAGCCAAGGCTCTTGGGCCAACAATTGTTCCAAACGGAACAGTCACACCTTCATCAATAGGCATGGTGGAAAGAATACCGGTAGCTCTAACATGGAGTCTGATCTCTCCGGCTTGGTCAAAAATCACGTTCAACATGTATTCATAGTTTGAAACAGTAGCAATGGTTTGGACAACAAATTCTCTTCTTCTGGCAATCACAGGAACATTGGTTCTGTAGTTTGTATGTTTGTACAGCAATCCACCATCCTGTTCATGCAAACAAACAGTACTTGGGATCAATTGAGGTTGACCCTGATGATCGGTAGCACGACAATCCAAATATTTGATAACACCCAAACAGTCGCATCCTAGTTGCAGACTGTTACCAGTAATACCGAATCCAACATCACCAAGATCGAAAGCTTGTTTTCTATGATAAGGAGCTCTTGGATCACCATAAGGAACCGTCATCTCAGACAGAGACAATCTGTAAACGATTGATCTACCTTTGAAATGAATATCATAGATAGCAAATCCTTCCCTAACCGTAGGAGCAACTCTGAATTCCCATCCTTGCCAGGAGATCTTGGAACCATCAATCTCGAAACTAGGACCTTCGGGTTGCTGAACAATCAATGGCTTCAAGCCTGGTCTAATGGACTCTCCATTCAAATCGGGATGATATTCAACGAATGCGAAATCCGTCCATGCTTGGGTTGCAACAGTACTGGAATCAACCCCACCAGGCAAATAATCCATTCTCACAAACTTCTGAGTCAAACACTCAAACACTGGAGAAAACTTGAGAGGAACAGAATAATGATTACTTTCAGAATGCGATTGAGCAAGATACATGTAACATTGAACCAATAATCTGCTCTCCTCACCACTATCAGTACCATAAATCCATGGATCACAAACAACCTTCACATTGGAAGGAAGTTTCAATTTGTCAATTTCGGCCTTGACAATAGGATGAGAGCCCAACATGTCCTCAATGGCTTCAACATCATGCCAAACCATAGGTCCAACAACTCCTTCCGGCTGTTTCTGAGAGGTGATCACGTGACCGTAGGTACAATTGACCAAGCTCTTATAGAAGTCTGTTCCAATATAGAAGAAAGCGTAAGTGATTCTTGGAATTTTCGGTAATGGCTTACCGGATCTTTCAGCTTCCAAGTATCTCAACATGTCGGATTTAGGAGGATCCAATCTATCGATTTGGGAGAAATGTGGTTTGACCACACCTGTGAAGGAATTCTTCACCAGCTTGGAAGTGAGTTGGATTTCAGCATCCGAAATTGGATCAAAAGGATGAACCGCCATGACTGATTAAATTTTCTAGATTTTGTTTGTAAATTACATGCTGATTTATACTAGTGGTTATCTTGTAGCCGCGAATGTATTATCCATTCCGAGATAACACTAATATATATTTCCTAATTGGGACTTTTCCGTATGATCAGCTTGCGTCTTACCGCCAATTACATATGAACCAAACATGCAACTACGATGATAGTGGAAAGGAACAAAGCATTGGGGATCATTCGAGTATCTATTTCCTCATCCGTCGATGTTAGATATTCTATAATAAAGATTTTAATCGAAAAAATCGTCCTCCTCGTCTTCATCTTCTTCATCCTCGTAACGGACTTCGCGACGATCGAAAACGATTTTGGTCTCGTTTCCCTGTCTTTCCTGTTTCGAGATTTTATCCAAGATTTCCACGATATCTGATTCAGAAACCTTGGTCCGGATTGCTCCAGATTGAAACAATCGCACCAAATAGCTCTCCACAGATGCCACTCTTTCTGGTTTCACCATCCGAACTCTAGAAAGCCGTTCTTTGGCCTGTGTCTCTAGAATTTGAGACAATATTGTCTGTGTGGGATCATTTTGATTACTATCATTAGTACGCGTAATTTATCCAAATCTTACTCACGTCTTGTTCTCTTGACTAGGAGCTCCTCCCTGTTGAGAGTTCCGTTGCATCTCGGTCAGTCTGGCCGCCCGAATCGCTGCTAATTCTGAGTCGTCCATTATGTTCAATGTCTAGAGTGTAGAAAATTTTCGAGGACGATCGACGTTTAAGATAAGGATAAATATCCTCACACGAAACTATTCAATTCTCATGTTTAAAGATCATGAGGCGTCTCAGGCATTGTTGGGAGATTCCACTGGTGTACTGTCGCCCGTAAGCACAAATGTGGAACTCAACAACATGAAACATCTACATGGTTCCAAAAACTCACAGACAGTGGTATTGGAACGAGAGTCTGACTCCATAGATGATCCTTTAATAGATAGAGCAGCTTTGCGCAAAGTTCCAGGATCAATTCCTATGGTTGCATATTTGATATGTCTGGTCGAATTGGCAGAAAGAGCTTCCTATTATGGTTTGAGTGGATGTCTTAATAATTTTATTCAACGGCCTCTTCCAGCAGGTTCCAGCACTGGGGCGGTTTCTGATCCCAAGTCTGATGAGAGTGCTGGAGCTTTAGGACTTGGACTAGGAGTCGCAACGCTTTTGACTCAAATGCTGAGTTTTTTGGCTTCCATTACCCCTTTATATGGAGGTTATGTGGCAGATACAAAATACGGCAAGTTCAAAAGTGTTTGGATTGGAGTTGTCGTTGGATTTTTCGCCCATATGTTATTGGTTGTTGCTGCCTTACCATTTGTGATCACAACTGTCTGGATATCTGTCATTCTAACTACAATCAGTCTGGTTGGAATTGGTTTTAGTGCTGGCTTCATTAAACCAAATCTTTTCCCATTACTGGTCGATCAATACACGATTCAAGAGAATTACGTTAAAGAGCTTCCAACCGGAGAATATGTGATTGTTGATCGAGATGCTACTTTGGAACGAATGAGTTTGATTTACTATTTTTTCATCAATTTCGGATGCTTCGTTGCCATCTTCTCGTCCATCATTGAACGATCTCTTGGATTTTGGGCCACCTATTTCTTTACAGCTTTGGTTTATGCTTTACTTCCTCCAATGCTTATCTATCTCAAACCTCGTCTGGAACTGGGGATTCCTTCTGGAGACTCCATTTTCGATGAAATCTTTTTCTTGGCCAAAGATTTGTTTCAGCCTGGATGGTTGAGCAGGCTTTGGTCAAAAACGTTCTGGACCATTCCACTATCTCCAGAAACACTTGTTCGAACACAGACTATTACAATGAACGATTTGAAAAGCACAATGTACTCATGCATCATCTTTTTATATTTTATCGTTTTCAACCTTAACGACGGCTCAATTGCCTCAATCCAGATCAACCAGGCAGGTTCGATGCAAACTAACGGAATCCCAAACGATATGTTCCAATCATTTAACCCATTGGCAATTCTCCTTGTCATTCCAATCCAGGATTATTTGGTATACCCATTCTTGCGAAAGCACAGAATTTCATTCTATCCAGTTCACAAGATCACCCTGGGTTTTTGTATATCTGCTACCGGAACACTTATGGGAGCATATTTACAATATCTGGTGTACAACTCCAGCGAATGTGGTTGGGATGGAGCCTCCGAATGCCCAACCGTGGCCCCAATTTCAGCCTGGTGGTGTTCATGGATGTTTGCTCTTCAAGCTATCGGCGAGTGTTTTGCTACCGTCACAGCTTACGAAATAGCCTACACAATGTCTTCTCCAGCGATGAAAAGCTTTGTGGTAGCCATGTTTCTTTGCTCCAACGCTATTTCCAGTATTATTGGAGAAATCATCAGTTTCTGGGCTCATGATCCAAACTTGTTCGCAATATTCATGTGGTGCGCTATTCTTGGTTATGCGTTTGCACTTGTGTTCTATATTCAGTTCAGAAATCTACATAAGCAAGTCGATTGATCAATATTTCGTTCATTCTATACCGTTTATACATTACTCTAGCGTGAGCCCTTGTTGCTTGATTTCATTAATTTTGTTGAAGTCGATCTTTTCAAGAATGGCTTTGGCACCTCCATCTATCAACATTGATGCCAGTTCATGACCAAACGCAACAGCATCCTCGTGGCTTGAGACTGCTTTGGACATCTCCTTCTCAACAAACACGTCTCCTTCAGGACTCAACACAATGGCTTTCATGTTAAGAGTAGCTGTGTCAATATCGTAGTTAGTCCAACATCCGACAGGAACCGAACATCCTCCCTCTAATGTACGTAAAAGCTCTCTCTCAGCGAGGCATCCGAGAGTGCTCGATTTGCAGCTGATTTTCTCACAAATTCTCCTCATCTTTGTATCTCCTTTACGGATCTCCACGCCCAAGGCTCCTTGCCCAACAGCATAAAGCATCTCGTCAGAGTCTAAATATTGATCAATTCTATCTCCCAGATTGATTCTGAGCAATCCAGCAGCAGCCAAAATGACACAAGAGTACTCGGAGTCCTCGGCGTCCAACTTGGCAATTCTAGTGTTCAAATTTCCTCTAATACTTTTGAAGACCAATTTTGGGTGGTTCTTCAACAACTGTGCGGATCTTCTAACAGAAGAAGTTCCCACAACTGAGCCGTCAGGCAACTCAGCTAAAGTTCTGTAGGTCGAGCCGGCTCTCATAACAACGGCATCCCTTGGGTCTAAATAGTTAGTAACAGTGAATTTTTCACCATCTTCAGAATAAGATCTATCCTCAACATAAATTAGGAAGTCTAACGTCTATTGAAAATCTTTGAGCTCATCATGATGGTTTAAGTAACTTACCTTCTCTTTCTATAATGCATCCTAGCTCGAATTCATCGGGTAATGTGGTTGGCATGTCCTTCAATGAGTGGACAATCATGTCTATCTGTTCAAATTCACCGACACTCTGCAGCAATAAAATCTCTAGCTCTTTGGTCCAAAGGGATTTTCCACCAAAAGAGTACAGAGGCTTGTTTTGAACCTGATCGCCTAAAGTGCTGACCTTGACGATGGGTGTGTCCATGTTGGGAAAATGGGTCTGAATTCCCTTACCGATGATTTCCGATTGAACAACGGCAAGTTGAGACCTACGAGACCCAATGCGAACGGTATTATTAGGTATATTAAGCTCCAACTCAGCAGCCGTAAGTGTCGGAACAGATTTTTTTGATTGTTTTGAATGCAACGAATCAGATGTAACATGACTGCTCTTATCACTTTGAGCGACGGTTCCAGGCACAGCGGACATCTGGGACGATTTCTGCGATGGCGGGGACAAAGTAGCAGTCGCTAATGAGTGAATGTTGTGCAATTTGTTGAACGACGTTTGATGCAGCGGAGAAGACAACATTAGAATTATGGCGAGCGATTAAATTGTATATTTGACTGTCCAAACCTATTCTGATAGATCCTTTTGATTCCAAATTTAAATTTTATAGACAAGAAACGAAAATTAAAGTCCTGGAAGTCTGCGTATTTAATATTCTCTCACTAGTTGACAATTATTATATTTTTATAGGCTGTTGAAAAGTCTTTTTTTTTCTCGGGTGGGAGGTGTATCAATATTCCGGAAGTCATGGCTCTTTTCGGAAAGAGGTCAAATTCGCCAATAAGCGCCCAAGAATTTGTAATGAAAATTTCAAATTTGCCCAGAATTTCGTGAAAATTTGTCAGAAGACAGATTGTGTGGGTGTCAGGAGTATTTAATTATGTAAGCGGCTGGTGAACAGATGTTTCTGAAATATGTAATATCCCACTCCAGACGAAATTAGACTCCGCCGCGTTTTCGGTTCCCCGTCGGTATCGCAAGAAAATAGTTCCGAAAAATGTTTAGCACTGCCCAAAGTTATCTGTTATTGAATATAAGCCAACACCTTTCATGTTTTACATTATAAATGTCTAAATTCGTTCTCATTCTACTCTACACTTCGGTGATGGGGCTTAGGTAAGTTGATGAAGTCTAATGATTAACATGGTAGCTCCTTCGTCTCAGGTTTGATCCCCTTATCAGTCGAGCTATCAAGCACCCATCTTCATTTTGCCTCGGTGTTCAGTGTAGGTCTACTCATATCGACGGCTTTGGTTTTGATCATTCCTGAAGGCTTGGAACATTATACAGTTAACCAACCCGTTGGTCTGTGGTTATTGGCTGGATTTGCCTCTTTGTTTACTATTGATGCGATCAGCTCGATCTCCAATCCTCCAATAAGTTCCAACTTTGAGCAATCCCTGCCACTCTCGGACTTTGATCCTGAGTTTTCTCATCCTATATCCCCACCGGATTCGTCGGGGGCCCCCCAACTGGATGCCCCGTTTATTTCCGCAAAGCCGAAAGTGAATATGCTGATTGCTCCATTTAAAAACCCAAAGACCTTGGGTCTGATTATCCATTCTCTCACCGATGGAATCGCATTAGCATCTTCAATACTCGCCGCTCCGGACTCATCAGCCAGTATATCATCAACGTTTGTCGTTCTCGCTATATTTGTCCACAAACTACCAACCTGTTTTGCTCTTGCGTCTCTGCTACTGGCAAGTGGAATCTCCAGACGCGAAATAATTCATCATATTGCAATATTCGCTTTATCTTCACCATTTGCAGCTCTCTGTACTTATCTGTTTGTCACTCTAATTATCAGTGCGGACCTCAATCAGATTGCTGGTGAATTGCTCATTTTCAGTGGAGGATCCTTCCTATTTGTCGGATTCCATGCTCTCCACGAGACATTTGAAGGAAAGTCTCAACATTTTAGAGCAAGACGCACACAATTCAATGCACTAGGAGTATGTTTGCTTGGAATGGCAATACCTACTCTCATTACGCTTATTAAAGACGAAGCATAAAGTTTCTTTGCGCTTATTAGGATCCATTAATGTACATAATCAATTCATCTTCTTTTCACAGTCTTCCTGTTTAACCATTTGTTCTTCTTGGAATTGATACTACTTGTTGGCACATTGAGAAGACCCCTACTCGATCCCAAAACCTTAACTCGCACAGGTCCTTTTTTCATTATCTTGCTGTTCATCTCTCTGGCTTGTTTAAATTTGAGCTTCCATATCTCTTCACGACTCAGCTCTGGTTCGATCTCATCAAACACAATCTTTGTAGGTTTTCTAGTTTCCTCTTCTGCTCCAAATGATTCAAGTAGAGCTTCAGGAAGCAAATCAGAAATTTCCTCCTCGGGTTCTTCAAACTTTTTCCTTCTGGATTTGGCTTGCTCTTGGTTCCGGTGTGCTATAAGTTTGCGTTTCTCTCTCTTCTGTTCCTCTACCTTTCGAATCATGGCTTGTTCCGCTTCGATCTTGGCAACCACTTTCTCTTTACCAGTGTTTAAAGATTCTTCTTCTGGTGCATCATCACTATCTTCAACATCAATATCTTCCTCTACATTCACAGCTTCTTTCTCTATTGCCAGGTCTTCCTCAATCTCATCCCCAAAAGTTTTATGGCTTCTTAATCTTCTTCCAGACATTTTGCACTGAAATATTTAGCTAGCAAAATTTTTTTTTTGGTATCTAGATCTGCGTCGATCGACGCAACAGATTAGTTCTGCTTACAATCAAGCACTCCAATTGAACACAAAACCTTATACCAGACTTCAACCAAGATCTCTCCATTTCCAGTGTAAACCAATATCAGACTCAATAAGATCATAACCACTAAGACTGCAACTATGAAGTAAGCCTTATGAGCATTTACAAAACTAATAACTGGAGAAGGGATTTGGGCAGTCTCATCACATATGGTACGACAAACTGCTTCACCAAAATCTCTCGACAATGATTCATCATGAAGACTATCTCCCTCACCATTTTCAAGTAGGTTTTGAGTGCTCACAAACTCCTCATAATTGTTGTATCCCTTAGTGATTTTACGAGCCTCATTGAAATCTGCGTTGATCCGAGGTTCGTAACGACGTTTTGGAGTCAATTGAGTCAATTTAGAAGGATCATCCTGGGTGGAACCATAAACTGGGACTGACATGTTATAATAAATGTATATCAAATTAAGCGCCGTCTTTAATTTATTTTTCAATATATTTAATTTCCGATAGCTCTAATCATTCTCACTAGTAAAGATGATATGATGACTAAAACAAGGAACGAGATGGCAATATATAATTTGGCTCTGTGAACAGAAAAAAACTCATTCAACAATCCTCTGTTATTGATTGGCAAATGACGAGGTTCGCCAATCAGTCTAGAGATATCTGGTTCACATAGAGGTAAAATTGGCCTACTTTCGTCATCGGTCGGTCCTGATGTTAGATATGATCGTAATGATTCAACTATCGGTCCATTTCTGAATGAATGACAATTTTCTGCATCGTTAGGTGGAACAATGTCGTTGAGAATTGGTTCAGGGGTATTGGAACCAGGTATAAATTGTTCCCTATGAGACAATAAACTGCGAATTGAACCTCTTTGGCCAACAAAATCATCGGTTGCTCCATAATCCATATAATCATCCCTCACTTTTGGCGATACAGGGGACACTGGAGATTTGCCTGATTCAAGAGTTGAAAGATCATCAAAAGCGGTACGAATCTTCTTAGGGGATTTGGATTTAGAAGGAGTGGTCATCCGACTCTGAAGGCGTGTCAAAGTAGATGTGATTGAGCTAGAAGACCTTGGCCTCCCGTCCCTTTGATTTCCCATGAAAGTCATCAAAACCATTGTATAAGAAGTTGCAACAGTGCAAGTTATAATTTATTAACGCCCTATTTCCCGCGGTGGGATCCACGACATAAAATATGTTGTACACAGCCATTGAATTTTTCAATCATGATTGAGCACGTCTTTGACGTTTATTGCTCACTTCCGCCTCTGATCCTGATTTTTCAACGATTCTCTTCAACATCGCCTTTCCCTTCAGCTTTCCACCTCCACTGATATACTCCAACCGGTTTAGATTGAAACGAAGAGTCTCTGCAAGTAATTCGTCTTTCAAACCGTCCAACTGATACCAAACATGATATTTGGATAACCTATGACCAACCTCCATTATATCTTTCATTTTCTGTTGTACTTCGGCAAGAGGAGTTGAACTGTTTTTTATAAGTTCCGCAAATTTGTACGGAACCTCCACCAGACGAAGAGTTGAAGTTGAGTAAATTGGAACTGGCTTGACATCTTCGTCTCCAAGATCCTGAGGTTCCAAATCTTCGTCGTTGACCTGACGTGACGTGCGAGTCTGTCTCTTGGCAGGACCCCAATTTCTCTTGGGCCTTCTCTTTTTCTTAGAGGATGATTTCTTTTTATCGTCAGTATCGTCATCTTCCCCTTCCTCACCATTCTCCTCAACATTCTCTCCATCTTCTTGCTTGATTTCTGCATTTTCATCTTGTTGTTCCTTCTGTTTCTCGGCCTCTAGACGCTCCTCTTCTTCGCGCTTCTTTCTTGCTTCATAAGCATCAATTTCAGGCTGATTATGAACAATAATAAACGAGATAAGCATCTCCACAAACATATTTTTGTACTTCTTCGAAAGATCAGACACAGCCACAGCAGATGGTGGAGGAGAAATCGACGAAACAGAATGTCTCACGGATTTGTCGTCATTCCCTTTGTCTGTTTCATTGGTCTCTGATTTATTTCTTTCATCAATGATTTCAATTATCGAATCCTTGGGGAAATAGAAACGAGAAGAATTGTTTTCATGAAATTCAATGATCAAAGTTGCATCCTTTGTATATCTCTCTTGGAAGGCTGTCAATCTATCATCACTAGCCAACAATTTCTCCAACTTAGCCTTCTCCTCAAGCCGTTTTTTCTCTCTCTTTTCCCTTCTTTCCCGCTCCTTATCCATCTGAATCTCATCACCAAAGTCAATTGGAGCAAGATTCAGTTTCTGTCGTTCCTGTCGTTCTCGTTCCAATCTGGCTTTGCGCTCTTTGCGTTCTCGTCTTTCTCGCTCTTTGTCCAGCTTTTCTTGCTCTTTTTGTAATTGCTTTTGTCTTTTCTTCTCTTCTTTTTCTTTAATTTTCTGCTCTTTTTGTTCAAGCTTCAACTTTTCTCTCTCTTCTCGAGTGATTGGCCTACGATCCATAGAATTGCCATGATCATTTGGTTTTCGCATATTACCATGCGTGTCTTCAGCGTGTTGCTGTATTTTCTTGAAATATCCAGATGAATCTCCCATTTTTCTGGCTCTATGAATGTAACCTTGAAACTCAGCTATTTGGTCCCCAGAAGCATTACCAGAGGCCACAATTTTCATCAATGAACTCAAATGAGCATCAGATCTAGCAATCAAATTCAAATTTTGAATCATCATGGCATTTTCAGGATTGGCCATCAAATCACCAGATTTGCTATCAGCAGGTTTTGAAGGAGCAGGAGCAGGAGAAGGAGCAGGTTTTGGAGGAGCAGGAGCAGGAGCAGGAGCAGGAGCGGAAACAACAGGCTTGGGAGGGGCTACGCTCACAGACTCTTCTGGTTGTTTCTTGACGGTTTCTTGGCTACCAAAACGCGATAGATCAAGAGGTTTTGGTAATTTATCGTCCTTCATTTTGAGTCTTTCTTCTCTTCGACTTTCCAATTCTTCGAAATACCGTTTCTCTTTTTCCTCTTCTTTTAATATGAACAGTCGAATTTCAAATGTATGGGGGCCTGCAACAAGCTTCATGTCGCACATCTTACTCAATCTGTCCTTTTTCCTTCCTTCGGCAGGAGTTGTATATTGTTCACGTCTTGTCCAAAATGTTCTAAAGACATTATGAAGCCATTGATGACGTGAAACAATTAACGAGTTGTACAACGTTGAGGTGTCTCTCACGGAAAGAGGATTATTGAATTGTTCATAATCTGGTTCCGTTTGTGACAACGGAAGATGTTGTATTACTTTGAACGGTCTATTCAATCTTTGTTTGTATGAAGCTTCTTTATCAATAACTTCGGCCTGTTCAATCAATACAACATTATTGGATCGACTCAGTTTGTGCTCCAGTGTTTGTGTAGTTGAGCTGCCGTCGAACGACGAGTTTGCTTCTATTCCAGACATAAAGATAATTACAGATTTTCTCAAGTTTATACATCCCTACACCTTGTTTTTTTTCCAAAAAATACGCGATACAAATTGATCTAGTTATGGGCACTCGATTGGCGTCTCAGAATGGTCTGGATTTGACTCAATTTAGTAAGAAATTACGCCTTCCATATAAACCTGATCTGGAGAAATATGACACGGGCGCTATTTTACGTGTCAAACTTCGAAATTTCATGTCATATTCAATGACTGAGTTCCATTTTGGACCTAGTATGAACTTGATTATAGGACCCAATGGAACTGGAAAATCTACTTTTGTTTGTGCAGTTTGTATTGGTCTGGCTGGGAAACTTGAAGATTTAGGGAAAGGATCGATGAACGTGGATCAGTTTATCAAGACTGGCCAAAAAGAAGCTAAAATAGAACTAGAACTTAAAGGATCCAAAGAATTTGAAACAATAGTTGTGGAACGTGAGATTATTCGTAAAACCAAGTCGAATTGGTACTTAAATGGAAGAATATCCAACGAATTGCAAATCAAGAAACTTTTGAAAGATTACAATATTCAATTGGATAATCTATGTCAATTTCTTCCTCAAGATCGAGTGGCTCGATTTGCATCTTTAAGACCTGAGGAGTTACTCACTGAGATTGAACGTTTATATGAGAATGGAGAGTTGCTGGAACAACATAATAAATTAAATGGATTATATTCATTACGACAAGAAAAGACCAAAGCATTGACTGATTTACAATTTCAATTGACCTCATTGAATGAAAAACGTAGCTCTTTGGAAGAACGTGCTCAACAGTATCATGAATATCAAAAGTTGGAGAAAGAGGTAGAAAAACATGAGACTTTGCGACCATATGTTGAACTCGGAGCCAGGAAAAAACAAAGAGACGAGTTTAAGAAACAATCAGAAGAGATGAGCATCAAGATCAAAGAGTTCGACGAGAAAATCTTACCAATGAAGGAAACTTTACAACGATTCAGCAAGAACTTGGGAAATACCGAAACACAGATTAAGGAATGCACAGTTGCAAAGGAAAGAAGCACCAAAGAGATTGAGAAGTATTTGAATGATATCAAAAAAATCGATAATGAAATTGAAGATGTGAAAGATCAAAGAATGTCATTAGCTACAAGTTTGGAAACCCATCGTGAAAAATACAAAAGATTGAAAGAAGATCTCGAGTCATCTAAGAAAAAACTTGAAAGTCTAGAGCTATTGAGTGATGAAGAGATCAAAAAACTTAAAGAGCGACGAGCAGAAATATCTGATCAATTGTTGGATGCTCAAGAGCCCATTGATGGTCTTGAAACAGAACGTCGAGCTTTAGTTAGGTCCATTGAGCAACTGCAAACTCGAGTTCGAGGAAGAGAAAGCAGTTTGAATTCAAAAGATAGATTACTTTTATTGGATTCCAATCGGTTTGGAAATGTAATTAAAGCTGCGAAATTGTTGAGAGATAATCGGAAGACATTGAAATTGACCTACTTTGAGCCACCTATCATTTCATTGACAGTGACAGATAAACGATATGGACCTGCTTTGGAGCGAATAATTAGATTGCCCAACCAATTGGCATTCACAGTGAAAAACAATGATGATTACAAGAGACTAGCTCACTTCTTGTACGACAAATATCCAGATATTGGACGCAACATTGGAATTCGTACATTGAGCGAGAATTTCAGTTTCAATCCTAAGATTCATAGAGAAGAGATTAAAAAGTATCAATTTGATGGATATCTTGCTGATTTTGTTGATGGTCCTCGAGAGGTGATTCAAATGGTTTGTGAAAACGATCGTATCAATAATATACCCATTTCTTTGATGGATTTGGATCCGGCTATTAAAGACAATCTATCCAACAAGATTCGGAATGAGAACTTCGCTTTAAACGAATTCATTGCTGGCGAGGCAGTTTATTCGTTCAATAAGTCCAAGTACGGTTCTAAACAAGTGACCGCCAATATTCGTGGGTTTTACTCAAATAGAGCATCAATTTTTGCAGGTGGGCTTGCTGATGAGAAACGGAACGAGATTCAAAACATTATTGACAATGATAAACAAACTATAAATGAGAATGAGGAGAAGCTGAACGAGTTGGTGAGGAAGATCAAGGAAAACCAGAGTTCTCTTAAAGATTTGATAGCAGAGAGAGACTTGACTGCTGGCAAGATTAGTCGCCATGCTCGATCTGAGAAAAGCAAAGACAAATACATCACGCATATTGAAACAACCAAGGATAGAATGACTGTTGAAAAGCGAGAAATCAACAAGATTAAGAATAAAGAGAGTGATGGATTAGCTGCGAGGTTGCTAAGCAAAATTGGAAATTTGGAGAAACGGAAATTAGAATTGTATCAATCGATTGAGCCCAAGATTTCTGAGATTAGTGATTTGGATGAACAGCTATTGAATGCTCAGATTTTTGCGATTCAAGAGAACAACAAATTCAGCACTATTGAATCGTTGAACGAGTCGATTTTGACTACGAGGGAGGAGCTACTAGAACAACTCGAGGAGGTGCGAAATCTCTACAAGACAGCCAAGGAAGAATACTCCCAGGCTTTACGTAATTACAAGGCTCAATTGGAATCTCTTTCGGAGGAAGTCCGTGTTGAATTAGAGCAATTAGTTGCAGAGTTACAGGATAGTGAGACATTGACTGCGGAAGGATTGGATGCGGAGATTAGTAGACTCAAATCACAGATGCGATTAAGACGAAATGCTGGTGGAGTTGATTCTTTAAAACGACTTGAAGATGTTGAGAAGGAAATCGCTCAATTGGAGGAGAAGATGCCTGAATTTGACATTGATATTGGTATATTAGATCGACAAATCACCGATCTTGCTAATATTTGGAAGCCAAAGTTAGAACAGGTTGTTAAAGTCATTGCTTCTGATTTTGGTGAGAATCTCAAGGCTGTTGCTAGTGCAGGTGATGTTCAACTAGATTCAGAATCCGAGAACTTTGCAGAATGGAAACTCAAGATCTTGGTGAGTTTCAGAGATAATCAATCCTTGATGCAATTAAATGCGGCGCAACAATCTGGAGGTGAGAAATCTGCTACTACTGCAGTTTTCTTAAATTCATTACAGGGATTGACCAACACTCCATTTAGAATTGTTGACGAGATCAATCAAGGTATGGATTCAAAGAATGAACGATTGATTCATGAGTTGATTGTAAGGAAATCATGTTCTCAACATGAATCTCAATATTTCCTGATCACTCCTAAATTATTGACCAATCTTTATTATGGTGATGGCATGAGGGTGCATTGTATATTGGCGGGACGTTGGTGTCCTGAATATGAGGATAAAGTTGAATTTTTGGAAATGGGGGTTACTGATAAATATTTGTAAAAAAAGTTAAACTTTATTATCTTTTATCGGAGTTGAGGAGTATTTATGGCTACGATTGAACGACAATTTAGTAAGCTTGAAGTTCTTTTAGAAGATCTTGATAGCTTAACAGAAGATCATGAGACTTTGAAACGGTCCGGAGATGTTTCGAGTCTAGATTCAAATGATGAGTTATTATTGACATTCAGTAAGTTAAGCAATCTATTCAAATATTTAGAGTTATTATTGGTTGAGAAAGTCGATTCAGAAGGTGAAGTGTTGCAAGTGACACGATTTCGCAAAGAATTAGAGCGCTACAATGAAAATTTGGCAAAGATCACGACCGAACTACCTAAAGATGCAAATTTAGAGATTACTACTATAAATTTGGATGAAGCTGTTGAAAGGCCAAAGCCCAATTTGAAAAAGACCAAATCAGTCCGGTTCAAAGAAAATCTTATAGAACCATCAGAAACACAGAAACGAGACGCCGAAAGATCAAGATACAAAGATGACCCGAATAAAGATACATTATTTGAGACAGGTGTTGGATATTCCGATGCAGAATCTGTGACAGATCCTTTGGCTTTAAGTAATCGTCAGATTTTCATCGAGAATCAGCAAGAATTACTAGATCAAGACGGAATAGTGGAATCATTATCTCAATCTGTCAACCGCCAACACGAATTATCACTTCAGATCAATGGTGAAGTAGACGAACATATGGTTTTATTGGATGATTTGGAGACTGGTATTACAAGAGCAAACGCCAAAATTCTTCGAGGAAGATCGAATCTCACCAGATTTACACAACAGATGAAAGAACATGGAGATTGGTTTACGATATTTGTGCTTTCAATCATCATGATAATTTTATTAGTGGTGTTGAAATAAAAGACTATGAGGAAACCATGCGTAATCTGGTTGGAACTTTGTCTTCAGCAATCAAGTAGATTGATTGGAGTTGTTCGGCAGCTTTGGAAGAAACAGAATGGAATTTGAGCGAGGAAGCGTTTGAAGAAGCTGCTTCAGAACCTGTGGTTGGAGTGTCAGAAACATAATTGAAGTTTGTATGCTTGGAGCCGTTTTCAGGCTCAGATTGATGAGGTCGTTGCTTCACTTTAGGAAGTCCGAAATTTGGAAGTGGTTCAATTTTGGGTAGTTGATTTTGTTGCTGGGCAGCCGCGAGGATCTTAAAGAGCGAGGATGAGTCAATTTGAGACTGCAATGAAGAGCTATGAGGTTTTTTGGTATAGCGCTGGGGACTAAGTAATGGACAGAACTCAAAGTCTTCTTCCGCATCGAATGACTTGTAAATATTGAGTTGTTCTCTTGCCATTCTCACATGGTGAAGATCACTGGAGTCCGTGTTAGAACACTTGCTCAACATGATTTCAATTTGATTGTCCCGCTGCTCCAAAGATTATATAAAAAAAATCTGAAAATTTTTGGCTCTATAGAAAATGGTCCTGATTCTCACGAGACGTTTGCATTGTTGCAGGATCGTTTTAGCGGGCGCCAAATTCTCGTTGCGACGTAAAATTCAGGATAAAGTGGTTTCAAAACAACCAAATTCTCCCGTTCGAACCAGATTCGCTCCTTCTCCAACAGGATTCTTACATCTTGGCTCATTAAGAACAGCATTGTACAATTATTTATTAGCTCGAGCAACAGGCGGTCAATTTCTTCTTAGATTGGAGGATACTGATCAAAATCGGCTAGTTCAAGGAGCCGAGGAGAATTTGTATCAGACACTCGATTGGTTAGGAATCAAGGTTGATGAAGGTCCTATTGTTGGTGGTCCATATGGACCTTATCGTCAAAGTGATAGATCTAAAATCTATTCTGAATATATCAAAACACTACTTGAGAAAGGTCTTGCTTATAGATGTTTCTGTTCAAAATCAAGATTGGATAGTTTGAGAGATTCTGCTAGATTACTTAAACCTCCAACCACAGTTTCATATGATCGCAATTGTTATAAACATTACACTAGACAAGAATCCAACACAAAGGCATCAAAAGGAGACAATTTCACAGTGAGGTTTCTGTCTCCTGAAAAATATCCTGAATTTGTCGATCTATTGCATGGAACAGTCAATTGGCAACCACAAGTAAATCCATTTGATCGTAGATATGAGGATCCAATTCTCATGAAAGCTGATGGATTGCCAACCTATCATTTTGCCAATGTGGTAGATGATCATTTGATGCAAATAACACATGTAATTCGTGGAGAAGAATGGCTGGCTTCCACTCCTAAACACATTGCATTATATGAGGCATTTGGATGGTCAAAACCAGATTTTGTTCATATTCCATTATTAACCACTGTGGATAACAAGAAATTGTCAAAAAGATCAGGTGATATCGATATTCTATCTTTAAAGAACCAAGGATATCTTGCTTCTGCCTTGATCAATTTTGCTGTTCTTTTTGGATGGTCTCCTAAACGAGACCAAGGAATCAAAATGAGCGAGGTGTATGATCTTGAAACTTTGGAGAAGATTTTCAATCTGGATGGATTAACTGTTGGGAATGCTAAGGTGGATTTCCAAAAGCTTGATTATTTCAATAAATTGTACTTGCAGGAAAGTCTTCAAAATCCAGAGTTTTTTGATAAGATTGTATCCGAGGCTTGGGAAAAACTCAATTCGAAATACGAAGTGTCTCGAGAATATGTTGAGAAAGTGATCAAACATTCAATTAGTTCTCTCACCAATATTGATTTGTTGTTTAGCGACCAGTATTCATTTTATTTTGAGACCCCAAAATACTCTATTGAAGCCTTGTTTCGAGTTCTTGAGCCTGAGAATAAGGATCTGGTCAATTATCTTGCTCAACAATCCAATTATACGCAATTAGATCATGTGATTGCATCAGTTTTGGAAAAATATCCAACTATAAGGAAAAAAACCATCTATCATACAATTCGTTATGCCATTAGTGGTGAGCAACCAGGAACTAAATTACCAATAATGGTGGAGATTCTTGGGGATGATGAAGTTGTTTCGCGGATGAAAGCGCTCCAAAAGTTGATCATGTAAATATAAGTCATTAATTCAAATTATCCAGAAATTTAGGGTCATTAGCCAACTTGGATTTAAACTTAGTCCACCAATCATCAAACTTTTTTATTGGAATCTTATTCGATGAGTCCACAAACGAGCTTAGATAATCATAAGCATTCTTAATAATCTTATTAGAAACAGATTCAACTTGTTCTTTAGTTAAAGGAATATCCTGAATTGAAATTTGAGCTGGAGCAGGAAGAGCCAACTTTGGAGCTGTAATTCTTTTCAATTGAGCCAATTGGGGTTCTGCCACAGAATTTGGTTCAATTGATATCCCAATTACCAGACTAGTGTCCAAAATTTCTCCCGGATTATCAACTTCGACGTCCATATCTATATCTCCTTCTTTAGTAATAGGTTGCTGTTGATTCGAATTGATATGAGATTCGGCATTAATTTTGAAAATGGCACTTTGTTTATTGACATCCAATCCTCCTAGAAGTCGAAAATCTGCCATTGGGACTCCTCCTTTATGAAATTGGTAATAAATCAATGCATTATAATTAGGATCAAATGGAACATTGGGGACAACAAATATTGATAAATGAAAGATCCTGTTAACCGAAATTCCATCGTAAGTGGTGACATATTTGAAGCTGTCAATCTGGTCAGCCAATTTCACTGGCTTTCCTGCTAATGTAGTACCAAACATGAGAACATATGATTGAGAAAGTGTATTATATATAAAAAATCAATCTGTCAAATTTCTAGAAGGTTCAGATCATGTAATAAATATTTTCCGTATTATTTGATATATACGCGTTCTATCTCCAAGATGGTTCGGATAGACCAATTTTTTGGCAAGGCGGCTGTTCAAAAGGTGAGTCATCTGGGATATATGAGACAATTAACACGTTCAGAGTAAAGATAAACGGGTCAATGAGACCTCAGGATCTCAACCTGCGAAGAAACAGAAAATCAAAGCGGAACAAGAGGTGATTTCTATCGATTCAGACGATGAAGTAGTTGCCCCACAGAGAAAACGAAAAATTGAATTAGAGGAAAGTGATGATGATTTGAAAATCGATAAAACTGTGAAGACGTCCCCAAAAAAGAGTCCGAAAAAGCCAACTACTCCGAAGAAACAGGCTACTCCAAAGAAACCACCTGCCACCCCTTCATCAGGGTTAGATACAGCCACCGCACAGGAAATTTTAAGCACGATCCCAGATGCGGACTCCAAATACTTACAGACCGATCCAGATGCAGAGGGATTGAACTTTTTTCAGCTTAAAGCCCGAGCATCTGAAGCTCCTGCATCGTCCGGAGATCGTGTTCTTCCAGAAGGCCGTCCAAACTGTTTAAATGGATTAACTATAGTATTCACAGGAATTCTCCCCACAATTGATAGAGACGAATGTGTGAGGATAGCTTCTAAGTATGGAGGTAAAGTGACGAAATCGATTAGTGGAAAAACTAGTTTGGTGGTGATTGGACATGACGCAGGACCCAAGAAGGTCAAAATGATAAAAGAGAAGAAAATCAAATGTATCGACGAGGAAGGATTTGTTGAGTTGTTAACTAAGATGCCTCCAGATGGAGGAAGTGGCGAGACAGCACAGGCTGCTAAAGCTAAAAAGGAAGAAGAGGAGAGGAAAGCAATTGAAGAAGCAGAACGTGAAGAAGAAGAGGAGCGCAGACGACAACAAAAGTTGAGAGAGGAAAGAGCAAACCAGCCAAGTCAGCCTGATAGACCAAGCGATAAGCCTGATAGTGAAAAGTTGTGGACAGTCAAGTATGCTCCTACAGACATCAAACAAATTTGTGGAAACAAGGGTAATGTTGATCTTCTAGAGACCTGGCTGGCCAATTGGTTTCAGAATGCCAAGGCTGGCTTTAAAGGGTCTGGAATCAATGCATTTCGTGCTGTCTTAATAAGCGGACCTCCAGGAATTGGAAAGACTACCGCTGCTCATTTGGTAGCCAAGTCACTTGGATACGATGTGATTGAAAAAAACGCTTCGGATGTGCGATCAAAGAAGCTCTTGAATGAACAGTTGAAATCCTCATTGAATAACACTTCAGTGGTTGGATATTTCAATCAACTCAAAACACATGAATCTAACAATCGTAAGATAGTCATGATTATGGATGAAGTTGATGGTATGTCGAGTGGAGACCATGGAGGAGGAGCTCAACTGTCCCAATTCTGTAAAATCACTGAAACTCCCTTGATTTTGATTTGCAATGACAGATCTTTACCAAAGATGCGGACTTTTGATAGAACATGTTTTGATCTCAATTGGAGAAGACCAACAGGACGAGAAATGAAGTCCAGATTGATGACCATTGCTCATAGAGAAGGTTTGAAATTGGATCCAAACATAGTGGATCAATTAGTGACTGCTACCAACAACGATATTCGTCAAATTATTAATATTATGTCTACGGTTGCCAGAACCCAAAAGAGTTTAGATCATCAAAATACTGAACAAATCAGCAAAACATGGCAAAAGGAGGTGATTTTGAAACCTTTTGATATTGTTGCTAGACTGTTGAGTGGATCCAGTTATGGTCCTCATTCTAGATACAATTTGAATGAGAAGATCAATTTGTATTTCAACGATATGGATTTCACTCCGTTGATGATCCATGAAAACTACAGATCCACCAACCCAACGAAACTGAGTTCATACAAAGGAAACAACCGTAATTTGGCTCAACTGGAGATCTTGGAACGAGCATCCAATGCCATTTCCGAATCTGATCTAGTGAATCAAATGATTCGAGGAAGTGAACAACAATGGTCATTGGCTCCATTTTATGGGACTATATCATCAATTATTCCAGGATCATATGTTTGTGGTGGATTGACCGGTCGAACAATGTTCACTTCATGGCTTGGTCAGAATTCCAAAAAAATGAAGTATGATAGATTGTTACAAGAATTACAATATCATTCTTCAACAAAGACAATGACCAACAATCAAGAACTCCGATTGAGTTATATCCCATATTTGATTCAATTGTTGTCCGATCCATTAATTAAAAAAGGAGCTGATGGAGTTGACGAAGTTCTTACTATGCTGGATGAATATTATCTAACTAGAGAAGATTGGGATAGTCTGATGGAATTTGGAGTGGGTGCGAAGGGCAGAATGGAACAAAAACTCAAATCTATTAGTACTCAAACAAAAGCAGCCTTCACACGCAAATACAATTCATATATGCATCCTACAGTGATCTACAAAACTGGAGACTCTGTTTCGAAAGGAACACGAACTGCTGCTCCCAAACCGGATCTTGATGATGTTATTGAAGACGATACAAAAGACGAAGAAGATGTTCAAGAAGACGATCAAGATATCAAAAAGGATAAACTGATCAAGCAAGTGAAGAGAAAGAGTACGGTTAAGAAACGGAAATGACGTAGACACTTACATAATCAAACAATTTTTCATCGTATAAAATCACGGCACTTCTTAAAAAGGAAAATGGAATTTAAAGCAAGGAGAGACTTTAGACGGGGTACAGTGAGTAACTAGTTAAAACA
Source organism: Ogataea paradorogensis (assembly GCA_030555885.1). Taxonomy (NCBI): domain Eukaryota; kingdom Fungi; phylum Ascomycota; class Pichiomycetes; order Pichiales; family Pichiaceae; genus Ogataea; species Ogataea paradorogensis. Next base: position 222,438 of record JANIVN010000009.1, read on the forward strand.
GCCTTGGATAATTTTGAGTTCCCACCCAAAAAACAGAGCTCAAATTGAATTCTGTACGAAGTGATCGTCTTGAGGATTCAATCATAGATGAATACTCCTCCTTTTTTACGGCCACCTGGGTCGAATCAAAAAGCAGTTTCAAATCGCCAGAAGCTACCTATGCTCAAGATATCCACGCCGACCTCTGGTAAACCAACAAAACCTTTATTGAGAGGTGAAAGAATTGGGTCCACTGGATTTGAGACCGATTTTTCCTTCCCCATGATGTTGAAAACTGCAGATCTGGGAGCGGCTGAAGACGTTCTTCGACGTTCGAGTGATTCTATGACCGATTCGACTCCATCTATTGTGAGCACCAGAAGCACAGATACTTTGATCAGTGATTTGAGTACTATGAATTTGTCAAATAAGGAAAATGAATTAAATAACAAACTCTTCACCAAATCTCTGGAGAATTTGGAGGAAGATGATTGGAGACAATTGGCAGAGATGAATCAGTTTCGAACATTGGAAGTTCTAGGAGAAGGAAATGGAGGTGCTGTAAAAAAATGTATGTTGAAGTCCACTGGTCAAGTATTTGCACTCAAAACAATTACAGTTGATCCTTCTCCCGATTTTCAGAAACAGATGGTAAGGGAGTTGAATTATAATCGCAAGTTCCAAAGCGAGCACATTGTTAGATATTATGGAACTTTTTTCAATGAAGCTGATGCCACTATTTGTATATCTATGGAGTTTATGGGTGGCCGATCGTTGGATGCCATCTACAAAAGATTCAAACAGAAAGATATGAGAATTGGAGAGAAGCCGTTGGGAAAAACGGCAGAGAGCGTGTTGAGAGGATTATCATATTTGAATCAACAAAAAGTGATGCATAGAGACATCAAGCCTCAAAATATACTTTTGGATTGCGAAGGAAATGTCAAATTGGCCGATTTTGGGGTTTCTGGAGAGGTAGTCAACTCGCTGGCTACCACATTTACAGGAACCTCGTTTTATATGGCTCCTGAACGGATTCGAAACGAGCCATATACAATTACTTGCGATGTTTGGTCATTAGGATTGACCTTACTCGAAGGAGCAATGGGAATATTTCCATTTGCATTACAAGATCCAAATCTGGAGATTTCGCCTATTGATCTCCTATTGATAATATTAGAGTTTGAGCCCGAACTTAACGACGAGCCTCAAGAAGACATAATTTGGTCCTCGAGTTTCAAGGATTTCATAAAAGTCTGTCTAACCAAAGAAAATCGAAAACGACCTAGTCCACGTCAAATGTTGGAGCATCCATGGATGCGTTACCATATGACCAAAAAAGTGCGCATGGACAAGCTTGTTAAATTCTGTTGGGAAGACTAAATAACGAGCAAGTAACATAGATTAAATATACCCTCTTATGATCATAGCATGCTGCTTATTTTCTTGGTGTTGCTGATACTTTCTGAGATGTTTTGATTCATGAGTCGATTTCTTTTCATCATTTTGTCGATTTTTTCCTGACTGGTTTCTTTACCCAATCTTCTCTTTTTGTAAACTTCTTCATCTGATGATTCATCTTCAACGTATCGTTTTCTGTTTTCTTTTTGTAACAATTTAATGAATTCTGTCTTTTCTTTATCCAATTCATCTCTCTTGGATTCCAGATCATTAAATAGTTTTTCGAATTTCCGTTTGTTAAGTTCATTTTCGATTTTCAATTCCTCATATCTCTCTTCAAATCGAGAATTGATTAATTCCTGAGACGCCCGTAAATTTAAGATTTCTCCCTTCACTTCCGATAATCTTTCCATAACCAGATCTTTACTATCGGTTTTCAATTCTCGAATCAATGATTCCAATGATGTGATCTTGTCACTCAAATTATGTTCTAAATTTGTAATTGGAGGTTGCGATTGTATAGTTGGTTTTAAATTGACATATTTAGAATCATATTTCGATTCTGATTTCGGTTCTATTGGAAGTTCTTTATTTTCATTGTATAACACCGATTGTAATAATTTGGATCCCATTGAAGTCAATGATCCCAATATTCCATCATGAGAACGATGTGGAGTAGGTTTCTTCACTCTGGAGCTCAAATCATTGACAGGATACCGCTTTTTCTTAATCGAACTAAGAATATCATCAGTTTGAAACCTTTTTGTACTAGGTATAGAACGGATAGGAGATTCACCCAATATTTGATGTGATTTGCGTTCATATCCAGAATTTCGTAATATTGATTTGTTAAAGCGATCTGTGCGCTCGGATCGATTAGATCTACTTGATCCAATTGTACCATCTAGAAACTCATTAGCAACAGATGAACGCCTTCTTCTTTCATAATCAGATAGCTTTGTATCGCGCGAAAACCTTACTCTATCTGAACTCATTATAATAAATAAATAAATATTTCCCAGACGCGTAATTTTGATACACGGAAAAATTCATTTAGAGATTTGATCATGGAGAATCCAGCAGTTTTGCAGATTTCTTTGAAACCGTCCAACTTACGACCTTTAGCATATCGAGTTCTGTCAAAGAAACATGGTCTTAATATCCAATCAAGTGCTTTAGAGAGATTGAGTGAATACGTTGGGAAGAAGATTGGTCAAGAATGGAGAGGAGCTAAGACTATTGCATTTTTAGAAGAAGTGGCACGTTTATGGAAAGAACAAAATGTAAGTTTGTTTTTGGATGGTGATAGTGTTGATTTGATAGTGAAAGAAATTGTATTGAAACAAGACAAACAAGAAAGAATTAGTAGACAAGGGTCCAATGTTGAACAACGAACAAATTTGGCAGGATTAGTTGATGAAGAATTGACAAATTCTCAATCATTTGAAGTTCATCAAGATCTGAATGAAATCCAAAAAGGAGACCAAATTCAGTGGAAAGATTTCTTTAAAGTGGTTGATGTTAAGAATTACAAGAAATACAAATATAATCATCTTCGGAAACAATTTGATATCAATTCATCAAATGTCAATCTGAATAAGCTTGAATTACCCACTACTCAAGATTCTATTGACTTGTTTTTACAACGATTTCATTTGTTGAAGGATCGGTTGTTAAGAAATGAAAATTTCCAGCCATCTACTTTCAGTTCAACAAATTCGTTCTCTGCAACCACTTCTGAAATTGAGCGTCAACAAATTACCTCCATCAAGAATCTTCTTGGACGACATGGACAACGATTTTTTCTATTCGGTTTGATAACCAAAGGATCTTCTGGATTCTGGCAACTTCAAGATGATTCTGATTCAATTGATCTTGAATTAAGTCAGACTTTGTTTCCCAAAAACTGTTATTTCACAGCTGGTAATTTTGTCATTTGTGAGGGAATATACTCCAAAAGTGGTAAATTCTATGTTGGGTCAATTATACATCCACCGGCAGAGAAACGAGAGACTTCAATTGAAGTTTTAGGCAAAATGGATTTCAATTCTGTTTATAGCAACAGTGGTCGAATTGATTCTGATTTAAGATCAAAACTCCTACAACTAGAAAAAGACATGAAAGAACATAAAATAGTCATCATAGGAGGAGATTTACATCTATCTAACCTCAAGATCGCAGAAGGTTTAAAGAAAATGTTTATCAAATTGACTGAAGAATTGGAATCCGGATCAAGTGACCCAATAGCTCTGATTTTCAGCGGTTCATTCTCCTCACAACCATTTACAGCAACTCAGGTATCCCATAATACCCAAACAACTTCTTCAGGACTTTATAAATCCTATTTCGATTCCCTTGCTTCCATTTTAGAGCCATTTCCAACTTTATGTCATTCATGCAAATTTGTCTTCATTCCTGGAAATAATGATCCATGGTCATCAATGGTTACAAAGGGATCCAATTCCTTATGGCCTCAATTCAAAATCCCCAAGATTTTTGGTAATAGATTAACAAGATTAGTAAGGGACATTGAATGGTGTTCTAATCCATCTAAAATGGCATATTTGACACAGGAAATTTGTTTAACTAGAGATGATATTGGTGATCGTTTGCGTCGAAATGATATTAGTCATTTATCTAAATTGATAGAAGAAGATTCGACTCAAGACGATCAAAATCTTGAAATTGACAAATTGTCCAAATTGAGTATTTCACCTGATGTTTTGGAAGCACGTAAAGTGGTAAAAACCATTTTGGATCAAGGGTATTTGTCACCATTCGTTCAATCTGTGCGTCCATTGCTTGCTAATTATACCAACGTCCTGAATCTCATACCCCTCCCAACAGTGTTGGTATTGACAGACACCAGTTGTCCTCAATTTGATCTTGTTTATGAGAATTGTCATGTTCTAAATCCAGGCACCTTTCATCAGAACAACAAGTTCAATTACCTGGAATATTTCCCAGCTTCAAGAAAGGCAAAATTCCAGGTGATCTATTGATTGTATGGATATTTCTTGATAGACTTTGTAATGAAACATGGCATACAATAAACTGGATCAATTGCCACCAAATCTTTGTAACCAAGTAAACTGAGTCCTGCAATCCCAAATAGAGTATGATAAACATCCACTTGGTTTCCTGGTCGATCGCTGATCCCACCCGCTTCCAAATCCTGACAATCGATAATAAATTGAGTAAGTTTCTGTCCATCAATGTAACTCAACTTTTCCAGAATGCTCAACGAAGACATTACCCACCAACTATAACAAACATCGGGCAATTTCTCAGGCCGCCCATTGAGTCCTCCATTAGCAACTTGTCGTTCACTTAGCCACCATTCCAACAAATCACGATCTTTTAACTTTTCCAGTTGTCCAGCAATGGCCAATGTTCCCAAACAGGTAAATATTTGTGCTGAATGCGATTCGGAACCAGGAACAAGTCCAAATCCTCCATCAAAGTTTTGACATCTTAAAATAAATTCCACTGCAGGGTCTACCACTTGGGGAGTCAAAGTTTCAAGGATACTTAATGATTGAATAGCAGTGTAAACAAATCTGGTATCAACCTCTCCAAATCTGTCACCTTGAAATGATCCATCTGGTAATTGAAGGTCCGTGATGAATTTTAATATCTGTGATTTCTTGTCTTCAATAACATCAAGACAATTGTACATCTTTAACAACTGTAAAGCTGAAAGAGTTGACAAAATATGTGAATCATGTCCAGGAAATGAACCAAATCCTCCGTATGTTTCGTCATAGCAATCAAGAATGAACTTGATAAGATCTGACTTGTTGAACTCATTTTCTGACTTTAATATAAATAATGCACAAACTCCCCAATAGATCCCGTTCATTCGAAGATGCTCACTAACCCAATATTCGAAAAAGTCTTTCTGATCATCTAATGACTTAATATACTCAATATGCTTGGCCTTGTCTAGAAATGACATGACTCAGAAATGTAAAGTAGGTAAATCAACAAAATAGATAGGACATTGCTGAGCTAATCAAATTTTGTAAGATGGTTTAACGATTACGTAAGAATAAAAAACGGTTAGGTCTGACATATAAGTATTCTGCGCTTCGCGTTTACATATCATAACTTGTTAGTGAATCTTGTTGAACCAGAGGTGTCTCCGGATGAACTGGATGTGGAATCTTGATTAATCATACTTGACCGAAGTCGTCTTCGATCCATTAACATAAATTGGATCTGCTGTTTGATTGAGGTTAATGCGACTGTTTGATTACTCAATTGGTCCTTCATCTGCGCATTATCATTAGCTAAAACTGAGAGCAGTTGTTTGCTGAGTTCCAATTCAGAAACAAGACTTCTAAACCGGTCAACATCGGTCTTGAGAATCTCAAATTCCATCATTAAATGAATATAATCTTTTTCTTGTAAATTGTCAAAGAATTTGAATGGTTGTGAAGATTGATTTCGATCCATGATTTCTTCGAGCTGTAATGAATATCCCAGATTGGTTAGTTTTCCTTGTGTAATTGAATCTAAAATTGTTGATAATTGTGATTTGAGTAGTTTGTTTTCATCAGCCAGATCATCATATTTTGATTCCTGACTTTCAAAATATTTTGATAACCTCATAAAGACACATTCTGATGAATGGATTTCATCCAATAGCTCTCTACTTCCTCTCCATTCACATCCATACTTACTTCCTGAACATTTCACATGGATCTTTTCACAATACTTTTCATGACTTTCGAATGTCTTCTCAGGAAATTCGAGATTGCAACCCAAACATTTATGTAAATTCTTATCACATTCTTTCTGAAGATGATAATCCTTGGTAACTAAGGTGATATTTTCATTACATTTTTCACATTCAAATGGTCTATGAGGACATTGAGATTCCTTCAAATAACGTCTTTCGGTAAGTTTTCCACATATTTTACCGTCATTTTCCAAATCACAAGGAAATCGAGAATAATCACAATCAGCACTAACATGTTGCTTGATTTGCCAACGAGGACCTATCCAATCACACCCACGAGTTTCATTCAAACATCGAACTTGTAAATCATCTGTTATGTTACTTAGTATGATCGGAGCTGGAAAAATGTCATCAAAAGTGGTTTCACTTGATTCCGAACTATCCTCATTATAATTTAAATGTATTCGATCCAAAGGACATTTGCTTCCTAAAGAAGATCGTAAAGTCTCCAATATACAACTCTTGCAAAACGTATGACCACATATAGTAGTATATGGATTAATGAAAGGTAGTTGACAGATTGGACAATTAAGATGTTCGGGAGTTGAGATGTAAACTAGAGTTCTTAAATCTATTGGACAATCATCTGAACTATCAATTACGTCATAGCCAATTTTCACAGATGACTTTACTGACAAGCTTTCTTCATTTGATCGTCCTTCAAGTTGTAGTTGGTTGAATTCATGATCAATAGCATCCATTAGAAATTAGAACAAAATAATTTGAGCAAACAAATATCTTGACCCGCATTTGAGGCTAAAAATGACAGAAGAAGGATAAATAAATTACAGATTTATCTATAAATATAATGCGGAGTGGTTTTACGAGATGATACTGCTGGAATTGCTGACATTTTCCAAAAGTTCCATTTGCGGTTTGTCTTGCGATGATAATGCTTGCTTTCTTCTCTTGTTAGCCAATTGAACAGATTGCTTGATATTGAAACCTCCAGTAAGTAATTGTTGAGTCTCTTCAAGAGCCAAATTGGACAATTCTGGATAACAGAAATAAACAAACACAACAGAAACGGCAGTCAATGCAGCGAAAAAGGAAAATGTACCAGTTGGAGTGATATTTTCCAACATAGTAAGAAATGTAGACGAAATCACCAAAGATCCACTCCAATTGGTAGCCGTAGCATATGAAGCTCCAGTAGCTCTAACGTTTTGAGGAAACAATTCCGATTGTTGCCAAGGAACATTACCAATACCAATGGCATAAGAAGCAACAAATAGAATCATGGAAACCATGATAACGTAACCCCAAGCATTAACACCTTGACCCAATTCAGCGTTATGGCCTTTGAACTGAATGTCAACAAAATGGAACGCAACTGCATTCAAAATCAAGGCACACATCATAATTGGTAATGAAATTAATAACATTCTTCTACGACCGACTCTGTCGATAATAAAGAAAGCAGCAACTGTCATGATGAAGTTTGTTCCCGAAACAATGATGGAAACAGCGGTAGAATTATCAAAACCAATGGCTTTGAATATCGTTGAGGAAAAATACATTAGAGAATTGAATCCTGTGAATTGTTGAATGCCTTGTAAACCACAAGCAATGACGAGAGCTCTGAAATTGGAAGGGTTTCTGTGAATTTCTTTGACACCGTTCCATGCTCTAGATAGAACTGTGTTTCCAGGTAGAGAAGAGTTCAAGTTTTGAATCTCGGTAATCTTTGAATGAATTAATGGAGCTGTTGCACCGTGATGAGTTCTAGCAATCACTTTGGCTGCCTTTTCAATCTTGTTCTTGGATATCAAATATCTAGGGGTATCAGGAAGGAACAAGAAGGCAACCAATTGCACAACTGCAGGAACCATCGACAACCCAACTTGTATTCTCCATCCATTATCAACTTTGGACAATCCAGCACCGATTCCATAAGCAATCAATTGACCACCAGTGATTCCCAAACAATTGAGTATCACTAATCTACCTCTAAATCTGGAAGGAGCAAGCTCAGAAATGTATAATGGTGCAATCAAAGAACCAATACCAACTCCAAAACCCATCACAAATCTACCGCCAATCATAGTCCAGACAGTACTAGCTGCACATTGAATGATTGCTCCAACAACAAACAAGAGATTGGAGAACATAAGAGTAGGCTTTCTACCAACAATATCTGCAAAAGGACCAGCAATCACAGCAGTGATAAGAGCGCCAAGAGAAGTGGCGGCAGTAATGAACTCTTGTTCTCCATAAGTAAGAGTTTTGCCCAAATCCGTCCCTATGGAAACAAGGGCGGAAGAAATATAACCAGTGTCATAACCGAACATGAATCCAGAAATGGATGCCAAACACGTGAGAACCACCACGAGAATGGTTGGCCTTGCCCCCTCCATAGCGACCAACATCTCTGAAGACTGGTCGTCTCTAAGAGGTTGCTTGTCAACGTCGGATAACGAGACTTGGTCTAGATTTAGACTAGAAGGCTTGGACATATCGCGAAAATAAATAAATAAGCTTGATGATGCACTAAGGGAAAATCAAGGGTTTATATGTTGATGCGCAAGAGACAGTTTGTTATCTTTATAAGGTGTCTGGAATTTTCTTGAAAGGATTCGGAATATTCGCCGAGAAAATTCCGCATCGGCAGCCTCTCCGCGCAAAGTTTTCATTGGCTGAATAACGGGGCTTTTCCCGAATGGCCGGGTAACACGACACGAAAACAATTATTCCGAAAATGGAAATACAAAAGTTTCAAATCTCCTTCAGCTTTTTCATCACCTCTTTTTATATTTCTAAATCACCATGGCAACCATTGCTGTCCCCTCGGGCGCTGGAATCAATGCCATTTTGCCTACGATTGACTTGAATTTCAAATACTCCGAGGTCCGTACTCAGATCAAGGACTTTCTTCTACATTACAAATCTGCCTCCAAGCTTCATTCCGATGACAATATCTACGATTATCAAATTGACGATGTTTTAATGGATATGGATGAAATTGGTGAAGGGCCCAAATATATGACATTATTACAAAAGGTTGCCAATCGGGAGATCACGACATTATATATTGATCTTGACGATATTAAGTTATACGAAGATACGCAAAATCTGGGCCAAAATCTGTCTCAATCGCTTTCTCGTGGATTGGCCGAACTGGTGGTGAAGAACACACATCACTATATTGAATTATTCTCTCAAGTTGTTGATGAGATTATGCCTGTTCCAACAGTGAATATTTCTCATAGGGATGACGTTCTAGATGTCATTATCCATCAAAGAAAGTTAAGAAATGCACGAATTGAAAACGAACATCGCGAAGAACTTAGTGAAACTCAAATGGGTGAAGAATCTCGGGAATTGAGAACCGTTGAGACCCCAAATTTGTTTCCTCCTCAATTAACTAGAAGATATTGTATCTATTTCCGTCCATTGACGGTGACCGCAAAAGGAGGTAAAGCATTGGCTGTCAGAGACGTGAAAGGTTCTTGTTTAGGCCAATTGATCACTGTGAGAGGAATTGTTACCAGAGTGAGTGATGTCAAACCTACAGTTCAAGTCACAGCATACACTTGCGACACCTGTGGATTTGAGATTTTCCAAGAGGTCAACACCAGAACTTTTACACCATTGAGTGAATGTACGTCTGAAAGATGCACAAGTAATCAACATCGTGGAAAATTGTTCCCAAGTACCAGAGCTTCCAAGTTCTCTGCTTTTCAGGATGTCAAGATTCAAGAGCTAGCCAATCAGGTTCCTGTTGGACATATTCCTAGAGCATTAACCATCCATGTGAATGGAGACCTTGTTCGTTCGATGAATCCTGGAGATATCGTTGATGTAACAGGTATATTCATGCCTGCTCCATACACTGGGTTCCGAGCTTTGAGAGCAGGTCTTTTAACTGAGACGTATTTGGAGGCTCAATTTGTCAAACAACACAAACGTAAATACGAAACTTTGAGTTTGACTCCTGAAGTGGAACAGAAAATCGTTGAAATTACCAGTCAAGGCGATGTGTATAACAGATTGGCCGGTTCAATTGCTCCAGAGATCTTTGGCCACATTGACATCAAGAAAGCTCTTCTGTTGCTTCTAGTTGGAGCTTCTGCCAAGGAAATGGGAGATGGAATGAGAATCAGAGGAGATATCAATATTCTTTTAATGGGAGATCCCGGAGTCGCCAAGTCTCAATTACTGAAGTCAATTTCCACCATCGCTCCTCGAGGAGTTTATACCACAGGTAAGGGATCTTCCGGAGTCGGACTGACTGCTGCGGTGATGAGGGATCCAATCACTGATGAAATGGTGCTTGAAGGAGGTGCTTTGGTGTTAGCGGATAATGGTATCTGTTGTATTGATGAGTTTGATAAGATGGAAGAAGGTGATAGAACAGCTATTCATGAAGTGATGGAACAACAAACGATCTCGATCTCTAAAGCAGGAATCACAACCACGTTAAATGCCAGGGCATCAGTTCTGGCTGCTGCCAATCCGCTCTATGGCAGATACAACACCAAATTATCGCCTAATGAGAATATCAATCTTCCTGCAGCATTGCTTTCTAGATTTGATGTTTTATTCTTGATTTTGGATCGACCAAATAGAGAAGATGATGAGAGATTGGCTGAACATGTTGCTTATGTTCATATGCATAACAAGCCTCCAGAATTGAGTATTGAACCAATTGATTCAACCACGATGAGACAGTTCATTTCCATGGCAAGAAGATACAGACCAGTGATTTCTAAAGAAGTGAGTGATTACGTCGTCCAAGCATACATCAAGATGCGTAAGGAGAGTAAGGTAAACGAGCATTCTAAAAAGCATTTTAGTCACACAACCCCAAGAACGCTGCTGGCAGTGTTGAGATTGTCTTTGGCTTTGGCCAGAGTCAGATTCAGTAATGAAGTGGTAATTCAAGATGTTGATGAAGCTTTAAGATTAATGAATGCTGCAAAACAGAGTCTTTATCAAGATGAGGCCGCCGAACTCGAAGAATCTCCAACCGCTAAAGTGTTCAATTTGATTAGAGAGAAAGTTCATGAATATTTGGCTACTAATGGAACCCAGCTTGTTCCAATGTCTTTGCTAAGAGACTCATGTTTGGGTAAAGGGTTTACAGAGAACCTGTTCAACGAATGCATCTATCGCTACCAGACACTTTCGGTGTGGCAAGTGGTTGATGATGGTGAGAATTTAGCTGTCATTGGTAACGTTGATGACCAAGACATCGACATGTTTTAGTGACTATTAATATACTTATTTCAATCCCAAATCTTTCATTACCATAGACCGACAAATCGGATGATAACCTTGTTGGTATTTTTTGAATGTAGACACAGCAAGTTCTCTGTCTGCTTCGTTCAATAAAACGTAGCCTGGTCTGACAAATTTCATTCTTCCCACAGTTCCAAGCCAATCTGCCAGCTGATGGTATTGGGATTGGACTCTTGCTGTTAACAGTAAGCGGAACCATCTAAAAACCACTTCTGCATTGCTTGAGCTTTCATATTTCGGATATTTTTCAGCCATTACATTCAAAGCTTTTTGCCCATTGGCAGAGCTCCAGTCAAATCCTGCTTGACCTTGATAAGAAACCAATTTGTCTAAAAACACACCATTTTGATTAGAAGTGAAATTCTCTATGTCGGAAGCAGAGAATGAAGATTTCAACAACTCGGGGGACTTTGAAATGACGTCGATCCACTTTTCAGCAAGAGAGAAACATTCATCCGCAAGAGTAGTATCGAATTTTGGTTTTGGAGGAAGTCCTGGTTGATATAACCAAGTGTTCCAGTCAATGGTATCCAATAGATCTTTCTTATCAGAATAGAATCCATATAAGGTATCTAAAAATTGATAAGTATCCAAAGATTGGTATTTGAATTTTTCAAAGTAATGCTTGATGAACGGATCAAAGGCTTCTTTGCTACCCAAAGTCTGTTCAATATGAAATAGGAGATTGAATCCCTTTTCGTAAGGAACGGTACTGAAAGAATCATCAGGATCAGCCCTATCTTTCAAACTGATCACCAACTTACTGTATTCAGATGCCATTGATCCCATGGCAGCAATGGAATTTTCCAAATCAGTCCATCCAATTATGGAACTGAAATGTCTTTGCTTTTCTCCATGTAATTTTTCTGTGATTCTTCGTTCCAAATACACCGTCCAACCTTCATTAAGCCAAAAATGCTCAAATGAGCAATTGGTGACCAAATTCCCTGACCAACTATGACTGAGTTCATGAGCAATGACCTCGACATTTTCACGATCTCCAGAAATTAGGGTTGGTGTTGCAAAAGTACAGTTAGGATGTTCCATTCCTCCAAACGGCATGGATTGTGGTAAAATCAAAACATCATAATCTCTCCATTCATATTCAAAAACAAGATCTTCTGCAGTTTTGATAAAACTCTCAGTATCAACCTTGAACTCGTGTTGACAAGCTTCCAAGAAATTTGGTTCGGTATAAACTTTGGAACGAGGTCCTATTGAAGCTCCTTTGAGATCTCCAGATGCAATTGAACATAAATAAGAAGGAATAGGGACAGGTTGTTCAAATTTGTAGATTGTAGTATTATCATCTTGAGGAATTGATTCCTTCAATAACCCAGACATTAAGACAGGTAATGGGGACTTGATAATGAATTTGAAAGGAGCTTTAACAGATGGTGTATCAAAACAAGGAAAGAAGGAACGTGAATGAATCGGTTCACATTGAGAGAATAAATAAGGTAATTTCTTTCCGTCTGTTTGAAGGGGGTCCAACCATTGGAGAGCAGTTCCTGTCTCTGTGGTTTGATATTCAATTTCAAGTATCACCGATTGATCGGTCTTCAAAGAACAATCAATAATTAAAGGAATTCCTAAAGGAGTATTACTTGGTTTCAACTCAAATGAACGAGTCAGATCATTAATTTTGACTCCTTTGATTGACAAATGATTAGTATCAAGAATGATCTGTTTAGAATCCTTCAAAACACTCAATTGATGAACGACTTTTCCAGAAAGCAATTTAGAATCAAAATCAACATCCAGTTCCAGACTCGACTCAATCACCTTGAAATCGAGATAATTAGATAGCGTAGATGGATCATATTCAGGTGACGATTTTGGTAAATAAGGAGCCACAATAGATAAGACCTTCGGTGTGAGGTTGGGATATGTGGACGACATTAATGATGTCGAAGAGCTGAAGCGAGTAAACAGTTTATATAAGCCGAAAATTCTAGTACTAACAATAGTAAACGGCCTTTGAAACATAAACTAGTGGCAATTTAGTAAAAGGAAAGCCGTTAATTGGGTCGGCCTTGCACAGCCATGAGTCAATCGACGTGAGCTTGCGTAGGAGGGAATAAAAATTATTTGGAAAAAAACATATCATGTGATCAGATATAGGGCTATTTTCTATGGGGCCTCCCAAAGTTAATTTGAAAATTTTCCTGAACAAAATTAGATATTATCTAAAGGTATAGTAAGTACCAAACTTAAGTGGTGGTGTTGCACAGAATTAGGCTCTATACTCATACAGATCGTGTCTAGGAACATCACCGAATATCATCGTTCTAACAACTAGGTCAAAATGCAAATTTTCGTCAAGACCTTGACCGGAAAGACCATCACCTTGGAGGTGGAGTCTTCGGACACCATCGACAATGTCAAGTCCAAGATCCAAGACAAGGAAGGTATCCCACCTGACCAACAAAGATTGATTTTCGCTGGTAAGCAACTCGAGGACGGCAGAACCCTTTCTGACTACAACATCCAGAAAGAGTCCACTTTGCACTTGGTGTTGAGACTTAGAGGTGGTATCATCGAGCCATCTCTTAAGGCTTTGGCTTCCAAATACAACTGTGAGAAGTCCATTTGCAGAAAGTGCTACGCCAGACTTCCACCAAGAGCTACCAACTGCAGAAAGAGAAAGTGTGGTCACACCAACCAGCTGAGACCAAAGAAGAAGCTTAAATAGTTGGTATGTCATAATAATACTAGTACAGAGCTTATATTTTTTTCTTATTTTCCCCACATATGAATAGGTTCTTTAATTTGAGGCGTTTCTCGCTGTTGACCACTAGAAATCCTGCCAGTATCAATCTGACTGTTCCTTCTGGTCATTGTTCGTTAATGTTGGTATCTACTCCAGCCCAATTGACAACATGTATTAATAACCTAATTGATTTAAACAAGACGCATCCTTCGATTCAATTGGTGTATTTCTGTGTTGATTCCATTTTGGATAGCAGAAATGCTATTTCTGAGCTTTGGTTTGAAAACGAAATCGATATTAGTAATGTTCAACCAGGATCCAATGAATCTGCCTCGGTTGATCTTCATTTTAACTCTAATCAAGTTCATCTTCCAATAGCGAACACCATTTTCCAAAATACTTTACCTTCAACAAGTTTCATTGTTCAAAAAGATGATCTGAACAGTTGGAAAACATTACAATCGATCCAATTCAATCTTCCAGATATCCCCATATTCAATTACAATTATTCGAACTGTCTTAAGAATCTTCCAATGGAAACAAATCAACAATCACAATACACAATCACAGATTATGAAGGGAATCTTGTGAAATCGATCAATTTCAAACCAGCAGCAGATTATCTGATTGAGAATGAATTGGTTCAACAATCAAAGAAAGCTCTTTATTTCAAGTTTCCTAAACTAGATAGTCCAGATTACATGCAAAATTATTATAAAATCATAGCTGGAGGTCTTGGATGGGGTGAAAAACAAGCATATCTAGCATTGGATCCAATAATTGAAGATCTAGATCATAAACAATTAGAACTATATCAACACGATCCAGATCGATCAGTTTTTTTTGACAGAGCCAAAAAATCTATGGTCTTGGAATGCTCTCGAGAACAAGAATCATTCAACATAAATACTTCTACAACACCATTGTTGGATAACATGGTAGGATTTGGGTCTGAAAAGGGATTCAAACTCAATAATATATGGCACAAATCCCCAGGCGAGCTCATCCAAATTGAAGTCACGTGAACAGAAAATCCTCAGCCACGCGCGTCTACCCGACTCAAAAAGATATTTTTGGCAATTACGTGTATATACGCTCTTGACAAATTAGATAAACAAATTATGTCTAACGTTCTGGCGCAATTTCAATACCAACCGGTAAGTTCAATTTGTTGATGGTATCTAACAATAAAGCTCTCCCAATTTGCGGAAAATTTCAGCGTTGATAACTTGAAGGTAAGTCATTCTCTGTTACGACAAACTAACAAAACAGCAACAGATTGCTGCTGTGCAGACGAAATTCTCAGCTATTAGACCTCCTCAGGAGTTTTTGGACTACAAGAGATTCTCCAAGCCAGCCAACTTGGGTGAAATTCAACAGAGAGTCGGATATAACTTACCATACTTCCAAGCTAATTATCTGGTCATTGTGCTTCTCTTGTCAGTGTATGCTCTTGTTACAAATGCATTATTATTGTTTGTCCTTGGATTAACAGGTTCTGGTATATTCTTTATCTCAAAGCTCAAGGGTGGAGATTTGGAACTGCCTATTGGAAAGATCACTACTTCACAACTCTACACTGGTCTTGCGGTTATTGCTGTCCCTCTTGGATTTTTGGCCTCTCCAATCAGCACCATGATGTGGCTTATTGGTACATCAGGTGTTACAGTGTTTTCGCATGCTAGTTTGATGGAAAAACCAATTGAGACCGTGTTCGAGGAGGGTGTTTAGGATTAATAGATATAATAGCGATTACTGTATTCTCTGCCGTAGTTCTCAGTCGAAAGAAGACCCAAAATTTAAGTCATTGCAACGCTCATATACTATCTAAGCTTGACTATTGCGGTAATTTCATCATCATTGAACGTGGCACTAGAAAATGCAAATCCTTTTGCATTCTTTGGTGAAAGAGAAGAGGTGAGAAAATTTTAATGGGTCTGAATGGTTTTAAGTAGGGGAATGGATTGGTCAGCAGAAGGTTTGGGAATGTAAATTGAACAGTTCAGTCCAATAGTAAAATCCACCTTGATTCAGACAGTAATTCCACTCTGATTCAGACCCAGGTATTTACTTTTAGGTGTCCAGTGTCCAGTCTCTAACTGCCTTTTCTAACTTCCTTCTAACTACACTACTAGAGACAAGTGTCTCCCCAGGTAACCCTGGTATCTCAGATTCTAATCAGTATTAATGCATACACACACTCCTTAGATGTTAAGCTTGGTTCTCTTCCAGTGTCTTCTCTTAGCGTTGTATCTGATCTTGTTGTTGGTTCTCAATCTGATCCATTGAGGCAATGGTCTGTTTTGGTTTTGAGCCTTAGCGAGCTTCTGCTTGGTCTTGAAAGATTTTTGAGACTAAAGGTTAGTGTTCACATTGGTTCGTCAATACATACAGGCATGTTAATATGTTTAAGCTATAATTCTTCGCAAGTAAAAAAGTTCACCTGAATTGTCCACCCTGGAGCCAATAAAAAAACGCAGTCACAAATTAAATAATTTTTCACATCTCTGCACCAAACTACTCGAGATTTGAAAAATTTAGAAGTAATAAGTATTCATCATGACTAGAACCTCTGTTTTGGCTGACGCCCTTAACGCCATCAACAACGCTGAGAAGACCGGTAAGAGACAGGTCTTGATTAGACCTTCCTCCAAGGTGATCATCAAGTTCCTTACTGTGATGCAAAAGCATGGCTACATTGGAGAATTCGAATACATTGACGACCACAGATCTGGAAAGATTGTCATCCAATTGAACGGAAGACTTAACAAGTGTGGTGTTATTCAACCAAGATTCAATGTGAAGATGAGCGACATCGACAACTGGACTGCTAACTTGTTGCCAGCCAGACAATTCGGTTACGTTATCTTGACCACCTCTGCTGGTATCATGGACCACGAGGAGGCTAAGAGAAAGCACGTTGCTGGAAAGATCCTTGGATTTGTTTACTAGGTATAGAGTAATGATATAACAAATATGAGAGTAGAATGGAAGAGCAGCTGGGTGCTATGTAGAAGACATTTAATACGATGCAGAGGTTATGAAATGGAACGTTGATGTATGGGATGTAATGATCAAACCAACCTCCAAATCACAACCAAACTAGTATTCAAACATATCATACAACTGCTCTTCGAGTCGTCCTTCCTTGTTCACCATCCTGCCACCATTTCTGGTTTAAGGTGTGTGACTGCTTTTTTCTTCAACAACCTCGCGAATGAAAATTTTAGATGTTAAAAAATATCAAGCTTCAATAAATCATCATGGCTGCTGAAAACGTTACTCTCGGCCCTCAAGCTAGAGGCTCCAGCGAGGTGTTCGGTGTTGCACACATCTACGCTTCCACCAACGACACTTTCGTCCACGTTACCGATCTTTCAGGAAGAGAAACCATCGCCAGAGCTACTGGTGGTATGAAAGTCAAAGCCGACAGAGATGAGTCTTCCCCATACGCCGCCATGTTGGCTGCTCAAGATGTTGCTGTGAAGTGCAGAGAAGTCGGAATCACCGCCGTCCACGTCAAGTTGAGAGCTACCGGTGGTACCAGAAGCAAAACCCCAGGTCCTGGTGGACAATCTGCTCTTAGAGCTTTGGCCAGATCTGGATTGAAGATTGGTAGAATTGAAGACGTTACTCCTATTCCATCCGACTCCACCAGAAAGAAGGGTGGTAGAAGAGGTAGAAGATTGTGAGAGTGCGGACATGAATATACAATGGTCATTATGGTTGTTGTAGAGGTATAATAAGAAGTCAAGCAAAGAAATTAGAACTGCTATCGTTTGAGCATCTGTAATTCCGTATAGTAATTTGGCTTGTGTTGGCTCTGTTAAGCTGGCATCTAAAATTAAATTAATTTCTCCATAAATTCTATCATGCCATTAGTAGTCCCCCAGATCAGGGGTTTTGGCTCGGCATTATCTCCGTCTATACCTCATCTATCAACAATATTCATTATGTTTTCATCTCTAATTATCAGATTGGCCTTTCTGCTGTTTGGAATCTATCAAGATACTCATATGGATCTACCATATACAGATATTGATTATTTCGTGTTCACCGATGCAGCAAGATTCGTATTCAATGGAAAGTCCCCTTTTCAAAGGGATACTTATAGATATACTCCATTACTTGCATGGATCCTGGTTCCAACCAATTTTTGGTTCGAATACGGTAAATTGCTATTTATTCTTTGTGATCTACTCACTGGTTACCTCATCATCAAATTACTTGAAAGAAACAAAAAAAACCTCAATTGGAGCTTGTTATGGTTATATAATCCAATGGTGATCACAATTAGTACGCGTGGAAGCTCCGAAAGCATTCTAACAGTAATAGTGATGCTGATCTCTTATTACACATTGACTAATAAACTAGTCCTAACAGGACTTCTCACCGGATTGGCTGTCCATCTCAAGATCTATCCAATCATTTACATCCCCTCAATCCTATTATCGATCGATAAATCCCAACCTTATCATAAACCATTCACCATGTCTAGATTGATATTCCTGCTTACGTCAGCATTTAGTTTTGGGGTATTGACTGGATCAATGTACTATATCTATGGGGATGAGTTTATTGAAGAGGCGTATTTATATCATTTGAAACGACTTGATCATCGTCATAACTTCTCGATTTACAATTTGGCTCTTTATTTGTCCTCATATACCAACAAATCGTCACTACCATTTTTATGTGGGGTTCAAATTGAAAAGATTGCATTTATACCTCAACTTGGATTATCAATGGTTTTAGTCCCATTGAGATTAGCCAGTTTTGATTTGATTGGTTGTTTATTTGTTCAGACTTTTACATTTATCACGTTCAATAAGGTCATAACTTCTCAATATTTCATTTGGTTTCTTTGTTTTCTACCAATTTATACTTCCCAGACTACAATTAAGAGGTCTACTGGAATAGTATTGATTTCAGGATGGATTTTAAGTCAAGGATTATGGCTTTGGAATGGATATAAGTTGGAATTTCTTGGTGAGGCAAATATATTCAAAACTGGCATTTGGATTAGCAGCTGTTTGTTTTTCATTAGCAATTGTGTTCTAATCAACACATTTATCAATGATTTGGTTACTCAAAAGATCTCCCAAGCTGTCAAGAAGATCAATTAATGATGCTCCCATACTTATTTACATTCAGCCTAAAGCGGGAAGCAAGAATAATTAGGCCGGAGCGCGCGAGATTTTTTTTTTTAGTTCTCCCCGAAGGCGATACGAAGCTTGTGTACTGTTCAAAAAAAACAATTAAAACAAGGTGTTGATTAAAATTGCAACCAGAACACTTATTTGCTCAATTGTTTTGATCTAAGGATAGTTGGAATACCATGGAGAAATTCGAGGTGCGAGCCAAATCGTTCGCCATCAAATGGATTAATGCTCCAGACAAGTCGAACGTAAGATGGGAACTTAAACCTTTGAAACGATCCGTGAATTTCGGTATTTATAGATATAGCAAATCGGATCTTCCTCTTCCCAACACAGCTCCTAATTCATCTTCAACAGCCACCTCGGAGAATCTGAGTCTTGATGAGGTCAATGAGGTTCCTCATAAGATGTTCAATATACTTCATCAGAGTCTACGAGATTCATTTGAGTCGGTCAATTCCACTAATTTATCGAGTCCTGCAACAGTCACTGATTCGTCTTTGACATCTATTTCCAAAACTTCGACAGGTCAAAAGGTTTCTGAGAGACGAAAACCGATTGAGACTGAGAATTCTTCTACGGATACTCGTAGTTTATTAGAGGAAAAGATTGATAAACATCTGGTTAAAGAATTATGGATTGGGAGATGTCAAGGAGATGAACTTATCACCGGGAATTTCGAAGTTGAGACCGGATCGTTATTTGCTTTTGTTTTCGATAATACTTTTAGCAGACATAAAGCTAAAACCATAATGTTCAATCAATATATTGAATCCAGTGAATCACTTATTCAACCATTGAGTTCGAGTCAATTGAATACAATTTCTGAACAAGTTAGCAAAGAAGGTTCTGAAATCCATTCATCTCGAGATTTGAGCTCTGCTCCACTTGATAAACGTGAATCCATTGTGAGACGATCTTCAGTCAACTCAATTCCTATACAAAATCATGTTCGATTCAGTGTTCCAAATAATACAGATACAACCAAGTCCAAAAACGCTTCATTCTTACGAGTTAAAGGAGGACAGTATCTTCAAGGTTTTCTATTGAAGAAGAAACGGAGACGTGGAGGAAAGAACTTTGCCAGGAGATATTTTGTTCTTAACTTCAAATATGGAGTTTTGGATTATTATTTAAATGATATCACCAATCATGTTCGTGGAAATATGTACATTCGAAATTTGGTGATTTCGGCAGATCCTAAACAACTGATGATGTATTTGGATTCTGGAATTGAACAGTGGGTCTTAAAAGCATTCACTGAAGAGGATTTCAAAATTTGGGTTCAGGCATTCAATTTCATCAAGAAACAGAACAAAACGATGGAGTTTTCAAGTATGCAGGATGAACAATTGTTTCTTCAAGTTCCGTCTCCGGAAGAAGTTCTTGAAGAAGGAAATGACTCTACAATATCTGAGGAATCTAGGTCAGGTCGTTCGCCTACAATTATTAACCCTAGATTCAAAGTCATTGAGGAAAAAATCGCGCTGGTCAAAGAATTGGCAGAGAGTATTCAAGCTCAATCGAAACAACCCCAAACTAGACGATCAAGCATGGATAAACGAGGTTCGTTCTTTCGGAAAAGGAATAAGAAAGAGCCAGGAGATGAAAATTCGGATTTAGAATTACAGAATGGTTCTTCGTCAGCTTCTTCGGTGCCTATTCATGATCAATTGGTAGATGAAATTAAACAATTAGAGCTACAATATTTGTTGTTGGTTAATACGGAAACAAACAGAGGATTTAGTAAGCCTCCTTTGTCCCCAACTAGAAGAACATTGACGAGAACGAACACCGCTGCAACTACATCTGTATTTTCTCAAGATTTCTATGATGCTCAAGAATATATCGATGAAATCCATCAAGGAGTCTATTTGGTTCAATCAAGTGATGAAGATGGTGAAGGTGAAGATGGCCTGAGTAAGACCTCTGGTTCGCGAATGTCCAAGATGTTTGAAAAAAGTCCATTTGGATCCCATATCGAGACCGAAAGCATGAACTCGATGTCCTCATCAAGTGAAGAGGACAGTGATCAACGAGAGATTGCGACGCCGTCATTTTCTTCTCCAACAGATCTATATCCATTAGAGCCTGGCAAATTTGTTGAATATAGAAAGGACCTCAAACCAAGCACTTGTGATCCTCCTTCATTGATCAGTTTTCTTAGAAAGAACATTGGTAAAGATCTATCCTCGATATCGATGCCTGTTACAGCCAATGAACCATTAACATTTCTTCAGAAATACTCTGAAACTTATGAATATTCTCATTTGTTGAAAGATGCTATGAGAGCTCCAATTAAAACAGGGGAACGGATACTTTTGATTTCAGCGTTTGCAATCAGTTATTTATCTTCGTTTAGAGTCAAACTTCGAAATGTTAGAAAACCGTTCAATCCTTTACTTGGAGAGACATTTGAACTTGTTCGGAACGATCTTGGGTTCAGAATGATCACTGAGAAAGTGTCACACAGACCTTTTGTTGTCTCCTCACATGTCGAGTCTGAAGATTGGGCTATCGATCATACGCTTTCCCCACAACAAAAATTTGGAGGTAAATCTGCAGAGGTGTCGATCACCGGTGAATTGGTGTTGAAGTTCCGAAACGGAGACATTTATAGATGGACTCAACCAACCACATTACTAAAGAATCTTATTGCAGGTGAGAAATATTCAGAACCATATGCCTCGGTGACTGTTTCTTGTAACAACGGATACAAGTCGATTGTGACTTTCAAGGCATCAGGAATGTTTTCTGGTCGATCTGAAGAACTGGTGATCAAAGCTTACAATAGTAAAGGAGAAAAATTGTCCAAGGAAGTCACTGGAACATGGACCGATAGTCTGAGGTATTCGGACACCAATGATTGTATATGGAAAGTTGGCAATTTAGTTCCTAATTACCAGACCAAATACGGGTTTACTGAGTTTGCAGCCAGCTTGAATCAAATTTCGGAGATTGATAAATCATGTGCTCCTACAGATTCTAGATTAAGACCCGATCAACGCGATTATGAGAATGGAGATTTGGATTCGGCAGAGGAATTGAAATTGTCTTTGGAAAACCAGCAAAGACTAAGGCGAAAGGATAAGGACGGTAACGATGTGGTGCATGTAAGTTCATTCTTCCAGAAATCCGGTCCTGGAGAATTGGATTGGAAGTACATTGATGGTGACCGAAGTTACTGGAACCGTCGGAAGGAAGCAGATTGGAAAGGACTTTTGAAGTTGTGGTAGTCTTGAATAGTATATTGAAGTTTTTATCTGTCTATGATGTCGGCATCTCTCTGATAAAGTATTTATGGTTGTGACCTCCTGCCACCACCACTTGCGCAGGACTGGATCTTGAATCAATGTTCATTCTTGGAATATCGTCTGAACGACCTTGATTGTTTATATATGGTGATAAAAATGGCGATAACATTTCATCATTTTGAATTGCTTCTTCTATGGCTTCATCAATGGCTTCTTGAGCTACTTGATCTTCATTAGACAAATTGGCAAACACAAATGAAGAGAAGATCAAGATAATTCCAAGATAATATTTGGCAGAGGTATTTCTAACTTTGTAAAAGATTGAATCACAAATCATGTTGACTGGAATTGCTGTTGATAAGGATAATGCTGCTATTAAAGGCGAAGTCAATAAAGCTGCTATGATAGAACAATAATCAGATAAACAATTGAAAATTCCTCCAATGATGACTATCCAGAATATAGTGTTACTATCTGGTAATGACAATTCTTCGAATCCAATGTAATCAGCTATTAATAGACCGGGAAATACCAATATTATGATACTGACACCCAACATTCCAAACATCAACTTTTCATTCTCAGGACTGGTCTCGTGACCCATTTTAACTCTTAATAAAACCAAATAACATGAATAAGAGAATGTACCACAAAGAGCAATGCAATTTCCAAGAAAAGGGTTTGAACCTTGTGATGTAGAATCAGAGGATCCATTGAATGTGATAAGACCTATCCCAGTAATACTAATAATAACAGAAACCACTTTTGCCATGTTGATTGTATCTATTCCACAAATATAACTCAAAATCAAAGTGAAGACAGAACTGGTTGTTGTTAGAATTGTTTGATTTGAAGCACTGGTATATTGTAAAGCAACAGCTCCACAAGCTGCATTAATATAGTAAACGATTGCTGCTTGAATTGCAACTATTGATAATTCTTTAAATGAGAGTTGTATTGAAGGAGCATGAAGAATCACGCTATCTGAATCCATAGATTGATATGAATTGTATTGGAACTCATTTAAGGAAGATTTAGAAAACAGTTGAATCAACCATTTAAATGCCCGTTTGATACCAAACATTGCGAATAGACCACCATTGATATAGGCAACAAAAAGAGGCCGTTGATATGTATCACCTTTAAGAACGTTGTTTGTTAATTGAAGACCGAATACCCATGTTGAAACCATCAAGAACAAATAAACAAGACCTTTAATCCAGATCTTTCTTTCTTCTGTCTTGATTATATCAACAAGATCACCAACAATTTGATCGGAAGGCAATTCCACATGGGAATCTTTGAATCTGGGAGAGCGAATCAATCCACCAGGTAAGACTGGAGATTTTAATAAAACCACAGGCGATCTTATATGAGTGGAAACCATCTCATTAAAAGGGATTGATTAGAGAGTTATTTTTTTTAGTACTAATTAAAAAGTTATGAGATTTCGTTACACCTAAAGAAGTTCACTTTCTCCAAAATTTCCAAAGAAGTTCCGGTGGATGATAGAATGGATTTGTTGGAGAAGTAGAAGGAGATCCAGTGAATGATTTGGATCTATATTTGAAGGATTTGGTTGGAGATAAGGACAATTTTCTTGGATTCGAAAATGAAGAGCGTTCAAGAGTGGTTGTAACGTCTAATTTCTTCCGTTTTTGAATGGCTTTCTCTTTAATGGAAAGTTCTTGTTTTGGTTGGATTTCGGTTTCTTGACCAGATGAAAAATCAAGATAATTCGACTCCATTTCATGCGTTTCATCTGTATTAAATTGCAATTGCCAACTCTTAGATAACTGTTCAAAACCTTCCAGAGGTTTGAATGTATCATCAATTGAAGAATACAATGAAGCATTAGTTGTTTTTGATTCCAAAGAATCCAACGGAGAATTTAAAGGGGATTCCGATTGATTAATATCAGTCATAGAGTAGAGATCTATATTCATCTCTGATGTAGCTTCATAACTCAATCCATATTCGTCCTGGAAAGAAAAATAGAACTCTGAATCGTCTAGAATGGACTCATATTGATCCAGAAAGCTCATTGAAGTTGAAGCTCCTTAATCACCTTTAGGGTCTTCATGTATTATATATAAGAAAAGCAAATTAAACTCAAAAATCATTATCGCATTACTCGTGCATATTCGGATGCTTTAATTTCAAACTATTTATCTTTGTTTGTATACTAACAATAAAGGGGTTATTGTGATCTTCAACATATTATGTTACAAAAACGTTTGTCAACTTACTTTGCATATATATATCCTGCCACTATTTGCTCTGAGGATTTATCCATGCATGCAATAAACCGAACTAAAACCAAAACCTTGAGATCACAAACGATCATTAAGATAGTATTTGGATCGTTTCATAACCGACAGGAGTGACTTGGTTTGAGAACTAGTTTGTGATTTTATTTGTATCCTGATCGTGCTATAGTTTCTTATATTGCACCGGCCACAGCTTCCGCTTTTGGACAATATCTCTTCACATGACACTTCAAAATATCACATAGAAGCTTATAATAGTTACAAATAATTACGCCAAGTCCATTACGTCTACGTCAAATTCACCAAAGCGGATCAATTGAATTGCTGTGCAATTGAAACTATATATTCAATTGATTGTTAAGGCCGTCCAACTTACGCAGAATTTTAATACCCGCCGCGTAGCCATGGTTCCAACTTTGGATATATAATAGCATGCACAGCGGGCGGAATTTGCCCAACACCGACCTGGACAAATTTGGGCTGCAAAGCGATTTGTATCTCGATCCAGAGCGAATTTATGCTTAATGACCTCTTGTATCAACATCCATCCCTTTCAAATGATTTGTATAGTTTTGCCCCATGCAGTCATTTTGGTTGCTATGGTTCCCTAAATTTCACAGTATTGTATACTTGAAGTGTGGATAATCCGAGACAACCCTTCCTTTCTTCTCCCCCGCAAAGAATTCACAGGCGTGGTCGTACGGTTTGAGATCATGCAATTTTTTTTATTGGGCATTCCAGCCTCACTACTATACATATTATACATGCCTATTCCGTATCAAATCTCAGTCGCCGCGGCTTGACGGCCAATTGATCATCGTCTATTTCCCGCACAATTCTCCCTTTCGGTCCAACGTATTCGATTTCCCTAGATTGCGCCCCAGTTTTCGGTGGGCTTTTTATAGCATCCACGTTTCTGGGTGGACCCGCGAATGGATTTTTCATTTTGGATTTGCGTATGATCTCCCCATTATCAAGATCGTCCTCTGTCACCCGCTCGTTCAGGGGATTTAGAATCACCTTGTTGGGTGGGGTTTGTGGGGGTTCCATTTTGTCGACCGGCGAATTAAAATCAAGTCGCCGTGGCTTGATAGACTTTTCATAATCAGTTAATTTCCTAATAATCTTCTCCCCTCTCTTATTCACCAGTTCCAATTCTTCATCGAACCTTGAATAGTCAACTTGGTCCCTTCCTGCAGGATCCGTCGTTTCAAGAAATGGATTGCTGATCTCTTTTCGCTTGATAATTGTATCATTATCTTCATCAGTTTCACTTGGACCATAATGCATCTGATATGCACGTTCATCGGTCATAATCTGCTTCACTGGCGTAGAAGGAGCCTTGAAGTCGGTTGTCGTGAAGTCCAACTTCTTAGTGATCTTATCTAGTCGTCCCAACTGTCCAGATCCCTCTTCCTCAGATGAATAATGGAGTTCGTCTTCCAGATCGATTTTATATGAACGGCCCAGATCTAAACCAGACCCTTCCAACCTAGGACCCCCAACCAATGATTTACGACCTGACCCAACCGTTGAGGGAGCCAAAGGAAATAAAACATTGGAACCGTTCAATTTAGAAGTGATCGCATCACTAACCTCCTTCCGGCGATTGATTCGCGGTGTCTGATCTGGGGTATGAAGATGAGACGCTGGTTGTGTACGATGAGTAACGGGTGATGTGGAAACCAACTGTTTCTTCACACCATGATGTGGAGTATATGGAGTATTCAAAATATGTTTTGATTGATTTGTACTAACGGGCGTCTTCAGATGTCTGTTACCACCTGACACTCTAGATTCACTAGGCGGTGTCGAAGGTTGTTGAAGCTCGCTTTGATGCTCTGGTGATCTCATCTTTGAGTTGCCCAATAATTTTGTAAAGGCTAATGATCTTGTTTTTGATTAATCAAAGTATAATCTTTTATTGTCGTTAAAACTCCTTTGGTCACAGGCCTGGTGGCTGGTTTATTTTTTTGATGTTTCAATTAGCTTCCCTGTTTGGGAATATTGATTATGTAAGCATTTAGGTTATCACCATGTTGGATGCAATATATAGCAGTACACACGTTTGCGGATTTCTTCTGTTTCTTTTGGGTCTTCGGGGAACATTGGATGATCCCAATAGACCATTTCGACAAATTCTACGTCGAAGTTGAATAGTTCTTCGGCCGCAGAGAAGAATTTGAAATCATTTTCCACCATTTTTTCAGATGGTCTATGTGGAGACCAGACCACCACACATTTACCTCCTGATCTTGGAATGTTCTTATCCTGTAGAGGAGTTATCAAAGTCTTTGCTGATTTGAGTAATTTATGGTGTTCTGTATGGTTGAAGACCAAATCACTCATTATAATTAGATCTGCTGTGTTTGGTAACAATTGTTGTATTTCGGAAGTTTCATTTCCCCAAATGAATCCTTGAACATTAACGATTTCATTGAATTTTCCTCCAACAAATTCATCCAAATTGGCATGTATGTTTGATAACAAATCCGGGTCTGGATAATCGGTAGCTACCACTTTTTTAGCTCCATTAAGAGCACATAAAAGAGATGGCAAAGCAGCTGCAGCTCCAAATTCAACAACCTTCTTATCTTTAACAAGAGTCATGGCATTTTGTTCGATATAATTAGCAGTATAAATACCTGCATTCCATAAAAGATGACCCCAAAGAGGTGATTTACCAACCAATCGAAGCTTGACCGAATCCAATTCAGGCATCACCGTTTTGTACTTTCGTGTATAAATTTCATAATGATCCTTTGGTTTAGGAGGTCTGAAGTTTTCTGGTTCTTCAAATAACCCACCATCGATCTCAACTTCGGAATCAGACATGATAAACCTATAAGATGAAATTTTTCAATCCATTACGTAATACAAAAAAATTCAAGCGCATGTCGTGACTTCCCAATCTGAAGGATCATGAACATCAGGATGGTCCAGTGTTTGAATATCTTCTTTTGATAATTCGAAAGAACCGACGTCCAAATTACTCGGCAACCTACTCAAAGTTTTGGTCTTAGGGATAGGAATGTATCCTTTTTGGATCGACCATTTGATTAGCACTTGAGCAGGAGTGACTCCTTTATCTTTGGCGATTTTCAAGGCATCTGGATCCTTGAGACGATACGAATGAGAGAATGGAGCAAATGCAATCACTTTGATATCTTGAGAAATACAAAAATCACATAATTCTTGTCTCATACACCATGGAGAAACTTCAATTTCGTTAACCACTGGCTTATGGACCAGTCCATGCCATGATAGCAATTCTTGAATATGAGCTTTTCCATAGTTTGAAACACCAATTGATTTGACCAATCCCAAGTCAACAGCTTCCTGCATTGCTTTGTAAGTTTCCAATCTCATTTTCTTACCTTCCAAAGGGGAATGGATAAGTAATAAGTCAATATATCCCAAATCTCCAATTTTCTTCAAACAATCCTTGATTGCTCTTTGGGCATTGGAATATCCATTTTCATTATTCCACAATTTGGTAATATAATAAACATCTTCTCTTTTGTTATTTGCTGGATCTGATTGAATCCATTCTCTGATTCCTCGAGCACATCCAACTTCATTACCGTACAATGTAGCAGTATCAACACACCTATAACCCACATTCAATGCCTCTTTAACAACCTCAGCAGCATTGGAGAGTTCCCAAGTTCCTAATCCCATGAATGGAATAGACAATCCATTATTCAATTTGATTGCTTTAGACAACATGATAAATTTTTATGTAAAAGGTAATTTTTTGCCTATCTGCAATTATTAAAAGGAATTAATAACCAGTTTCTGAGCAGATATCTAATGACAGCAAAGAAAAGCCACATAGTAATTATTTCGGTAAGCCGGTTTCAAGATCAATCAACACCTCTTGAGAATCCTGAGGTCCATTTCCGACCTCGGTGAGAATCACTCGGGAAACACCAACTCCCCAGCTTTGATCCACCTCGAATGGAGGAAGAATAAGAGATTCAGAGTTGATCTTGGTCCATCCATCAACAGATTTGAAAACGGCATGAATTAGACCCAAGACTTTGGCCTCATTCTTTTGTTCGTAATAGATCACAGCATTTGGTCCAGCATCATAAGTGTAAGCGGCAATTATTTCTCCAGCTGATTCGTTCAACAAATTGATCATTTTGATGATTCTTTTGGAAGTATCGTTCAAATAAAAGATCGGAGGATAAGAGTCCAAACAAGTGGCATGGAACGAGTTAGAATCCTTCATGGTGAGTTCGGCAAATAGAGGGAAATCTCTATCAATAATTGATTTCTTCATTTCCTCAAATCTTTCAGGAACAACTTTCTCAACTCGATGTTGGAATAATGAAGATGTTTTCACAGTCAATTGCATTCCACTAGTACTAGGAACATCTTTCTTATCATCAGAAACAACCAAAATACATGCTTTCATATCTGGCCAATGACTCAATGGAGCCACCTCCACAGCTTTAGAATCCTCACCGTTTTCAAGTTGACCCATTTCCCAAGCAACATAACCTCCAAAAAGTGATCTACAAGCCGAACCAGATCCTTTTCTTGCAATCTTACTTAGTTCTGAAGCAGATTGAGGAAGTTGATATAATTTAGCAATAGCAGAAATCAATGCTGCAAATCCAGCTGCTGAGGATGCAAGACCTGCTGCTGTTGGAAAGTTATTTTCACTCACAATATGCAATTTCATGCCACTTAATTTTGGTACAGACGGATCTTTTGTTTCAAGCTCTTCTCTATATTGTCTAAGATCTAATAAACATTGTTGAGTTCTAGGAGTATTCAAAGAATGAGGTTCTCCATTCAACCATAATGAATCCTCATGAAAAGATTCTGAACATGAAGCAGTGGTCAAAGTTCTCAAATCATCTTGGGACAAAGTCACACTGATCGATGAATTGGTTGGTAAATTAAGATCTTTATCTCTTTTACCCCAATATTTTAGAGTCTATCAATGTTAACACTCTTCTTATCAATACTTACAGCAATATTAACAGGAGCTGTTCTAGAAGCGTAATAGATTTTAGCCATAATAATTAAAAGAGAAGAAGGATTTTGAACAACTTGTTCCCTCTTAAATAATTTTTTTCTTTACTGGTCGCGAAACTCGTTCCTCAACTATTGATTTATTCCAGGGAGCTATTAATAATAGAAAGAGGTGAATAATACAAATGTTAAACATATTTGAAAGCAATCATTGAGCCAATTTCTCCCATCTCCAAATTCTGGCCTTACAATCTCCAGAACCAGTGGCAAAATAACCTCCATTGACTCCTCTCTTTGAACTCATCACTGGCGAAACACTCACACTGATGACAGAATTTCTATGTCCTTGTAACATGATGTATGGCTCGCCAGTTGCCTTCTCCCACATTATAACTCCTCTATCCTTCGAACCTGATAGAATGAATTCATCATCAGGAGTACAGCACACAGATAGAACGAAATCCTTGTGTCCAACGTATGTGACTTCACAATTGGATTTGGACGTACCTTGTTGTTTTTGTAGATCTTTCAAAGACCACAATTTCACAGTTCTATCCAACGATCCGGAAGCAATTTCTTTACCGTCATAAGTGAAAGCAACTGAGTAAACAGAATCCATATGACCGTTTCCACTTTCATTGGCAGAATCCAATCTTTCCACCAAGAAACCTTGATTTGCGTCCCAGACACGAACAGTTCTGTCTAAAGAACCAGCAGCAATGAGTTTACCATCTGGAGACGCAGCAACAGTAGTGACTCCATCTTCAATACTCAAGGTGAGAGAACATTGGCCAGTAAAAACGTCCCAAATTCTCACCGTTCTGTCACCAGAACCAGAAACAAGCTTCGAGCCATCAGGGAAGAAGTCCAACGAATAAATGTCCTGCTCATGACCCTTCAAATATTTCACAATAGTTCTGGTGGCCAGATCCCAGATTCTAATAATCTTGTCCTCAGCGCCCGTTGCAAGGAACTTGCCGTCTGGCGAAAAGCAAACAGACCTAATATACAAATCTCCAGTATCGGTGTCATAAGATCCGTTGGAACTGGCAGAAGACTCGTCACTCAACCTGGCAACCAGGTCTCCAGTCTCAACACTGAACACTTGAGTAAGCTTGTTGCATCCAGTGGCCAAGAACTTACCGTCTTTGGAGAACCGGACGCAACAAACAACCGAGGTGTGGTCAAATGAATGCACCAAGGAAATGTCCACCCGTTTGGCGACTTTCGGATTGTACACAGTGTAATATTCACTATGTTGTTTTTTGTATGGCAAAGAGCTGTACGAGTCAAAGTCCTTCAAGAATGCTGGGATAGGCTTGTTGTGCTGTGCCCTCATTGCATAACCGGAGTCTGCCTCGGTCTTGACCACAGAGGAATTTGAGCCTGGAGTGGCAGCTGGGGCGGCAGGAGCAGAAGAAACCTGCTCAGACGACTGTTGCGATTGAGAAGCAGCCTGTTGCTCTTGGGTTGAAACTGGTGGCGGAGGAGGAAGTTGCGTATTCTGACCATGTTCAGTCTTGTCTGATCCCAAGACGCCAGCTTGCGAGTTGATCTGGGGAAGAGCACCGTTAAATCCTGCTCCACGGTAATCAGAAGGCGAGCCGCTCAGGTTTGGAGGAGGCAGTTGTTGGGGAGTTTGAGGAAATGAACCTTGAGGTCTATCTAGAAGAGGATGTTGTTGAGCTTGTGCCTGAGCCTGGGCTTGTGCTTGGGCCTGTTGTAAAGATTGTTGTTGCATGGATTGCTGCTGCAACATTCTCTCTCTGTTTTCCAAATCCTGTTTGAGTCTCAAAATCTCCTTTTCATAAGCCTCTTTCATGGTTCTATGGGCTTGTTCCAACTCATAAACAGTGTTTCTGATATTGGTCAATTCCTGATGTTGTTGATTAATTTTCAACTCATAGTCATGATGATGGTCTTTATAAATAGTTGTTTCTCTGGTAAGACTATCAAACTCTTTTTTGACAGCATCCAATAATTCGTCCAGATGGTCCCGTTCCCCCATAGAATGATTGCTATTTGAAGGAATAGTTCTTTGGTACGACATGACGCGAATATGTCCAACTTGTCAATTCTTCAGTTGGCGAGCTTAAAAGTACTCAACACAAATGAAAGATACCAGAATCTGCTTTTTTTCACGTAAGCCTAATTTAACCTTGATTCCGACTATTTTTCAAGTTCCTAAATGCCAATTAGTAACCACTGAACTGACCACGAGGCAAAGAGTAGGCGATAAAATTATACGGAAGAAAACGAAAAAAAAAAACGAAACGAAAATTGTGCGTCGGGACGAAAAAGACGAAAGTCGGAAAAACGATTAGATGACACGATCTTATCAGAAGACGTGTTATTTCTACAAAATAAGGGGACTTGGAGTCGAGACTAAATTTTATGTTTACCGGAATGCTGAGTTGTGATTGGTCCATCTTCCGAAGTTGAACCAAATTTTTTTTTTCATTATGGGGGTGATGGTTCTGCTGGCTCAACATGTTCCATCGTCACTGCACTATATTGCCATTCGAAAAATTCTTGGCATTGCGAAAATAGATTGTCTGCTTCTATGTTTATCTGTATTGTTACATCCTATTGTGATTTTCTATTGTTTGATGTTTGCGGTTTTTGGCGTCCCATCTTTACACCAGTTGGTGTACGGATGTACACTTTTTATACAACAATTGGAGATAAACAAAAATACACCTGGATGTCTAGTGCTAGTGAGTTTCTTGATAAAGGTGTGGAGCTTGTGAAGAAGGCCATTGAGGCTGATAGTTCCAGTAAATATGATGAGGCATATAGGCTGTATTATAATGGTCTAGATTATTTGATGTTGGCTTTGAAATATGAGAAGAACCCGAAATCCAAGGAGACCATTCGATCCAAGTTTACAGAGTACTTGTCGCGCGCAGAGCAACTAAAGGAATATTTGGACAAGAAACAACAGCAGGATCAAACTGGGGAGGCCAGTGCAACTTCTGGATCTGTGAAGGCCAAGAAGACCAATGGAGGCGAAGATGACGACAACGATAGTGATACCAAGAAGTTACGAGGAGCTCTTTCAAGTTCGATCTTAAGTGAAACACCCAATGTTCAATGGAGTGATATTGCTGGCCTGGAGCCTGCAAAGGAGGCTTTGAAAGAGGCGGTCATCTTGCCTGTCAAATTCCCGCATCTATTTCGTGGGAAGCGCAAACCTGTTACTGGTATCTTATTATATGGTCCTCCTGGAACGGGAAAGTCATATTTAGCAAAAGCTGTTGCTACAGAAGCCAATTCGACATTTTTCTCTGTTTCATCTTCGGATCTGGTGAGTAAATGGATGGGAGAATCTGAGAGATTGGTAAAACAATTATTTACTATGGCTAGAGAACAGAAACCGGCCATTATTTTCATAGATGAGGTGGATGCACTTTGTGGGCCTCGTGGTGAAGGAGAATCGGAAGCATCTAGAAGAATTAAGACCGAATTATTGGTTCAAATGAATGGAGTTGGAAATGATTCAGATGGTGTGTTAGTTTTAGGAGCCACCAATATTCCATGGCAATTGGATTCAGCAATTAGAAGACGGTTTGAGAGACGGATTTATATTGCTTTACCTGATCAAGAAGCTCGAGTGGATATGTTCAAGTTGAACATTGCAGATACTCCATGTACACTTTCTTCACAAGATTATCAAACTTTGGCTCAAATTACAGATGGATATTCTGGTCATGATATTAGTGTTGTTGTAAGAGATGCGTTAATGCAACCGATTCGCAAAATTCAGATGGCTACTCATTTTAAAAAAATACAAGGTGAAGAAATGGTTCAATATACTCCATGTTCTCCTGGAGATCCGGATGCAGTGGAGATGAACTGGCTAGATTTGGACGGCGAAGAGTTGAAAGAACCGGATTTGGGAATCAAAGATTTCATTAAAGCCGTCAAGTCCAATAAGCCTACAGTCAATCAAAAAGATCTCGATAAGTTTGTTGAATTTACAAACGATTTTGGTGCTGAAGGTAACTAATAATAGACTTAAGTGTATTTGGAAATGTTGAAATGGGAGTCCACAACTTTCGAAATTTCGATTTTGATCAATAACAAAGCATTATCTTGTTTTTCAATAAAAGCCTTAGCATCTGGGTTATTTTTCAGATGAAGATCTCTGTAATAATTGCGTTCATCTTGGTCAGTTCCTAGGAATTTGGTCACATGACCTGTCAAATTACAACTCAATTCACATAATTCCGATTGATTCAAATCCTTGAGTAGTTTTAACAATTGGCCATCAGCTGCACTGCCACTAGATTTCGTTGAAGTTGTCCAATCATGAACCAGAATTGAGCATTGAGGGTTAGCTTCCAAATTTTTGTATTTCAAGGTATCTTTAGGAGTTGATATGAGCAAATAATAGTCTTTGCCAGTATGATCTTTGTATGTATCTTGAGGGGTGATGAGGGTATAGTTCATCAAGCTAACATGAGGGATGTTATTCAAACAGGTTCCCAAATGAATAAAATTGGCACTTCTAAGTAGATGTATCACAGAACTGGGGATTTCGGAACTCATTGGAATGAATGGTGGGGGGGATTTAATGATTAGAAATTGAGAGAGAAAAAAAAAATAAATAGGTCGATATTAAACTGTTTAGGTCGATCGACTTTACAGTTTTCAAACATTATGATACAACCACAAACGATATGTATACGACCGGCAATTGAAGAGATGGTTTTACCATCATTTATAATGTTATTAGATGATCCTGATGATAGTTATTCTAATGGATCAATTGATCATAAAATATTAGGAAGAATTGGAATCAAAACAATTGAAGAAACCCCCAAACAATTGACAAGATCTAAAACCAGTCTTTTCGTTGAAAGTTCAGATGTTGAATCTGATGGAGAACTTATTGAATTATTTGTAACTCCAGATGAATCACCAGAATCTTCAAATATACAAGATGTTCATACAGAATCAAATTTGAAGGATGAAGAACTAGCTAGAATTAGAAACCTAGTGGATATGGATAGTACGGATTTGGAATCAGATTACAGAGATATGGATGAACATTTTAATGATGAGGTTAGGACAATTAAAGTTGGTAGAGATTCAGAAACCAATATTGATCGAACATTAAGGGAAGAAACAACATCCAATTGGATTGATAGACAATTCAAAAGGCGTCGATTTACTCAACCAGAGATGATCAGACTATCGGGTAATAAATCCGGTTCCAAACATGGATGAGATTTATCCGGCATAGTTCAGAAATCGAATGGTGTGTGAAACAATTTCTTTGGAACTTGAAGACTGTCAATTACCGAGCTTTAAAAAATATGTATTTTAAATTGTATGACGAATAGTGAACCAATTGATTTTGGACGCATTAAGCGTCAAGCATTGACAAATTTGTCCAATAGAACGAGTTCTGGTTTAAAGAGAGTGAGACTGAGCAACTTGGATACTGAATATGTGCAAATTTTCAAAATGTTGGAAAACACCATCAAATTTAGTGAAGGAATGTCATGTCTTGTGATTGGTCCTCGTGGATCTGGAAAATCCACTCTGGTTAATAACGCTTTATTGGAACTGGGAGATAAGTTCCCAGATATGTTTTATGTGATTCGTATTAGTGGGTTTTATCAAAATGATGATAAAAGTGCAATAAAGGAGATAGCTCGTCAATTGGATTGGCATCTATTACATCATTCAGGACAAGCTGCTGAGAAAGGAATGTCTTTTGAAAGATTCTCAGCCAATGATACAATGCATAGTGTCATGAGTGTTCTAGATGGAAGTAAATTAAGACAAGATAAAGATCAAGATGAGGAGAATAGAGAAACACAAATGCCCATTATATTTGTGATTGATGAGCTGGACAAATATACTACCGATTCCAAACAGACTTTATTATACAACTTGTTTGATGTTGCCCAATCATCTACGAATTTTCATGCTGTCACTGTGATAGGACTAACTACAGTCACTAGTGTTCGAGAACAATTGGAGAAACGAGTCAAGAGCAGATTTAGTCAGAAACTGGTCCAGTTGACGAAATTTCATCAATTGAGTGAGTTTTGTGATGCCGTTTATGTTATGTTATCATTATCAGATCAAGATTTTCAAGACAACAA
Organism: Ogataea paradorogensis; assembly: GCA_030555885.1. Taxonomy (NCBI): domain Eukaryota; kingdom Fungi; phylum Ascomycota; class Pichiomycetes; order Pichiales; family Pichiaceae; genus Ogataea; species Ogataea paradorogensis. Next base: position 258,307 of record JANIVN010000009.1, read on the forward strand.
CAATTTTTCTGTCGTGGATAAATATAATGAACAAATTCGAGAATTGATAATGGGGCCTAGTGAGCTTCGAAAGTTGATAGTTGAAAACTTCTATACCACTAAGGACCTGAACATTTTAAAGAGTCAATTGATGCCATACATTGCAAGATTTCAATTTGATCGAAATAAATTAGATGTGCCCAAAATTGATACCAATAATCGCAGTTTCCGGATTCTTACTAGTTTGAGTGAGATGGAACTCAAATTGGTAATTTGTGCAGGTCGTCAATTACTGAAAAATAACATGGATCAAGTCAATTTCAATACAGCATATTCGGAGTTCGAAAAAATGACTACTAACACTGTCAATACATGGAACTCTCAATTACAGACCATGGGTCGGGTCAAAATGGAGACCGTTGGCCATTCAAGAGACATCTTATTAGCCTGTTGGGAACGACTTATTTATACAGGATTATTGGTGGAACCGATTCGTCAAATCAACGGTATCAATTCCAGTTTTTACACCGGAGGAGAATCCAATAAGATGTTTCATTTGGATGTGACTCTGGAAGAAGTTTCTAGATTGTTGCGGCAAACTGAATGGGTCGAGAAATGGTGTCGATTATAATTAAATCCGTTATATATAGAAAATCGACACCCCTTCATTACCCCGCAGTCCGAACCTTTGAAAAAGCCACAATTATCCTATTCACCACTAATCAAGTCAAGGACGGTTACTACAGCTTTCGGGTTTTCCTTTTACCCCTGCCGAATAAAGCCCCACTCCGATATTATTCACTCGTATTCCGTACCCCTCGTCCCCCTCTGTTTCACTCCACGCGCAGTCGTCTAAAAAGTTTTTTTTCTCGCTGGTCCGTCACACCCCATCTGACCAAAAACAGTAAGACTCAGCGTTCACTGGCAAAAAAACAAAGCCTAGTTAATTTTATAACTTGTTTCCCATTCAATGGACCCCACTCAAGACCCAAACTTTAGACCACCGTCCACAAACCCTCCAGTGGAGCCCACAGTGTCTTCAAAACTTATTCCAAACAGACAACCCATCCAGCCTTACGTTCTAGCAGATTATCTAGAACCAATCGACCAGCCTATTCAACACAACAGTATTGCAATTGGAATCGTCAATACACCGATAGGGAACCTTCATAAGGCCAAATTCACAATGGAATCAGCTCCGAGATCGGCTTCTCCTAACTCTATCAAACATAAGATTCCTAAATCTAGAACCGAACTCCAGCCGTTCAGTTCAAGTGAGGAAGAGGATAATACAGGCGGGTCCACACCGATATTAGAACCACATCGGTCTGAATCCTTTACAAACACAAATTTACCTCGGGTTCATTCTTTTCAAATCGCAGACCTCGAGGAAGTTCCTCATGGTATTCAAAGACAATCCAAAAACTTAGAAGGCTACAAGTTTCCTACACATCGACTAAAGACCAGATTATCCGATCCAAACAAACTCCCATTGGTAATAGTTGCTTGTGGATCGTTTTCCCCAATAACTTATCTTCATTTACGAATGTTTGAAATGGCTTTAGACTCAATTAGAGAATATACTAGATTTGAGGTTATTGGTGGATATTATTCGCCTGTATCGGACAATTACAGAAAACCAGGATTGGCACCATCAGCCCATCGTGTGCGCATGTGCGAATTGGGTTGTGAACGGACTTCATCATGGTTAATGGTGGATGCATGGGAGTCTTTACAGCCCAAATATACTCGAACAGCTCTAGTTTTAGACCATTTCAACGAAGAAATCAACATCAAACGAGGTGGAGTGTACAAGTATCAAGATAATCCTGAGAGGACGGGAGTTAAAATCATGTTACTTGCTGGTGGAGATTTGATAGAATCTATGGGAGAACCAAATGTATGGGCAGACTTAGATTTACATCATATCTTAGGAAACTATGGATGTTTGATTGTTGAAAGAACTGGTTCGGATGTGAGATCCTTTCTTTTAAGTCATGATATCATGTATGAACATCGAAAGAATATTCTGGTTATCAAGCAACTTATTTACAATGATATTAGTTCCACCAAGGTGCGTCTTTTCTTGAGACGAAATATGAGTGTCCAATATTTGTTACCAAACTCGGTTATTAGATACATTCAAGAACACAAATTATATGTGAATGACAGCGAGCCTGTCAAACAAGTTCTTGATCCTCAGGACTAGAAGAACGTTTTATAATATCAGTACTAAATGATAATAATCTATCGTATACTAAACCATCGTGACCAACTCTTCAGCAGATGTAGGATGGATGGCAACACAATCATCAAAGTCTGCTTTAGTTGCACCCATTTTGATGGCAACACCAAATCCTTGAAGAATTTCAGACGAAGAATCTCCAACAATATGCAATCCAACCACCTTTTCTCCCAAGCTTTTGACAGTGACTAACTTATAAGCAGTTGGAGATTTATGTTCTGACATGGCATAAAACATGGAGGTGAACTTAGATTGGTAGATCTTGATATCATCTTCGCCATACTTCTCAATAGCTGCTTTTTCAGAAAGTCCAATTGAACCTGATTCTGGATGGGAGAACACAACGGAGGGAACATTTTCGAAATCCTGTTTTTGAATCTTGAATTGTTCAGGACCAAATAGACGATTCGAAAGCTTTCTACCAGTGGCAATAGCAACTGGAGTCAATTCGACATTACCAACAACATCTCCTAAAGAGTAAACGTTTTTCACATTTGTTTCTTGAAATTCATTAACAATGACTTGTTCATGTTTATTAAGATTAAGACCAATCTTATCAACACCCATATGAATCAAAGATTTTCTTCCAATTGTCCAAATCAGTTCATCAACAATGATGGAAGATCCAGTATCCAAATACACCTTCTTTGATCCATCATCAAGTTTCTCAACTTTCACAATTTTAGATTGTTTATGGAAATGAACTCCTTCCTTCTCATAATGAGAAGTAATAGTATCTTGAATGATACTATCGAATTTCCGTAAAACAGTATCTCCTCTAATGATCATATGAGTTTCGGAACCCAAACCATGGAAAACACCAGCAAATTCGACACCAATGTATCCTGCTCCAGCTATTGCCACTCTTTTTGGTTGTTTTTCAAGCTGGAAAAATCCATCAGATGAGATACCTAATTCATAACCGGGAATATCTTGAGGATACACAGGAGTTCCTCCGGTAGCAATTAAAATCTTATCAGCGGTGAAAGTAGATATCTCAGATTCATCATCTTTATGGGAAACCTCAATCTTACCATCAGCAGTGAATCTAGCCCGACCGAAAATATAGTCAACGCCTTCTTTAGTCAAATTACGTTCATAAATCCCATTCAAACGTTTAATATAAGCATCTCTTTTCTCCTTGAAAGTGGTCCAATTAAACCCGTCTGCTAATGAAGGATCAACACCATCGAATCCGTAATCACGAGCAAGTCTAATCTTGGAAGCAAAATCAGAGGCATACCACATCACTTTCTTAGGAACACATCCAACATTAACACAAGTACCTCCCATTTGATTGGATTCAATGACCAAAGTTGAAGCTCCGTACTTAGCAGCTCTTCTTGCTGAAGCAACACCTCCTGAACCTCCCCCAATGACTAGATATTGATAATGAGCTCTCATTCTCTTTAACATAGGAATTTTACGATTAGTAAGTGCACTTTGTTCAAAACTGTTCGGAGAGGAAAAAAAAGAAAATAAATACCAGTTGCTCTTGGATTAGAAATCATGAGCCAGGAAGAAAACAATTTGGAGGGTAACCTTTTCTCAGCTCAAGATGTGGATGAGTTGGTTGAAGAAGAACAAATGGATGAGGAAATGGATCAAGAATTTGGTGATTTGAACCAAGATATACCAATAGAAGATCAGGATGAAGACCCGACAATGGCCAAGATTCCTTCAGCTCTTCCTCAATTTCCAGACCTTACCAGAAGTGACAAGACATTGGAAGAAGTTCTACAGATGATGGATGATGAAGAATTCACCCCAATTATTCCAGATAGTGTTACTGATTATTATTTGGCCAAGAATGGGTTCCAGACTTCCAACGTGAAGATCAAAAGATTATTGGCTTTGGCAACACAGAAATTCATCAGTGATATTGCAACTGATGCTTATGAATATTCCAGAATTCGGTCCAATACTGCAGTTTACAATTCCTCCAATCCTCATGTAAGAGCTCGCGCTTTGATGATGGCCACTTCCAATATGGCCAATGGACCTGACGAAACTGTTGAAAACGGAGTTCAAGGAGCATCAGGGTCTGCTGGTGAAGGCCAACCTTCTAACGCATTAGGCGGAAATCAACAGCAACATAATCAAAAAGTCACCCTCACCATTGAAGATTTGAGTAGTGCTTTAGACGAGTACGGATTGAACATCAATAGACCTCAATTTTACAGATAAGCGAGAGCGAATTGAGCGTATACAACATTATCAAAACTTTTGAAACGTGGGAAAACACCGTCTTTTCCATGAATCGATTCCCCAATGGACGATTCCATCTTCAGTTCCAATGATCATTGAGCTGTTATCATGGACCTTGAACACATCCAATCCACAAATTTCCAAATTACTGTCAAGACTTTGTGCAAGTTCCTGGTCCAGTATTATATCATTGGTAGGAGGCCATGCGGGTTCAGTACGACGAGGAACATTGAGTTCAGTTCTGAATCGACGTGGTTGATTCAACCGGTCATGGTCAATTAGATGCTGAGATGTACTGGTTGCATGTATTCCTTGTTGCGGGTTTGTTTGTTCTGCTAATGCGATATCCAGAGCAGTAACCTCGTCCAAAGACCTCACGATAGGCTGCGTATAAGACGAAGTGTCGTTATCATATAGGCGTCTAGGGAATAACAGCACTTGATGGTTCGTGTAATCTCTGGTATCAATCACATGAACTCTTCCCTGATGTTCGGATATAAATAAAAGATCCTCGGTACCTCCGCTAAACTTGCAAACTCGGAAATCTCCACTTGGATCACGCCTTGTTGATTGGATTTCATGAAGAGCATGATTTTGTTTCCTCACATCATAAATCAGATTTGCTCCATCTTGGAAACAGACACTAAATAATGTTCCTGAGGAACTCCAATCTGTTGAGATTCCACAACCATAGTTAGTGGAAATGCTTTTTTTGCCCTTGATATCCGTCATCTTTTCATCCGAGTGTAAAACGAACACCTTTGATGAATCCCCGACAGCAATGATGGTCTTGTTGTCAGGAGACATACTTGAATGATTGAGAGGAATACCCACATTTATGCTCATTTGGGAATTGGCAAGTCCATAATTGGTCATGTCTAATAAATACATGTTTTGGTCATTGTTGCAAAGTATTGATTTGTAGGATGAATTGGACATCTTGTATAATGAGACAGAATTGTTGATCAAAGTACCCACATTCCTATTGATGACTGAATCACTATGTTTTGTATAGAGACCGAAAAGGCCACGACAGCTACCAGTAGTGCTTCCCTGTGGAGTAGCACTCACAACTCCTCCCACAGCAACCATATCATCAAGCTCTTTAAGACATCTAGGAGAAGTTTCAAACTTGGCTATCGATTTGAGATACTTGCCATTGCTTGTTTTCTCATTTTGAGGATCGGAGGGTCTAGACTTTAAAGTCAAGCTCATCAAGTTGTTACCAGAAGGATAATAAACACAAGGAGACACTGAAGAAGCACAAACAAGATCTTTCAATTGCCAATGACTCATGGTAATGTTGGCATTGTAGTAATTTGACTTGGGAACAAAAAAACTAGGGCTGCTGCTAAGGGATCCATATTTCCTGGTATTCTTGCTAAACGTTAGAATGTTTACTCAAAACAAACTCACCTTTCTGGGGACACTATTGATTCGATAGTCATTATTCAATATGACAAACAACAAGACATCAGGATTATTTAACTTGAGTTGCTTATCATTACATCACACGCCAATTTTTGAAGTGGGTGGGGAATTACGTCAGCCTCTTAGTAAGAAAAATTAATCCGTACACCTTTGTGATTTTGTTTTTAAGCCAGCAACATCTTGTAAAGATATGGCCTCTGTGATTTATTTTCTAGACAACAAGGGAAGGCCGCTTTTATCGCGGGACTACAAGGGAGATATTCCTGGGCAAGCGGTTGAACGATTCCCCTTTCTGTTGATTAACAATTCGTCGACGAATCAAAGTTTTGATGATGGCTCAACACGGCCTGTTTTGTATGACAATGGCATTAATTACATATATTTGATGCACAAAAACCTGTACATTTTGGCAATGACTCGTCATGATACCAATGTGTTTAATATAATGTGTTATCTGAACAATTTGATTAGGGTTCTAGAAAGTTATGTGAAATCATTGGAAGAAGAATCCATAAGAGATAACTTCTCCATAATATATGAGTTATTGGATGAAATGATGGATTTTGGAGTTCCCCAGATCACAGACACAAAGATTCTGAAGGAATACATAACACAAGAATCGTTTACATTGGAAAAGGTCATTGCCACAGCCACGGGGTCAAAGAGCGGGTCTTTGATGCAACAACAGGCAAAGCAACCTCCTTCTACTTTGACCAATTCTATCAGTTGGCGCTCGCCTGGTATTTACTATAAGAAGAATGAGGCTTATTTGGATGTCATTGAGTCAATTGATATGTTAATCAATGCAAAGGGACAAATGTTAAGTTCGGAGATCCATGGGTCAGTAAAACTCAAATCTTATTTGACAGGAATGCCTGAATTGACATTGGGATTGAGTGAGAAGTTTATGAACAGTGGATTAAGTTCCATCCGTGGTGAAGTTGTCGATTCTTCTGCTAGCAAAGGTATAGAAGTGGAGGACGTGAAATTTCATCAATGTGTTCGTCTTGCCAAGTTTGAGACAGCAAAAATGGTCTCATTTATTCCGCCTGATGGAGAGTTTGAATTGATGAACTATCGTGTTCATTCACACACGTTGAGACCATTATTTATCATTGATTACAAGATGAAAAACCATTCCAATACCAGAATAGAGATCATGATTAAAGTCAAGGCTAATTTCAAGAGCAAGATCAGTGCCAACAAGCTAGAAATTCGAATTCCTGTTCCTCAAGATGTGGATTCACCCAAATTTCATTATAATAAGGGATCAATTAAATATATGCCTAGCGAGTCTATGGTTTTATGGAAATTCAAACGAATTGAGGGAGGAAAAGAATATGTTATGATTGCCGAGTTATTGCTTCCTTCGGTTCATGATGATACCAGTCTGGAGAATTTCAAGAAAAAACCTGTTAATCTTAAATTTGAGATGCAAGGTTTTGTCACCAGTGGGATGCAAATTAGGTATTTAAGAATCAATGAGCCCAAACTCAATTATCAAAGTTATCCATATGTTCGATACATCACTCGAAGTGGAGACAATTATAGTGTTCGTGTTAAATAAGAGAAAAAGTCGAGTTTGAAGAAATAATTTTGTATTAATTTTTTGTAGTGTGACAGAATTTTCGTTAAATGGATCTCGAACAAGCATCCCAGTTGAAAGACCTGGGGAACCAGGAATTGAAGAACAACAACTTTTCTAAGGCTGTTGAACTATATACACAAGGGATTGAGGTTTTTGCCACTGCGATTTTATATTCCAATAGAGCTCAAGCGCATATCAAATTGGAAAACTATGGATTGGCTATAGATGATGCCAATAATGCTATCAAACTAGATAGAAACTATTTGAAGGCTTATTATCGACGGGCAGTTGCATATAGTGCCATTTTACAATACAAAAAGTCATTAGCTGACGTGAAAGTTGTACTTTCTAGGGCTCCTACTGATAAACATGCCCAAGTTCTTGAAAAACAGTTGGTCAGAATTATCAATCAAATCAAATTCGAAAAAGCCATTTCTGTGGAAGATCAAGGTTCTGTATTTTCAAAACTTGATTTAGAATCATTTGTGATTGATTCTAGCTACAAAGGACCTGCTCTTAAATTCCAGGTGATTGATAAAAAGGTTAATGTTGATATGACTCAAGAATATATCACAAATATGATTGAGTTATTTAGAAAAGGATCCAAGATACCCAAACAACATGCTTTTTCAATTGTTGCAGCAGCCAATGAATTGTTCAAACAACAACCTTCAATGGTAGAATTCGGACTAAAAAGAGAATCCACTGCGTCCAAAGAAATTCAACTCGAAACTGTTAACAAAATCACAGTTTGTGGAGACACTCATGGTCAAATGTATGATGTTTTGAATCTGTTCAAGAAATTCGGTAAAGTCAACAAATCTCATACATATTTGTTCAATGGAGACTTTGTTGATAGAGGTTCTTGGTCTTGTGAGGTTGCCCTACTTCTATATTCATTGAAATTGCTTTATCCTCAGAATTTGTACATCAATCGGGGAAATCATGAAACTAATGATATGAATAAGGTTTACGGGTTTGAAGATGAATGTAAATTCAAATACAACGAGAAATTATTCCAATGCTTTAGTGAATCGTTCAATTCTCTTCCATATGCTTCATTGATTGGTCAAGAATATATGGTGATGCATGGAGGACTTTTTTCATCTGATACTGTTACTTTGGATGATATTCGAAAAATAGATCGATTCAGAACATCTCAACCTCCAAAAGAAGGTATTGAAATGGAATTATTATGGACAGATCCACAGGTGGATGAAGGTAGATCTGCTTCAAAAAGAGGAATCGGAATGCAATTTGGTCCCGATGTTACAGAACGATTTTGTAGAGACAATAATCTTAAGGCAGTTATTAGGTCTCATGAGGTTCGAATGGAAGGTTACGAAATAGAACATAGAGGAAAATTGATTACTGTGTTCAGTGCACCAAATTATTGTGATGTTCAAGGAAATCTGGGAGCAGTGATCAATTTCACGATGAAAAATGACGAATATCAACTTGAATACGCCACTTTCACTCATGTTGACCATCCAAATATCCCGCCAATGAACTACTCCAAGAACAACTTTGGATTTTAGTATATTTGTTTGATCCGTCAGTCAAGTCTCTAGAATTCCATAGAAACAATTACATTCAAGATCGATTTTGTTCTCGAAAAGGTTGTAGAGGGAGACAATCTGGGTGAGGCATTAACCTCCCTACAATATATACCTTTTCTTAAAATGAGTTGAAGAAAAAAAGTTTTCAAAATCTTCTAGTATTTATACCCATGAGGATTGTTCAATGTGTTTATATTTGGATTTGTTATTTTAATCTTACAATTGCTTTAATTGTAACTGGAAGTTTCCAATTGCCTCAAGAAAGTCTTACAGATCCGGCTAGAGTCTCTATAAACCTTGAAAATCAAACTTGGTCAACCAATTATCGTCTAAATCGACACGGTAACTTCTCTACAGATGACCTTGATGATGGGAGTTACATCTTGACTATGAGATCGCTCGATTTCGCCCTCAAAAAAACCAACTTCTTCACCGTCTTGATAGAATCCCCCGAGTTTAAGGTGTTTGAATTGGTACAAGGACGTAATTCCGACCCCGACCAACTCCCACTTTCAACCAAACTCAACTTCGCTCAAGAATCCATCTCAATCAAATCGTTTCAGGACTCAGACCCAAACTCAAGTATCTTGCAAATGATCCCTTTCTGGGGAATCATTAAACAATATCCTATAGTTGGCTATATTTTAGGACCATTGATAATCATTGCTTTGATGCCAACGATAATAGGATTCATTGATCCCGGATTCAACGAACGTATCATGCAAGCGCAACAACAAACCACTAAACCAAAACAGTCTTGAACGCCTTGCTCCTCAAGATGCTTTGCCACCAACTGCGCCACATAATAAAAATAAACATTTCTATTTTATCCCAAGACCGTGAACCTAGATTCAATCTTGAATTCCTTTTTCAGTCGGCGATCTTTGTTTCAGAGACCATTTGCATTGTTTCATTGTCTTACTTTGACCCCGAAACCATGACCATTGTCTCTGCCGCCCGTTACCTTTATGGTGGCGGTCTAGTCGATCTGAAAATAGTCTTCTTATGTTATGTTTGGTATTCGATATCCAGTCTTACATCCGAGCTCAATAAGCAGATTTTGGGCCAATTCGATTTTCCCGTATTTGTGGGAGAATTCCAATTTCTTACCAGTCTGGTATTAGGCCATATATCCATCTTCCTTTTTGTCCGTTATCCAGAACTCCGAACGCGCTTCCCAGGGAATTCTGTACCATCTAAGCCATTCAAGTTCACCCGACGGTTGTTAAGACTGTTTTTCCCGATGGGGTTATTCCAATTTGTCGGAAAATTGTTCAGTCTAGCAGCAACATCCCTATGTCCAGTTGCTACAGTGGCTTCCATTAGAGCCCTCGGCCCACTCTTAACAGTCATGGGTTATCGCTTGTATTATAAAGTACACTTTCCATCAACAACATATATGTCTTTGATTCCCCTTCTTCTTGGAGTCATCATCATTGTCATTTCCCAATCTCGAGATCATGATACTACACGGAGCGCTACTTCTGATCCACTTTTAAACAGAGAACAACTCCGCCAGGCTCTATTGGAACAATCGGTCTACTTGAAAGGAATAGCCCTTGCTTTTATATCTGCTATCATCTTTTCTGGTCAGTCCATATATGCCAAGAACGTGGTGAGTAACTCTCCATACACCGATTTACAAGATCCCGGCTCTCTAGCCCTCAACAACGAAACCAATTCACATGATTTAGAGAAAAACACTAATACAGTCTCTGAAACATCCAAACATCCAACTCATAATGATTATGAGAACATGCTGGAAAAACCCGACAAATTGACCACCCTTATTTATTGCGCAACATATGGATTTATATACTCGATTCCAGCATTCATCACCTCAGAATGTTACGAGCTGTTTTTTGGAGCCAAACCAGCCCCAGATGCAACGTTATATCCCAACTTTTACTTTATTCCATGGACATTATTGATTCTCAACGGAATTAGCCATTTTAGTCAATCACTTCTTGCATTTCATTTGCTGTCAATACTACCAACCGTCACTTATTCAATTGCTGCTATGATGAAACGGATAGTTATAATTACTATCAGCATGCTTATAACACGTAAAGGCTTGACGTTTTTGGAAGTATTAGGGTTGTTTCATGTTGCCATTGGATTATACTGTTATGACCGATGGGGATCTAAACGTTAGATAAGATGCATTTTAAGATGAAGATTTCAACACCATATGAGTAATTTTCCCTGTCCTCCAGCCACCAATTCTCCTCTTCCAACTAATTGGCCATCAGCATTAAGTTCCACGTTCAATTTGAATTTGATACTATTGAGGTCTAGACTTCCAAACATGTTGAATTCTCTTAGAAGGTCTATTTTCCATTCGTCTTGGAGTTTCAACTCCAACAGTTTGATTTTACCATGAAATCCAACTGCAATGATACTATGATGATTCCATGGATGATGATCAATACTGACCCCATCATTCAAGTTGGCTTCTGCAAATGTTATTGTTGTACAGTTCTCATTTAATGGATATTGCAATATTGGATCACCGTTGATGGTGAACAATTTGAAAACATTTTGTTGATCAACAATACCGATTGTTCCTGATTCGTTCGACATTGAAATCAATTTTGAATTCTTAGAGATATCCCGCATGAACTTCCTTTCCAACACGTCCCATTGTTTGACCTCTCCATCATCACTCAATGATATGATTGTATTGTAGAACGAATTGACATGAATAAATGTGATTTTGGATCGATGACCACGTAAAACACCCAGCAGATTAATATTCTTCTCCGTTTCAAGCCAATTCTTTTCAATAGCTTGACTTACATTCATCCGCTGTGAATTCTTCAAATTTCCAAACTTATTGGCAGTCAATTGGTATATTTGGATGGTCCCATCCATAAATCCAATCACAAATTCATTGGAATTGAGAATCTCCATGGTACAAATTGTGCTAGTATTGAGATTTTCAAAATGAATCTTATTAACACACAAATTGTTGGGTCCAACTTTATGAAGATTCAAAAGAAGATTAGAACGTTCAGTCCATTCTCTTGCTTTATATTCTTTTTTTGAATAATCAAATTCAATTTGGTTAACACTATTTCCAGTATCAACAATTGATAATGGTAATTCGAACAATTTGGTATGATCAAATTGTAATTTGGAAAGATTCAACTTATTAGGATGTTGTTTATGAAACACTTGAACTGGAGTTTGACCAAAGTTGTGAATTACACTAACAATGACATTTCTTTCATGTTCATCTTTGATCTTGTCCAAATCAGTAGATCCATGATAACTCAAATGATGAAACACATTTAATGAATCGACTGCATATTTTCCTCTCTGTTTGAACCCAAACACCAAATCAATCCATTCATGAAGATGAGCAGAGACATAATCACTTTCAAGAGCCTGTCGCATCTTTTCAACGAAAACAACAGGATCATTATTGGCCCAAGGAGGAAGAACAACGTCTCCAACTTTAGTTCCATCTTGTAGGTTTCCAAACTCGAAATTGTTGCTATTGACAAGAAATTCAGGAAGATAATAGAATTCAGGAATCAATTCTCGAACATCAGTTGTATGATCTTTTGAAGCACTACTCCAAGTCTTGGAAATCGAGTAGAATGTTCGATCAGCGTGATCGAATTTCCCTCCTTGAAGTAAAAGATAAGATTGGACAAATGGTTTCAGTCTAATCAAATAAGATGTCACTATCATCGCTGAAGAATAATGAGTACCATAATGGAATGGAGGAGAATCTGGTGACATATCCATCGAAGCATCAAATCTTTCCCTAAATTGACTTGCACGTTTCTCAGTCTGAGCTCCCATAGGCTTACTTAAATCTCTGAATGTTGCTGGATTAGTCAAATCAAGAGTCTCACTCTCATAATCGGCAATAACAAAGGGAAAAACAGGATATTGTGTCAAATCATTGAACGTACGTCCAGCCAATGTATTGATCAGAATCAAATAGTAAAAATTGGAGATCTCTCCTTTCTGCCATCTCTTGGTAATCGAGGATAATGTTGAAAATGAGGCACCAGTTGAAATAACGTTAAGCAATTTAGTTCCAAATGGAGAAGAAGATGAAGAAGAAGCTAGATTCAATGCCTCTTCTAGTAAAGTATCTGAGTACTTTGCTGACACTCTACTTGACAATATTCCATACAAGGAGTCTCTTGTAGATTTGTTACCACATGTTATCAAAAATCCCGAGCCATCAATGAAGAACAGTTCCAAAGCAACGTCTCGTAATAAAAAGTTTCTCTTACTGATTGACGCAAATTTGGATAGTTCCCATGACTTGGTTTGATGTTTCAATGAAGCCGGTTTAAATTCATTTCCTGCAATCAGTTGAATATATGAATCTCTTTGATCAGTTGGAGCATCTTTAAGATCCACAATCTTACCATCAGAAGTAAGGAAATAGTTTCCAATCATATAGATATGAGATTGTCCAACAATACAAATGGATTCAAGAGTTTCGAGTCCAAGAATTTGAGTGACATTAGCAATCTCAACAATCTTATCACCAACATAAAGACTTCGAAGAATCTTCCTATTTTTGTCTTCTTGAGAAACATCGAAATCGATCTGTTCCGACAAAAGCTGATATCCTTCATCCATTTCATTATATTGGGTTGGATCTTCCATTTCAGTCGGTATGTTATCTTCATTAGAATTATACTGGCTCAGGATTCGTTTTCGCATTCTATTTGGACCTTCAGTTGAATCCATCACCGAGGAAAACTTATAGCTTTCTACTGGAAGCTTTGACTTGACCGTATTGAAAACATCAATGAAATAATACAGATCATCCTTATCATCCTGAATATGTCTATTGTACTTTGTAGTCTCAGATTGGACGATGGTTGTAATCAATAGATCCACTTCTTTATGATAAATCATATCCACCTTATCATTGAGTTCTTCAGCATGTTTTTGTACAGCCTCATTTAAAGCCCGCATTTTAGAGAGTTTTGGCTCTTTTTTCATCATTGACATAGTTCCAATTTCAAATTGTCGATCAAAAATCAATTTCAGACCTCCATTAGCTAAAAAGATTCTCTTAATATCTTCATCATTAACTGATGAATATTGATCGAAAAACTGTTTCAAATTTGTCTTTTCTGAATTGTTCGATGCAATGAATGAAATGACAGAATTGATGTCCAAATCACTAATTAACAAGATTCGTAAACAATTGATAATAACACTGGAAAGTTCATCTTTAGTAGAAATAATGTTTTTGAACAAGGATGCGATAATAATTGACATGTTTTCAGCACCTGCACTGGTGAAAAACAATTCCTGATTAACCATTAGTATAGAACAGTATACTTTAAGTTCATGAGTAAATTCAGAATCAGTATTGGTCACATAGACAAGGTTTTGTACAAACCATTCTATGTAATTCTTTCTGATAGATTTGAATTTAGAAGGAGTTGATGATAGGATTTGGGCCAAATTTTCAGCTATTGAAATTGAATCTTCATATTGATATTGTCTTCTAGTTTCTAACATGCGAGTTATCATCTTTGTGGTGACCTGATGGTGAGTTTCCAAATCGATTTGATCAATTCTTTTCAATATCTCGGGCACCACGATACTTGAAAACATTATCGGAAGTTTTTGATGTATCGAGTCAATGGAAACAGCTGATGATTTTGGAGTTTTCAGTTTATCGATGAACAAATCGCCTAGAAATCGTGAGTAATCACAGAGAAGTGGGTTTTCAACTTTGATTGTCAATATCAAGAAAGATTTCAGCCATCTGAAATCATTGGAAATGAACTTGTTGAACGATCCATTAGTTTTGCGTAGGAAATCTAGCTTTGTGATATAAATTCTTAAGACTTCATTCTTGGTAGAGTTCAAAAGAACGTTGTTAACCACAATCAAAAACTCCGGCATTAGGAGTTTATCATTCCCACCAAGTTTGGGCTTTCCAAACGAAATGTGAGCTATGGTCTCAATAATCACTGAATTATCAGCCCATTTTTGCAATAGTTTTGATATTAAGGCACAGCCAACTGGATCCGAAATTGATTTATAGGCCTTATCATTGAAACATAGAATTTTGGAAAATAAACCAAGGGCGACCTCAATCACATCCAAATTGGAATCATCAAGAAGTAACAATAACCATTTAATTGAAATGGATTTGATCACAGATCTGTGAACAGACGGAGTCGCAGTCAAGGCGACATCCCCAACAATGAAATGGATGAGTTTCAATATTGTAAGACCGCATTTTTTTTGAAGACCAGTTGAATCTTCAATTGCCAATGCGTAAATCACATACAGTGATAATGATTTGATTGTTTCCGATGATGGATTTGTTTTCAATAAAATAGCCAAGGAATCATACAATAAAGGTAGCATATCTTCCTCAAATAGACCATACTTTAGAGCTTGTATAAATCTCTTGATGATGCGCATATTGACAAGTTGCGTTAGATTGTAACTATGATATCGACTTTCTTGACCAAAGACAGAGAATTGAAATAGAAGGAATTTGAAAGTGTCTCTCACAGAATTGTCGATTGGATCTTTGATAGAATTTGGCTTCCATATTTCAAAATCAACAATAAGAATCCTATAAGCCAGAACATTAGCAAGTATAGAGTCAATCGGCGAGCTGCTATTGTAACCAGCGAATTTGAGAATCGAATTTAAAACTTTGAGGTTCAGGAATTGTTTCTTGGTTTTCAAAATGGTAGCGAGAATGTTGTACCCTGCATTAGATTCAAATTCTTGTTTTGAAGCAACATCCTTAGTAAGCAAAAGGAAAAGAAAATCCAGCGACTCAACAAGTGAATCCGATGATTTTGCAGATTCAACAAATCTTAGACATACTGCAAATCCTCCAATTGAATACAATGAATTGATTAAAGGAGTCGGTTGCCAATGAACAACATTTTTCAGCTCCGTTTCCGAATTAGAATTGATATTCACAACAATCGACTTCTGATTGACAATAATTGCTCGTCCAAATTGATACTCCATATCTTCTTGTAATTTAAGTTTCATTATCAATTTTGATTTCTCCGATAACTGTTGTTGAAGATGTCCACTTTGATATGTTCCTGTATACGAAGGACCAAGGAAGTAGGATAGTAAAATCCAATCATATTTCATATGTTGATTAATCAATAGAAGACTGGTCAATTCAAAATACATTCCATTGATTCCATTGATTTTCAAGGTTTTAATTGATTTATTGGATTGCATTCGTAAATTGATAGTTTGAATGAATTCACCATTGACATAAAGATCAACATATAATCCTCTTCTTTCATTTCTATGAACCAGAACAACATGGTATGTTTGCAATGGTTCAAAAGTGAAAGCTTCAAAAATACCGAGATCTTCTTGAGTGTTGACCGATAATTTATGATTTTCGAGCGAATAGTTCCAAATAGAACTTAATGAGATCAACACACCCGGTAATGGCACTTGACTTGTTGGTATGTATCGAAACCAAAAGTTGAGGGTGAAATTGTGAGGTTCCAATGCTACCGAAACGCAATGATTCGAATTGGGTTCAAATATGTATGAGCTATTGGAAGTCATATGATTTGTAAACAATCTCTGCAGAGAAAGGGACGAATTTGGTTCCTGAATACTTTTTTTGTATAATTGAGCTGTTTGATCGAAATTGAGGCCCAATTCAATGATTGATTCAAGAATATTCAATGCAAGTGAGAAGGGATCCTTTGAACTGTAATTTATGAGCATTTGACATAATGAGAATGAATGCATATGTATTTTGTTGATTGGAGAAGCTAAAAGAAGATGTAAAATCAGATCCAAGACAAATTGTGACCGGGGATCTGATAAGCTATCTAAAGCTGTAGATAGGACTTGTTCTAATTCATCAGCACAGTTCTTCTTAAACACCGGAATTGAGTCTAATGAATCCAAAAAATCACCAATCATATAGGATTCCTCAAGATTGAAAGATCTGAGTATATCATTGTCATTGATACAGAGTTTTAAGCGCTCAATTAACTCATTCATTGGAAATCAAGCATTGATACTTTATATTCTTGTTTGAATATATTTGAGCCGCGCACTTCATCTCCACCGTCTGGAAAAAATTGACTAGCAAAAACATTTCTTGTTTTGACAAGAGATAATATGGATTCCAACCAGGACGAGTCCAATTTGGCGTCCAATGAGTCCATAGTGGACGATCAAAACAACCAATTAGTTGAACGACGGAGCGAATATGCCAAATTGTTTGAACAATCTTACTTCGATCTGAGAGAAGGCAGTAAATATTATGGTGTTGGAAACGAATGGTTGAATGTTTTCTTGAAAGGAACACCTGATCAGGCGGCAAATCTTGGACCTATAGAAACCTCTTGTTTATTGGATCAAACAGGATTGTGTCTAGATCCTTCGAAAAATCCAGAATTTGTTGCAGAGCAGATCTTTCAGAAATTGGTACAATGGTATGGATTAAACGGTCCTCCTATTGAGAGAGTTTTGTTCATGGATAAACAGGATGGCCAATTGAAATTGGAAACCTACCCCTTATACATCATTCCTCATCTTCTTTGCAATAATGCCGAGTCAGTAAATAGATACAGATTAGCAGTGGCCAAGCCGTTTTTGATCTCCGCACTCCATACCTCACGAGATCTCAAATTGGCTATGAAGAAACAATTCGAACTTACGAAAGGAACCACCAGAATTTGGAGAATAGTTCCGAATACCAGACTTCCTCCAATATTGACCCATCAGGCCTTATCAAACGTCACATCCAAAACTTTGATTCCTGCAGGGAAAAAGTCCGGATCCACAAGATTAGCAGATCTCAATATCAAAGAACGCAACGTTGTTATTGAAATCCAACAGGATGATGGCACATATTTGATGGACACTTCATCGACTATATCTCTTGGTTCTGGACTCACGGGACTAAACAATTTGGGAAACACTTGTTATATGAACTCTGCATTACAATGCTTGGTCCATATTCCAGAGCTTTCCAACTACTTTCTCTATGATTACTATGAGAAGGAAATTAATAGAGACAATCCGCTAGGAAATGACGGCAAGATTGCCACAGCATATGCTGGCTTGATCAAACATTTATTTGATAGAAGATTGACAGGTAACTCTACTTCATTTTCCCCGAGAGACTTCAAATATACAATTGGATATTACAATTCGATGTTTTCAGATTACCATCAACAAGACTCTCAAGAACTTATTGCTTTCTTATTGGATGGATTACATGAGGACCTCAATAGAATATTGAAGAAACCATATGTTGAGAAACCTGAATTACCAGATGATAAAGTTACTGACCAAGAAGAAGTCCGAAAATTAGCTGATGAATGTTGGACTAGTCATAAACTTAGGAACAATTCAGTTATAATTGATTTGTTTGTTGGTTTATATAAATCCACTTTGGTTTGTCCTGATTGTGGCAAGATCAGTATTACTTTTGATCCATACAATGATCTAACCTTACCATTACCAGTTCATAAGAAATGGACTGGACGGGTGAATATTCTAATGGAAGAAGGATTTCCAAAGACTTTGGAAGTTGAACTTAACAAATCATTGACTTTTGCTGCTCTTAAAGCTTATGTTTCCGAGAAACTCAACGTTCCTATCAATGAGCTACTTGCGGTGGAAATATTCCAATCTCAAATATACAAAAATTTCGAAGCCAAAGATTCAGACACTCGTTATCTACCGATCTCCGACTTGATAGGTCAAAATGACGATGTTTGGTTCCACCAAATCAAACACAAGCCGGGAGATCTTGTTGTTCCTGTTTTAAATACTCTTGGTGACTCCCACAATTCAAAGGCCTTTGGAATTCCATTTTTCATCACTGTTTCTGAAGATGAACGATATTCTTTTGGCCAAATTAGGCGGAAATTAGAAAAGAGATACGCACAATTATCTACATACCAGTTTTTTGATCAACGAATGGACAAATTATATGAACCAAGCGATTTCCCAGACATTCAAAAGGAGGGTGATGATGTTTCTTTTGCTGATCCAGAGATATCAGGAACCTATGGGTTTAATATTAAACTATTTGACACTTCTAATGAGGTTCGAATTCCTCATCGGTATACGAGAGGAATGTATGGATATTCAAGGTATTCACAAGATGAGGTGGATGACGATGATGATGACTCATTATGGACTCCTCGTACTCATAACAACTTCAAGGGACTTCCTGATTTATTGAATAAGGTTGATGAGAGGAAACGCAAGTACTATATGTATGGAGTCTCCAATGAGAAGGATGAGGATGAGGATGAGGAGGAGGAGGAAGAAGAAGAAGAAGAGGAGGAAGAGAAGGAAAAGGATGGTCTCGAGGAAGTGGAAGTGGAAGTGGAAACTGAACCTATCATTTCATTGACATCTGATTCAATTGGAATGCAAGTTGACAACGAAAAAGAATCAGAAGAGCCGGAAGAGCTATTTGAGCAACAAGAAGATGAAAATGATCTTGAGACTATCAATAATCCATTAATTGTGGAAAAAAATGCATTGATTTGCGAATGGGATCCTCAATCATTTGATAATTTTTTCACTGGAATAGGGGATGAAGGTGAAGGAGGCAAGGAAACATGGTCCAAGCCTGAGATTCTAAGAAATATCGAGTTGGAAGAAAGTAGACGGATAATGGCAGCGAAGTTAAAAAAGAACATTTCATTGGATAATTGTCTGGATCTGTTTTCCAAAGCAGAGATCCTGGGTGAAAATGATCTTTGGTATTGTCCCAATTGTAAAGATCATCGACAAGCCACCAAGAAGATTGAAATTTGGTCAGTTCCTGATATTTTAACCATTCATTTGAAACGATTCGAAAATACCAAAAGTTTCAGTGATAAGATTGATGCTGTTGTTGATTTCCCAATTGAAGGATTGGAAATGTCGAAGTATGTTGTGAATTCGAACGGAGAACAATTGATGTACGATTTATTTGCAGTCGACAATCATTTTGGAGGTCTTGGAGGAGGTCATTATACTTCATATGTGAAAAACTTTATTGATGATCAATGGTATTATTTTGATGACTCTCGTGTCAACCCTGTTGATCCTGCAGAGAGTGTTCGAGGATCTGCCTATTTGTTGTTTTATCGTCGTCGAAGTTCTCAACCATTGGGTGGTACATTTTTTAGCAAGATGTTACAAGATATTGAGCGTGAGAAGATGGAAGCTGCTAAAGTTTGTGTGGATTTAGAGAATTTGGAAACGAATGACAATGTCGATGCTTCTCCGACTCCTTTGGAATCCAATTTGAATGAAAGTGAAGCCAGTGCTTCCACAGTTACTACGGATATCATGTCTGATGAAGCGGATACTACTGGAGTTGGAGAGCTTAAAAGTGAACGAGGAGATGAGTGTGAGTTATTGAGCACTGATAATTTGATCAAACGTCGCAAGAAGATGTTACGGGGTGGACTTGTGGATTCAACAATTGGTTCTCCAATGAGTGATAATGATGATAATTTATCGACTTATAGTGCCACAGCTATTGCTCCAGCCCAGATTAATGATGACTTATATGACGGATATACTTGAAAAATAAAAATATTTATTCATATTAAAATTTTATTCCTATTATGACAGAGTCTATGACTATAAAATCAAATAAGTTTCCGCCAGAAGTTCTTGCACGTATTGCTCCAGACGTTCTTTTACAGAAATATTTACAGATTGGTCTTCGGCCTTCGTTAAGGAAGTTTGACGAGTTCAAACCGGTCAAAATTGCAGGTGCTGGAGTCAGTCGATACGAGACAGATGAGGATGGTGAAATCAATGGAATGGGATCGATTTTGGGTTCATCTATTGTCAAATCTGGATCCACCACAATAGTCTGTTTAATTAGTGGAGCAATTGTGGAGGATAATTTACAACTAATCAATGATTATAGAACCAAATTGGAAAAAGATATTATAGATGACAAGACTGAGTCCGAATCAAGAAATTCGAGTGTTTATGTTGAAGTGGAGATTTCTAAAGGTCGTACAGGACCTCCTTCAGAAGAAGAAATTGTCTTATCACAACGATTATACGAGACGATCTATCATTCAGGATTAATTGAAAAAGAAGCATTAAGAATCAAATTGGGCTATAAAGATATGGAAGGAATGGATTCAGATTTTTTACCAAAACAGAGCTATTCGTTTGTTTTATACGCAACTATTCAAGTGTTTTCAAGAACAGGTCCAGTTTTTGATCTTTGTCATGGAGCATTAATTGCCGCTTTACAACAAACTCGACTCCCGAATGTGTATGTTGACGAGAAGAGAACCGAGATCGGAGTGCGACGTGTTCGCGTGGAAGAGTATGATTTGATATGTGAGGCTGAAAACAATAATCTATTACGTTTAAACAAGGACAGGTTGACATGGAGCTCGACTTTTGGGTTAGTTGATTTAGATCATGACATTCCTAAAGACGAGGACAAGATGGAGATTGATTCAGACGGTAGAATCTTGCTTGCAGAATTGGAAGGAGATGCGGAGGAGGAAATCAATTCGCGGATCCAGGTAAGTTGCAATGGCATTATTGCCACTAGTGTAAACATTTATGGAGTTGGAAAAATCAGCAAAAATGATTTGGAAAAGGCTTTCATTTTGGGTGGTCGTCGAACCAATAATGTGCTTGAGCACTGATGTATAACAATAATGAACTCAGATCTTCTTTTTAGTAGATCTAAGGATACGTTGTCTTGCTCCAGGTAATGGAGACCCAGTATTAGAGTCGTATTGAGATTGAAGAGTCTGTTTATCCAAAGAGACGTATTCATTGACTTTGGCAGCCATTCCTCCTCTCACCCTTTGAACAACCTTGGATTTCTTGGTGGTATTTTTCTTGTAGACTTCAATGTAGAAGGCAATGAAAAGGAACAAGTATGAAGAAATGATGGCACATCCACTAGCCGTTGCTAATGGAGTTCCTGCACAATCTCCACAATGAGGCAATGATGGGGCAAAATTGTGGACAACCTTTTGATATGTTGCGAAATAAATGAAAGAGAGATCCAAGATAAATTGAATGATTTGGAATCTAGTGACCCATTCTTTCCACCAAACACGGATACCTCTGGCAGCAAGGAAATAATACCAATACATGACAACATGAACAAACAGATTGAGTGTGATTGGAACCCAGGAGATGGAGGTCAAACCAATCAATTGAGTGTAACAGAGAAGAGCTGTAGCACCATGGTGGTAGGTGTGGAGGAAAGTCAATTTCTTTTGTTTGACCACGAGGAACACGGTGTCAATGAACTCAGTGAACTTGGTGAGATAATTGAGATAGTAGAGGACAACCATTTCTTGAGTCCAAGCACCATGATTACAAATAGCATAATAGAGTCCATATTTATGGATCATTGGAATAAGTTGTTCTGCCATGAGGACAACTAGAGTTAAGGACAAAGTTGTCAGGAACAAGTTATGAATTTGGAACAATCCATTAAGCACTAATGGCTTAATTTTGAGGGACTTGATCAGAGACTGGCCACCGAAAATGACTAAATAATAGACAAAGATGGCCCCGAAAACAGGGATCGGAGTGGAGAAAAAGGTTTCTCCAGCAACAAATTCGAATTGGCTCGGGACAAATCTGCCGCTTGTGACTTTGGTGACATATTGGTCGAAATGATCAAACAAATAGACGCCAAATGGGTATTCGAATGAGGGCACTGGGAAAGAAAGGAACGACATTGGTCAGAAATTAATTTTCCATACAAATCACGCTCTCTTGTTTTTTTTCTGTTTACCTTGTTGTTTGTTGGAAAGATTTCAATTTGTTTTTCTTTTCATCGGGAATGTCAGCAAGACATTTTCACGTGCACAAATGACAGAAAAAAAATCAAAATACAGATAGGGGTCCAGCATATTCCATCTTAAAGCACAGCCGTATTGTATCATATCGTATAGCTAAGCTTTTTTTTTTTATAAATCCGGAGAAAATTTTTTCGGAATTTTCCTAGCATCCGAATCCGAACCTTTGTCATACATACCTATTATATGACGGAGCACGCAAGTTCAATAAACTCGAGCCCCGAATTCAACAGATAATGTGGATCCTTGGGTTGAATTTAATTGAATCCCGAACGTCCGGTCCGAATTAATAATACTGGTTACGGCTTTAAATCATTTAAATGTATGAAAAATATGTACGGCTTAAATACCAGAGATAATCCTCCGAAGTTATATCTGTAGAACTTGAAATTATGTCTGAAGATTCAATCATAGTTAAAGCTCAAATCGACGATCATGAAGCTGAGGCCTATGATGGGTTCAGTCTTGATGCCGAGGAGAAGGTTCGCAGTCTCGCGAGGGAATTGACTAACCAAAACCGGGCTTCCTACGATGGTGATAAGAGTGTTTCTGAAGATTTGATTCGAGTTTTAACCTCGATGTCTCAAGTCCCCGGTATTGAACCTAGCAGTGCCGAGGATCCTAGATTGGATCCTTTTGCAGATACCTTCGATGCCAAATTCTGGGTCAAAAACTTACGGAAGTTAACTCAATCCGACCCGGATTATTACAAACCCACCTCAATGGGTATTGCCTTCAAAAACTTGGTTGTTAAGGGAGTTGCTTCTGATGCAGATTATCAACCCACTGTTCTCAATGGTGGTTTCAAATTGCTTCGGGATTTCTATTATGACTATTTGAAGAAGAATGATCAATCAAGATACTTTGAGATCTTGAAATCAATGGATGCCGTGATTAAACCAGGTACTCTTACTGTTGTTCTTGGTAGACCAGGTGCCGGTTGTTCGACATTGTTGAAAACAATTGCTTCTCAAACGTATGGATTCTCTGTTGATCCAAACTCTACCATTTCTTACGATGGATTGAGTGTCGCTGATATCCAGAAGAATTACAGAGGAGAAGTTGTGTTTTCGGCCGAACTTGATGTTCACTTCCCACATCTGACTGTCGGACAAACATTGGAGTTTGCTGCGCTAATGAGAACTCCTCATAACAGAACGCCTGGTGTCACCAGAGAAGAGTATGCCAGACATATATCGCAAGTCTTCATGGCAATGTACGGCTTGAGTCACACATACAATACCAAAGTTGGTAATGACTTTATCAGAGGTGTTTCCGGTGGTGAAAGAAAGAGAGTTTCGATCGCCGAGGTTTCCCTTTGTGAAGCAAATATTCAGTGTTGGGATAATGCTACCAGAGGTTTGGATGCTGCCACTGCATTGGAATTCATCAAGGCGTTAAAGACATCCGCTGTTTTGATGGATACCACTCCACTAATTGCCATTTACCAATGTTCTCAGAACGCCTACGACTTGTTTGACAACGTTATTCTGTTATACGAAGGATACCAAATTTACTTCGGTCCAGGAACCGAAGCAAAGGCATACTTTGAGAACATGGGATACGAATGCCCTCCAAGACAGACCACTGCCGATTATCTAACATCAATCACCTCGCCAGCAGAGAGAATTCCTAAGAAAGGTTGGGAGAACAAGGTTCCAAACACTCCTAAGGAATTCAACGACTACTGGAAAGCTTCCCCAGAATATGCTGCTCTGATAGAGGATATTGACTCTTACCTGGTCAACACTGAGAAGTACAACCTCAAAGATCAATACCGTAACGCTCACGTTGCAAAGCAAGCTAATCATACCAGACCATCTTCTCCTTTCAGACTCTCGTATTGGATGCAAGTGAGAGCTGTGATGAGAAGAAACATCTGGAGAACTCGTGGAGATCCGTCTGTTTCAATTTTCATTGTTGTTGCCAACATCATCATGGGATTGATTCTTTCCTCTCTTTTCTACAACTTGAAGGCCACTACGGGTACTCTATATTATAGAAGTTCTGCTATGTTCTTTGCTGTTCTTTTCAATGCTTTTGCTTCCATGTTGGAGATCATGTCTTTATTCGAGTCTCGTGAAATCGTGGAAAAACATAAGAAATTTGCATTATATCATCCATCTGCCGACGCTCTTGCTTCCTTGATTACAGAATTGCCTGTCAAGATTTTTGTCTGTCTCGGTTTCAATTTGGTGTTTTACTTCATGGTCAATTTCAGGCGTACTCCAGGTGCATTTTTCTTCTATCTTCTGATCTGTTTCATGACCACATTGGTGATGTCTGGTTTGTTCAGAAGTATTGGTTCTAGATTCAAGACCCTTCCGGAAACAATGACTCCTGCTGCTTTGATCTTGTTAATTCTTGTTATTTATACTGGTTTCGTGCTTCCGACTCCTTACATGCATGGATGGGCTAGATGGATCAACTATTTAGATCCTGTTGCTTATGCTTTTGAGGCAATGATTTCAAATGAGTACACAGGTAGACGGTTTTCTTGTTCGGTCTACGTTCCTACTTATGGAAATTCTGCTGATAATACCCAAGTTTGCTCTGCTGTCAGTGCTGTCATGGGAGCTGATCATATTGATGGAACTGAATATATCTGGGAAGCCTTCAGATACACTCACACGCACAACTGGAGAAACTTTGGTATTATTGTCGGTTTTGCCGTTTTCTTCACTGGTGCTTATATGTTCATGGTGGAAGCTTCCAAGGGTGCCTTGCAAAAGGGTGAGATTTTGGTTTTCCAAAAATCTACTTTGAATAAGCTCAAGAAACAGAAAAAATTGAATTCTGTTTCAAATGATGAAGAGTCTGCTACTTATTCCGAAAGACCAGCCAAGATTCAAGAAGACTCTTCTTCTGTTGACGGTGTTGGAAAATTGATTTCTGGAAAAGACATTTTCCACTGGAGAGATGTCTGCTACGAAGTCAAGATTAAGTCCGAGACCAGAAGAATTTTGGACCATGTTGATGGCTGGGTTAAACCAGGTACATTGACCGCTTTGATGGGCGCTTCCGGTGCTGGTAAGACTACATTGTTGGATGTTTTAGCTAACCGTGTGACTATGGGTGTCGTTTCGGGATCAATGTTCGTTAATGGAAACCTTAGAGACAATTCCTTCCAAAGAAGTACCGGTTATGTTCAACAACAAGATCTTCATTTAAGAACTTCCACTGTTAGAGAGGCTTTGAGATTCTCTGCTTACCTAAGACAAGGAAAGGATATTTCCAAGGCCGAAAAGGATGAGTATGTTGAGAATGTTATCAGTATTTTGGAGATGGAGGCTTATGCCGATGCTATTGTTGGTGTCTCTGGTGAAGGTTTGAACGTTGAGCAACGTAAGAGATTGACAATCGGTGTCGAACTTGCTGCCAAACCTCAATTGTTGTTGTTCTTAGACGAACCAACTTCTGGTTTGGATTCTCAAACTGCTTGGTCTATTTGTCAATTGATGAGAAAGCTTGCTTCTAATGGTCAAGCTGTCTTGTGTACTATTCACCAGCCTTCGGCTATTCTTTTGAAAGAATTCGACAGATTGCTGTTCCTTGCCAAAGGAGGTCGGACTGTCTATTTCGGAGATCTTGGTGAGAACTGTCAAACTCTGATCAATTACTTCGAAAGTCATGGCTCTCCAAAATGTCCTCCAATGGCTAACCCTGCTGAATGGATGTTGGATGTTATTGGTGCTGCCCCTGGTTCCCACGCTTTGCAAGATTATCACGAAGTTTGGTTGAAGTCTGATGAAAGAAGGGCGGTCAGAGATGAATTGAGATCAATGGAACAAGAACTCTCCAAAATTCCTCCTTCTGCCATTCCTCATGCTCAGGATGAATTTGCTAGTAGTTTCTTCCTCCAATTCTATTTGGTTACCAAGAGACTACTTGAACAATATTGGAGAACTCCAACTTACATCTGGAGTAAGTTCATGTTGGTCATAATCTCTATTACCTTTAACGGATTCTCTTTCTTCAAAGCAGACACGTCTATTCAAGGTCTTCAAAATCAACTCTTGTCTATTTTCATGATCTCTGTGTTGTCGTTGACTTTAATCAACCAGATGCTTCCTGAGTACGCTTCTCAAAGAGCCATATATGAAGTGAGAGAACGTGCTTCCAAGACTTTCAGCTGGCAAGCCTTTATCATGGCACAGGTCACAGCTGAAATCCCATACAACACCATTACAGGTACTATTGGATACTTCTGTTGGTACTATCCTGTTGGTCTATATGCGAATGCATCCAAGACAGGAACAACTGCTGAAAAGGGTGCTATTTCATGGCTCTTAATGGTGGCATATTTCAATTTCAGTATCACTCTTGGTCAAGCTTGTATTGCTGGTATTGAGGTTATCGAGAATGCTGGAAATTTGGCCACTTTATTGATTCAAATGTCATTGAACTTCTGTGGTGCTTTGATCATTCCTACAGGATTCTGGATCTTCATGTACAGATTGTCTCCATTTACTTATTGGATTTCTTCCATGGTGAGTGCTGCTGTCGGTGGTGTGGATGTTGTTTGTGCTGAAAAAGAATTTTCTCACTTCCTTCCTCCTTCTGGTCAAACTTGTGGTGAATACATGGCTCGGCAAATAAGTACCTCTGGTGGCTACTTGCTGGATCCAAATGCTACCGATGAGTGCAGTTTCTGTGCTCTCAGTCACACCAATCAATATTTGGCATCTATGCATATCGAATACAAGAACATGTGGAGAGACTGGGGTATTTTCATTTGTTACATTGTCATCAACGTCTTCTTTACCTTGTTCTTCTACTGGTTAGCAAGAGTTCCAAAGAAGAGCAACAGGGTTAAAAGTGAAGATTCTTTGCAGAGTACTGGTGATGCTGCTACTAGCGATCAGGACTCAACCGAAAAGAATTTATAGATATGGGCATAATATATAATCTATAGTAATAAGGTATATCATTTATTCAATTTTGAGAGCTAAAGATGTTCTCTTTTGAGCTAGGCGGGAGACTATCATCAACGTCTTGTTGTTTCCGCTTTCGAGATTGAAACCCTCGTTCAAGGTCTGTTAGTTTAGTTTGAACTCCATCGAGTTGCTCTTTATCGAAATGATTGCGATTGTTTTGCATGATTTTGAGAACTGATTTCATGGCAATGTAACCAACTCCATTTGGACCAAAATCTGTTTGCTTGCAAGATGATTTGAAGCTTTGATTATATAATTGGATTCTCATGTTCAAATTTTCAAGCTCTGAGTCCATTTTGTCAGATTTGTAAGTCTCAGCTTTGACATAATACACCATGGATGATAATAAAGGAGAGATTTGAGAGATTTTTGAGAGTTGATCTGAACTGAATTTAAGATCACTTGAGTCTTTCAAAACGAAATCCAGAAATATATCCAATGTTGTACTTAATAGCACATTAGATTCATATAAAGGTCTCATTTTTGTCATTTCTTCAGTAAGGGTATTTTTTAGACGTAAGTGTTTAGAGTATTGATCCATTTGGTATTGATAATCATTATCAAATTCCGAAAGCTCCTGAGCTTTAAACCTGTTGACATTGTGAATTGTCAAAATCACCAAGTTCAATGTAGCCAAATAATAGAGTTGATTATGGAAGTCTTTAGCTTCGGACAAAGATCCTCCAACTCCAGTTATCGTTTGTTTGTATGATGCAAGTATGGTGTCATTAAAAAAGTTGTAATCATTAAGTTCGTTAGCGTTTGAAGAACACAATCTGGATAATTTAAGATAATATTGTAGAGCAGCATCCAGGTTGTTGATTCGATGACTTTGAAGGGCAAGAAGAAAATACATTTTGGACACCAATTTATGGTAAATAACCAGCTCTTGGGATGAGAATTGAACGGAGTTATAATCATCAATGAACTTGAAAATTGATGGAAACTCGTCTCTATTAAACGAATGCCAATCATTGGATTGAAATCTAGCAAGAACTCTATAGAAATCAATCAATAAACTAAAATAGTTCAATCTAAGACTTTTCAATTCCATTTCAGAACTGGATATATCAACCAAATCTCTTAACTCCAAATCGATGTATTTTTGACATTGGGCAAATAATTTCTCTGTACGATTCTTACCATCCCAAGATTTGATCACATATGAAACTCCACAATAGAAGTATGATAGCATCGAAAATTCACGAATAGTAAGCCAATCGATTTCTAATGGAATCTCCATGATATTTCGTTCAAGTTGGATTTTGATTGGAACCTCAAATTTGAAGTTGGTTCTCCAAGCTGTAGCTTTCAGTTCTTTTATCAAATTATCTATCAAGCCCATCTTGAGCTTCACATTTTTGAAATCATCATCTTGAATTGATATCAATAAATCTAATATATTGATAATTGCCTTGAATTGAACTGGGATATTATCCATTCTATTTTGTAACTGTGGATTCTTAAGTTTATCATAAACTTTCGTTACTATTGTAATAGAATCACCTTTGATCAAATGTTGTTGTATCTGATTAATCAGAACTAATTGATAAAATGCAATATTTGAATCATTCAAGTTCATCTCCAATTTGGTCAGTATTTGTTTGTAAATACTGTAAACTTGTGTCTTGTCAAATGTCATCCCAAAATATTGGATCTTGAGAAAATCAATTAAACATGTCAGTTCAACATTATTGAGTCTCTGACATTCTTGTTCAATGTTCAAAAAGTAATTCATACTAGTTTTCTTGGTACTTGTTTTGTCCAAAACATATTGGATTTCGAAATCCAACAATTGAATCCTTAATTGATATTCAATTGAAAAGATTCTTTTAGCTAAATGAAGAGCCCTTGAACAATACTCTGAAGCAAGATCATAACTGGTAGTCTCCCGCACAAGAAGCTCTGCTAGTTGATATCGTACAGACACTTCACCAAGAGGATCCAAACTTGATTGATATTGTTCTAGAATATTGAATAGACAATTCAAACTGGATCGTATATAATTATTATATTCCATCAATTTGTCTTCAGTCGCTAATGAAATTGATCCCATGCGATGAGCCTGTTCTAAAAACCAATCAGACGCGTTCAAAAGTCGATCCACCTTTAAGGAGTCTTGAGAACGATTTGGATTAACTTCAATTGTAGATTCGTCGCTCATCACGTAAAAGAGTAGAAGAGGAAACAAGTTTGGCGTACTAATGGAAATCTACCATAAATCTCATAGGCATCCTTACACCATTGAAAACTCTTTGTTAAAGTTGCTCAAATGCGACTTTGAGCAAACTGAAATCATGATCAAACAAAGGGGATAGATTCCGATACCATCTATGATTCTATCTCGTGAATTCGTTCACTCCATAATCAATCATAACATATCAATTGCAACCTTTGCCCTTATATTAAGGTTACCCTACCTTCAAGTAATCTTTGGCAACAAAAATCCCAGGACTATAAATAGGAGCGTATTTCCCTCAATTTGTCGCGAAATTTTTCAACCTAAATTTCGGTGCAAGGAGTATTTATAGTGCAATCAACCTTCAGGGACTAATAAAGCACATCTCTTCATCAGGAAAGGAATCATTTGGTTGAACATCTTTTCCCTGGAACAATCGATTTATAGTTGGATGAGCTGTAATATAGATATATCACAATTGTAAGCATGGATTCATTGAAACTTCCAACAACAGCAGCTAGGGCCAAGGCATTTACTGCCCAAGGCTCTTTAGCTTTCCCTATGATCTCGACCGATATGGTCAAAGATGAACCACATGATACAGACAAATATAATGTGCTCAAGAAGGAGCCAGAAGAAAAGATGCTCGATATGAATGATGAGATTGCAGATGACGCAGCTGCTTCAGGTATTGTTCCAACATTACAGAATATTGTTGCCACAGTGAATCTGGATTGTCGTTTAGAGCTCAAGACGATCGCTTTGCACGCTCGTAATGCAGAGTACAATCCAAAGCGGTTTGCTGCCGTTATCATGCGTATCAGGGAGCCAAAAACAACAGCCCTAATTTTTGCCTCAGGAAAGATGGTTGTTACAGGAGCTAAGTCAGAAGACGACTCTAAGCTTGCCGCTAGAAAATATGCCCGTATTATTCAAAAACTTGGATTCAATGCCAAATTCACAGACTTCAAGATCCAGAATATTGTTGGTTCATGTGATGTGAAGTTCCCGATTCGTCTTGAAGGCTTGGCGTATGCGCACGGAACTTTCAGCTCGTACGAGCCAGAATTGTTCCCCGGGCTCATCTATAGAATGGTGAAGCCAAAGATTGTGCTGCTTATCTTTGTTTCGGGAAAGATTGTGTTGACAGGTGCAAAGCAAAGAGAAGAGATCTACAAAGCTTTTGAAGCCATCTATCCGGTGCTAAGTGAGTTCCGCAAGAGCTAGATTGCATTAACTATTGTATAATATGGAGAAAACTAGTTATGGGGTTTGAAAAGAACGGGTTTTTATTTTTTCGCACAGCCGGTGCGCGATTTTGATAAAAAGGAATAAAAAATTTATTCACTGCCGTAGCACCCAAAAAGACAGAAAAAATAATTCAAAAAGGGTTTGTTTGGGAAAACAAGGATAGTGACTAATTCAACTAAAACAGAAGTCGATTTCAGTTCAAGACGGCTTTGTGGTTCACACTACGTTCATTACGTATCACTTGGCTTTGAATTTCAAAGGTGGCAAATCTAAAGGTTATTGCTTACAGTCTCCGCTCTTAGAAACTGATCAATTGATTGCGTTGTTATCATTTTCCAATGTCGTTGTCTGAAAAATCTATTAACACGGTTGGGATGTCTGCTGATGCAGATCGGCCACATCCTCCGATGAAGACTACTAGCAAATCTGACAAACAACTTTTGCCTAGACCCATCTTATTTAAGAGTGAAAGCTCATCCAATTCAATCATTTCCAAAACTTCAACATTGCCTCCACTTGATACCAAATTGGATAACATTGTGTTGGATCACCAAACTTCAAATAATGTGGATTCTGGGTTCATGACTCCTAATAATAGATCAAACTTACTTTCAGCATCAGGATCAGAAATCCTGACCCCATTTAAAACAAGCAGTTCAATATCATTCCAAATGCCAGCTAATGCTCAGAAACATCGCGGGTCCATAAGTGCGCGGCCATCCACTACGAAACTTACGCTGATCGAAACTCCAACTTCAGGAATTCCTAGTTCAAGATTACCTTCTGGAAACCAGGTGCCGACTCAAGTCGTCCAGGATCTTCAACATGAAGCTGCTTTTGCAAAACTTTTCCATGGGATTAGAGAATCCCGTGAACAATCCGTCAAAAGCGAAAAACATTCAAGCACTCACTCTTCTCCAAGAATGGTGTCTTCGTCGTCAGAAATTGTTTCTCCAGTACCAATAGATTTAGTTCCACCACCAGCTGCTCAAATTCCACCCATTCTTGGTCACGATTTGCAGAATGAAATTATTTTCCAGTCATCAGGAGAAACTAGAACTGTGTCGCCCCAGCCAGTGGTGAAAAAGAAAACGAAATCTACTCTCAAAACTGTGGTTTCAACCCCAACTGGTCCTGTCGTTCCTTTTACTGAATACTTGAGCAAAGAAGATGATCACAAAATCCATATCTTGATTGGAGCTACTGGTTCAGTTGCCACTATCAAAATCCCAATGATAATTGACAAACTTTTCAAGCTGTATGGTGTTGATCATGTTTCGATCCAACTAGTGGTTACTGAAGCTGCAGAACATTTTTTGCGAGGTCTCAAGATGTCTACTGAGGTGAAAATCTGGAGAGAGAATGAAGAATGGTCTACGCCAATGACCAAACCAGGAGACCCAATTTTACATGTGGAGCTCCGAAAATGGGCGGATATTTTTCTGATAGCACCCCTCTCTGCCAACACGCTGGCCAAGGTTGCTAATGGAATTGCTGATAATTTGCTCACCTCGATCATTCGTGTTTGGAACCCTTCAATTCCGATTTTAATGGCACCAGCAATGAACACACTCATGTATACGCACCCGGTGACAAAGAAGCATTTTGCAGTCATCAAAGAAGATTTCAAGTTTATTGAGGTTCTGAGACCGATCGAGAAAGTACTTGTTTGTGGAGATATAGGGATGGGAGGAATGCGTGAGTGGAGTGAGGTTGTTGATATATTGTATCGGAAGATGAAAACGTTACAAGCAGAAAAGATGAAATTGGCAAAGGCCAAGGAGGAAAAGGAGGAGGAGGAGAAGGGGGAAGCAGAAGAGGAAGAAGCAGAAGACGATGAAGAGGAGGATGACGATGACGAGGATGACGATGACGATGACGACGATGACGATGACGACGATGACGACGACGACGACGAATCCGAGTCAATCGTAAACTCTACGATCGTCGATGACCACAGTTGACGGTGGACTTGCATTTTTATGGTGGAACAAGAACGGTGTATAAATAATGTGCCAAATATTGCGCGTAGGAAAAATAATTAAATTAATCCGTTCCATGGTTTTCGCTTTGAGGTGGAAGATCGGCCTCGGCGTCTTGGCCGCGTACTCCGGCTACACCACATATATCTATGTTCGATCCCAACAGGAGATTCGTAGACGACAAAGTGTCAAGAATCAAGGACTAGATGAAGATGAGTGTGAAAGTTGTCAATATGATATTTTGACGGTGAATGGCCGATTTGAAAATCCATTTCCTGAATATAGGCCTCAAACATTGTTTGAATTCTTTGCTATGCGAATTATGGATCTATTTGAGTTTGGAAAACGTGGAGGATTGCCAACCACATTTGAAGAGCTACGGTCGAGTCTTCCGATCTGTATTCCAGACGTGGAGCTATTGAAAGCCACGGGAGAGAATGTAGAAGAACCCCATTTGGAAGGTCTTCCCAATGTTCATGACAGATTGACTTTCACATGGTTTGGGCAATCTTGTTCCCTTGTTCAACTGGGAAACGTCTCGTTTCTAACTGATCCATTATTTGAGGATTATCTAATCAGCAAATTATGTGGTCCCAGAAGAATTGCACCTTCGGCTATGAAACTGGATGATATTTTAGAAAAAGTGGTGATTCCTGAGTTTGTTCTTGTTTCTCATGATCATCCAGATCATTTGGAAGTGGAATCAATTAAAAAGATCGGAAACAAATCTCAATGGATCGTACCCGTTGGAGTTCGTCATTTTCTGGGAAAACATGGAGTTTCTAACGTTATAGAGATGAAATGGTGGGATAAAGTCGAACTACAAACACAAACTTCAGATAAATATGAAGTGGTGTGTGTTCCAGCTATGCATTGGTCTGGACGACAATTGATCGATACAAATAAAACATTGTGGTGTTCGTTTATGGTGCTACGAAATGGTAAATCTATATTTTTCCATTGTGGGGACACAGGATACAGTCCCGATCTTTTCCAGCTTATTGGTCGTAAATTCAGTCCTGTCAAGTTTGGCGCTCTACCAATAGGTCAATATTGTCCTCAATGGCATCAACGTCCAAGACATATAAGTCCCTCAGAAGCAATAAGAATAGCACGTGACCTGAACATGGAGAAAATGGTTGGGGTTCACTGGGGAACGTTTATTCTAAGTTCTGAGCAATATCTGGAGCCCAAGGAACAGTTATTAGAGCTTTCCAAAAAGGAAGGTCGCGAGAATAGTATTCTGGTTCCAGATCATGGTCAGACTATGGTGTTTGATGTTTCCGAAATAGATACATTGAATGATAAAGAACCTATTGATGTGCGAGATAGCAAAGTTTATAGATAACACTAATTATAATCCTAAGATGGTTTTCAGTTCTATAAGTTGATCTTCTTTCATTCTGTATGATTCCTTTGAATCTGGGAACTTATTCTCCTTCACGTCTAAACAATAATTGTTCACGGCAGTTAAAGCTTGTGAATGGAAGTCCATGTATTTTCTGACAAATTTAGCATTAGGAGCGTCTAACATTCCTAAGAGATCTGCTTGGACTAAGACCTGAGCAGAAGTATTTGGTCCTGAACCTATTCCAATGGTAGGAATGCCAACATTTTCGGTAATGAGTTGAGCCAATTGATGTGGAATACATTCTAGAAGCAACATTGAACATCCTAATGATTCTAGATATTTGGCTTCATTGAAAATTTGTGCAGCTTCTTTAGCTTGTCTTCCTTGAACCTTATAACCAGAGGTAGCATTAAATTGTTGAGGTTTCAATCCAATATGACCAGTGATTGGAATTCCTATTTCCACCAATCGTTTGATTTGATCAGAATGTTCAAAACCTCCTTCAATCTTGAGTGATCCAATTTTCCCTAATTTCATCAATTGAACTGCAGATTCAACCGATTGAGAAACACTGGCTTCGAATGATCCAAATGGTAGATCTGCAATCACAAACTTGGATTCCACTCCTCGTAGAACAGATTTACAAGCGTATATGTATTCATCAAATGGAAGTTCCAAAGTTGATGGATATCCTCGAGAAACCATTGCTAAAGAGTCTCCAAGAATGATTGCATCAAGTTCTGGACTAGATTCGGCAATCTTAGCGGAAATGAAGTCATGAGCAGTAATAACTGAAATCGGTTTCTTCTCTAGTCGACTTTGAAACAGATCTGCAAGCGTTTTCTGACGAATAGACGCGGAAGCGTGAGATGAATACCTAATCCCAACTCTTAACGATCTGAACATTATTAAAAAATTATACGAGTGAAAAATTATGAGTCAAATAAATAATAATAAATAATGGTCGAAGCTCAATATCCTTAGATCCTTCCCTTCAACTCTTCTCTAGCAAATCTAAGACCACAATAGCCACAAGTGCCAGCTTTATCCATATCTAAGTTGATGTAAACTTTAGGATGACCTTGATGAATGTCAGTACCACTACAAACTGCAACATTATTATGAATATAATGAATCGGTTGTTGAGCAATCAAATCAATAGCAGCTTGTGGATTTGGTTGTTTGGTCAAATCCTTACCAACAAATCTTACATTGTTTTTAATAATCTGATCTTTGGATGCTTGATTGTTGGACCATGGTGCAATTCTATTTGGAGCTTGAGTAATCTGAATTTGGTCTTGAGATTGTTTTGAGATCGGAACAGTCTCGGGAACAGTAAAAGTAGACTTTGTTCTGGCTCTAGGGGCCAATTGAATGACCCTTCTTAACATACCTAATAACGATAAATTATTACTCCACAAATTATGCCGGGTAATTATTTTTAAATGTACATATTAAATATATCTGCCACCACCAAAAGATCCCATTCCTGAAGGACCAGGAGGACCAGGGGGACCTCTTCGATTCAGGTTTCCAGGAAGACCAGATCCCAAAAGTTCTGGGTCATCATATGGAGACATTAAAGGATCATCATATCTGATTCCAGAACTAGGGTTTAGAAACCGACCAAAAATGGGATCGGATCCAGTAGGATGCATTCCTCCTCCCTGTGATGTATTTCCAGCCAATGGATCCAAATAAGGTTTAATCAATGGGTCTTTTATTCCACCAGGATATAGATCATTTGATCCTAAGTTCGATGAACCAGGATTTGATGATCCAAATCTATCAGATTGAATTTGATGTTCATCTTCAAATTTTGGGGGAGCATAAGCAGCAGGAAGCGGTTTTGGTTGCGGAGCGGAGAAAGTAGGAGTCGGGAGTTGATTTCCATGGTTATGGTCCGGCTTTTCTGTTCGTTGAAATGATTCTTGTAAATTACTTTGATTTGATAAGATTGTAGGGTAAAATAATCCATATTTTTTCTCCATCAATTCTAATAATTGATTAATCAAGGAGGTGTCCAATTGATCGAGATTTGTAGGAAATTCAATGTTCACATCCTTAGGCCATACAATTGAAGATTTGAAAGTAGTTGAAGTCCCATCAAAGTCTTTTTTCTCACAAGTGATAGTATAATTATCTCCTTCTTTAGTAATCAAGGATTTGCCCTCGGATGATAACAATATCTTTTGTAATGGTTTAGAATCAACAGCAAACACAGAAATATGCTTGGAATCCAGAAATTGTTTGAATATCTCGGTCACCAGGTCTAAATATTGAGAAATCATCACCATAATGTAGAAGAGGGGATATTAATATAGGCTGATAGCGAAAAGAATTTGTTAGAAAAAAATTATATTGCCTGAGGTCAACCGGAGACTATACAAAAGCTAAAAAGAAAGTTTACTGTGCAAGTGTAACAAAGTCATTATCAACCAAAAAAGATCTGGAAGAAGAAAGGTATCATGACAACTGCTGTTCCATTGATATACTCCTTTCCAGAGTTCAGCGGGGTTGCTGAGGCTGTAGCCGACCATGTTGTTGCGGCGCAAAATTATGCGTTATATGGAGATAACAACCGCAAAAGTTCATTGACAGAGGTCAATAGTGTGAGCAATCTGGCTGGATCGGTCACAGGTACACAGATTTTAAAGGGATTAACAGAGCGAACCGCTTCTTCGGCAAGTGTTAGTGGAACTAGTACTCCGACTTCATCCAAAGAACAACGTAAGAAGAAGAAAGAAGAGAACAGAAGATTCAGAATAGGACTCAGTGGAGGTTCATTGATTGGAGTGTTAAGAGAAGGTTTATTAGGAAGAGAGGATGTTGAATGGGCCAAATGGGATGTTTATTTTGCAGACGAAAGATTAGTTCCATTTGATTCTCCAGAATCCAATTACGGCAAAGTTAAATCACAGATTTTCGATAACATTCCAGAAGGGAAAGGCCTTCCGAAAGTATTTCCTATTGATGAAACTTTATTGAACGATCCACAAGAATGCGCAGACACCTACGAAAAAACCCTAATCAAAGGCTTTGCATCCAAAGATTCTGTCAAATTACCTATGTTTGACCTAATTCTACTTGGTTGTGCTCCAGACGGCCATGTTGCGTCGTTATTTCCAAATCACGAGACATTAAGAGAATCTGCTGCTTGGTGTGCTCCCGTCGAAGAAGCTCCTAGCGGACCTCCTACGAGAATCACATTAACTGTTCCTGTCATTTGTCATTCTCATAGAGTTTCCTTTGTTGTTGAAGGTGCTACAAAGGCTCCTGTAATCAGCACCATCATGGAGAGACCAGACAAGGGACTTCCTGCCAGTATCATTAATGAGAAAGCTGCTGGACGGATAGCGTGGTTTGTTGATGATGATGCGGTCAGAGATGTGATTGGAGTCACAAAGAAACGGTACAAATTTCTCGTGAACAATCAATAGAGCAAATAGCTAAGAGATAAACGTCGTGTCTGGTAAAAAAAATTAAGTAGACAACAAAACTATCTAACGATAACATCATCATGGTAAGTCTTTTCCAATTAGGTCCAATCTAACCTGCTCAGTGGATACCCATAACGTTCTTCCTGGTGTCGACGTTTTTGTGTTCTGGGTTTGCAATCAATAGATTTATCAAGCTCAGTGCTCAGCCGTTGTATTTGTCTGTTATCCTTGTGTTTTCATTGTTTCTACCATTCTCCATTATCTTCATCTTGCCAATTGATTTGATTTCCACTTCCAGAGACACATACAAAGAATTCAAGAACTCATTCTTTTATTTGAATCAGACAACAGTGTTATTTCTATGGAGATTCAATTATTGGACCACGTTTGCGTTAACATGGATGATTCTGCCATTCTATCAAAATTGGTTTGGATCTGGATACTTTAAACGTAAAGATAGGTTCAAATATTCATTGATTGAGTTGATCAAGTTTCAATTGATTGTGATTGTTTGCGGGATCATCGCATTAATCTATATTTTAATCAGACATTCTGCTTGGTTCAATTTCAAATTATTGAAAAGTCTGGTTATTACCGTCAGTCATATTTATTCTTTGTTTCTTGCCCTTTGGTTAATGGCTCATGGATTGATTTATCTTCCAAGACATGAATGGGAAACTGCTGGGAATTATCATAAACAACTACAGAAAATGTATTTGAAAGTTCCCGAAATCAATGAACAACTAGAAGACACCAAATTTGAGCTTCGTGAACTATGTGGAAGATTAAAGACTCTACAATATCTCGATAATATTGAATATCGTGATTGGATCCTTAAATTGCTCTCTTCCATCCCCACTGAATACATAGAAATGACTTATCATGGAGTCGAACAATTTACCAGTGATGAATTGAATACCAAACTTCTTAACAAATTGTCCAAGAGATTAAAAGAATTGAAATGGAAATATAATCATAATAGAAGCGAATTGAAATTAACAGTGGAGAAAGTCATAACATTGGAAGATAAAGTCAATGCACATCTTTTGGGAGAATACAATCCACGTATTGAAAGATCATGGATTTCCAATCCAAAATTGCGCTATTATATCATCCAATATTTGCAACCATTATATGGTAGGTTTTTGGCCTTCAGTTTCCTAGCGTTATCTGCAATCGTTGTTGAATCAGAAATCTTTCATGGACTACGATTTTCTTTTATCAAGTTGATCATTAGTGGTATTACCAAGAACGTTTCCAAGATCTATCTTTCAATTTTTGCCATTTCGTTTTTGGTTCTAACCTATATGCTTCTTTGTGCTATGTTATCGTTATCACAAGTGAAGATTTTCAACATATATCATATTGAATCCAACCAATCATCAGATCCTGTTTCCGCTATATTCTTTATTAGTTATGCTTGTCGTCTTACCATTCCATTAAGTTATAATTTCCTAATGCTCTTGGATTCCAAATTCACTGAAAATTCATCATTTCAATTGTTTTTCGGCAACTCAATTCAACTTATCTCCTTGGGTAACTTCTTAAATGATATGTTACCAAGACTAATCATTGTTCCAATACTACTCACTCTATTCAGATTTTGGGAAAAGGTTAAAGATTGGCTTTCAAACATTTTTCTTTTTGATTATATCATTAGAGAACTGGACTTTGAAGACAACGGTACTGATATGAACGAAGAAGATGTTGAGAACCGACCGGGTTCGAGATTAAATAGAGAAAACTCTCGCATCCATGAAAGCAAACAGATAATTCAAAGATTATTGAATTCTGATGAACGGTTCTTAGATACTCCAATAAGAAACTTCACGTTATCAAGCAACGTGACAAACCCCGAGCCAGCTTTTGGGTCCCTTGGAAACAAATTCAAGAAGGTGTTCTCAAAGATTTGGCAGCGCAATAATGGACCTAATTATGATGGACTACGAACTTATAATTTGAATCTTGGAAGCGAGTCAATTAGTCGACGTACAAGCGCAGAAACAGGAATCTCTCTCAATAGTAATATCTCATTCGATAATGATAATCGATTGTTAAGAGATGATGATATCATGTTGATCGATGAAGACGAAACAATCGAGTTGTAGATAGTTTAATAGATGAGTATATATGATTACACCTCGCACCTGAAGTAGATAAATAATTCACCGGGAGAGCGCATTTTAAAGCTCCGATATAATATCTGTTGATAGACTGCTTGATAACCAAGCAATGAGGCAACGGTATTGCAGAACTGTTTGCTATCGAGCGAGTATCGGAAAATGGTGTCGAATGTTGAGTCAACATTTGTCTATTTCATCTGCCAATTCTTCACAGAACTCTCTTATTAAATTTAACGTTTGCATGTGGAAGGTTCCTTCAAATTATGGGTATTACAGTTCACGAGTGAATCGACTTTACAATGAGGATACATATCAAGTTGGCATTTTAGATGTTGATTTTTCTGAGAAACAAGTTTTGAAGGGAAAAAAGGGTGATAATGAGGAGCTAGAGATAAGAATTCCAGACAAGACAGAGCCAATATATGTTGATCGATCCAAACACACCAAGGTATTCAACTTCAGCGTTTTTGATGGTCATGGTGGTGAAGAATGTAGTAAATATGTTCGAAACCATTTGTTGGAGAATATCGAAAAGTTCAAAATTACCGATTATAGTATAAGCCGACTGTTTAAGTTTTATCAAAAACAGATTGGCGGATATTGGCGGCGATGGATTCGCCGCCAGAACTTGCATTTTATCAACAGCATGGGATTGGATAGTTATCTTGTTTCTGGAAGTGGCAAACCATTGATTCATGAGCCCGATCTGGAAGATGAGAAATTATGGGAATACGAGGAATTTAAGAAAAATGTCAGTGGACATGATTTCTTCAAGATTCGAGTATTACTTGGATTTCTGTACACCGATTATCAATTCTTGAGTTTTGAGGATAAGGCAAATGATTTGAAACAAAAGGATGATCATTTAATTAATTCAGGGTCCACTGCTACCTCTGCATTTTTTTACACCATAGATAGTGAATCGACCAATCCCAATGGGTTTTTCTATGAGCCAAAAGTATTGAGTCGATTGTTGATTGCTCATGTTGGAGATACAAGAGCAATCTTGTGCGATAAGGATGGATTTGCTAAAGGTTTGACTAAAGACCACCATCCTTCAAATCCAATTGAATCTAGAAGATTGACTAGATATAGTACTGGTTTGATGATGACAGATTCGTTTGGCGAGGAACGGTATTTAAATTATGCCAATACTCGTGCATTTGGAGATCTAACGGCTAAGAATACTGGGATTTCTGCTGAGCCAGAGATTAGCGAGTTTTTAATTGGAGATCCTAGAATGATCCAGAACTACAAAAAACAGCATCGAGAGTACGTTGAAAAAACCAATATTGGAGATTTTGGAGGAGACGAATGCTTCCTTGTTCTTGTTAGTGATGGAGTCACCAATATGTTATCTGATCAGGAAATAGTTGATCTGATTACTTCAACGACCAACAATAAGGGTGCTATCAAAGGAACTCCTGGGGAGGCAGCTAAAGAAGTTGTTGAATTTGTCGAAAGTATTGGTGGAGATGATAATGCTACCTGTTTGGTGATCAAACTTGGCGGATGGGGTAAATGGCCGATGATTGATAGAACGGGAGAAATTCGGGAATCCAAGATGATGACTGGACGACGAGAAAGATAATATGGCACGCACTGTTCAATTCTATGTACAATAAATTATTTATTCTTGGTTTGAGTGTATTTAAACCGTTTTCTGGTATGAGAAAATTCTCCAAGTTTGGATCCAACCATGTCTTCTGTGATATTTATATGGACGTAATCTTTTCCGTTATGGACTTGGAATTTAAGTCCGACAAATTGAGGTAAAATAGTACAGGATCTTGCGTTGGTTCTGATTGGTGTTCCATTCTTCTTAGCCTCAGCAATAGGGAGAGGAACAACATAAGGACCCTTCCAAGCTGATCTACCTAAAGCTATCAACGACGCTCTCATTGAAGAAGAAATAGTTGATAATTTTTTCTCTAGTCAAAATAATTTGGTCGATCGACGTGATCTGATTGATCTCTTGTAGGATTTTTTTTAAATCGGTGGTCTTTCAAAAATGTTTCATTTAGCAAAAAGTCTTTATGATTCATACAATCGCAAAGACGAATACTCGGTATTGATTCTGGGACTTGATAATGCGGGAAAAACCACCTTCTTAGAACAACTAAAGTCAATATATCTGCCCAATTATAAACAATTG
This sequence comes from Ogataea paradorogensis, assembly GCA_030555885.1. Lineage (NCBI taxonomy): Eukaryota > Fungi > Ascomycota > Pichiomycetes > Pichiales > Pichiaceae > Ogataea > Ogataea paradorogensis. Next base: position 300,558 of record JANIVN010000009.1, read on the forward strand.
AGACCCGAAAGAATCTTACCAACAGTTGGTCAGAATGTTGGGACCATTCCAGTCAATGGATCTTTACTCAAATTTTGGGATGTCGGTGGACAGGACAGTTTACGGGAGTTATGGAGTGAATATTACGCCAATTCACACGCCATTATATTTGTGATAGACTCGTGTGATAAAGAACGACTGGTAGAATGTTCAAATGTTTTAACAGGAGTCATGAGTAATGAATTGATAGAAGGACTTCCTATCTTAATGCTGGCCAATAAACAGGATAGAGAAGACGAAACAAGATTGGAACTGGAAGATATTAAGGAAATCTTCAACCCAATAGCCGAAAATTTGAATGCGAGAGATTCAAGAGTTTTACCGGTTAGCGCAATAACAGGAGAAGGTGTTAAGGATGCAATTGAATGGTTGTACATTAGATTGGTCCGAAATAAAGCAAATAGACCTCCAAAGAAGCATTGATTTGCATACTGAGTGGTGTAAGGGTGCGAGCAAATTATCAGTTTCTGGTACGAGCAAATATTTCGTGCGAAATCTCCCAATCTTAATGCATATATATAAGGACATTGACTTGTTCTAATATCGTACAATTTTACTTCAAAAATGAATATGGGAGGTATGGGCTCTTCAACGAGCATGGATATGGATATGGGCTCAGCAACTGGTTCAATGGATATGAGCTCCCCTACCAGTACTGGAATGGATATGGGTATGGAAATGAGTATGAATTATTATATGACCACTCATTATTCTGGGTACCCAGTGATCTTCAAAACGTTGACAGCTTCATCTGGAGGCAGCGCTTTTGGAATTTTCTGTATCTTGTTCTTTGGAGCTATGTTTTTCAGAGGACTCAGTTTCTTGAGCGCTTACTTGGAACAAAGAGTCTTCCATAACTTGAACAATTCGGTTGTGATTCAGGAACTCGATAATTGCGCATGTGACCCTCAAGATTCCGGAGTTAAATCTCCTACTGGAGAGTCTGTGAGCTTCAAATCTGACGGGTTTGGTGGAATTTTGAGAAGAACATTCTTTCCTGGATTTAATGAATTGAAGAGGGATTTGGTTAGGCTCCTTTTGGCCTTCTTGGCAGCCATGATTGGTTACGCGTTGATGCTTGCTGCGATGTCATTTGTGATTCTCTATTTCTTTGCAATTTGCTTAGGACTCGCTTTTGGAGAGGTCTTCTTTAACAGATTGTCTATTGTACTTTCTATCAACCAGAACAGCTCGCTCTGTGGCCAGTTACATTAGAATTCGGGTGCTATAACTTATTTGATAGTTTAAATACGATAATGAATTACTCGTCGTCCAAAGGCAGCGTATCAAGCTCATCAACCAACGATGAAAGTTCAGTAACGACGTTTTTGTGATAATTTAATTGAATCTTCATCAAGATTTTGAGCAAATTAAGACCCTCAACTGGTTTGATCAAAGTTTTCATTGATTCGACGGCAGATTCGGTAGCATTGACAAGCTCATCTTCCGCATTTTCAAGTTTCTTAGAAACAGAACTAGGAAGCTCCACAGATTCGTCACCACGTTGTAAAGCCTTGACTTCAGCTCTAACGGTGTCAAAATTCAATCTTGATGTTTCAACCTGTCTTCTCAACTTGTACGTGTTTTGGAAATCGCCATCCAAAACATTGCGAATCTTGTTGTTGAATTCGGTGATCACTAATTTGTCTTGTTCCAATCTCTCATCTCCGATCTTGTTCTGAACTTCACTAATCTTCAAAAGTGATTTTGCCAATGAGGATGGTTCCTCATCACCAGAAGAAAGAACATCACTGACGTTGAGGCAAGTCTTGGAAAATTGATGAGCAAAAGTCTTTGGAATATGATCCTTGGATGAAGCCATCAACACTGCTTCCGCCTCGGAAGTTGTGGTGGCTTGCGAAAGACCAGTAAATTTCTCATTGATCAGCTTGGTATAATCTTGGATCGATTCCCTCAAGTTTGGAGGATAATCATAACTCTCAATTTCATATTGTTGAGTGACAGTAAGGATCTTCTTGTAAAATGACTTGAGATTATCCACTTTCTCTTCCAAATCCTTATATTCTTGCGGAAGTTCCGAAATATCATCAATAGATCCAAATCTCTCTTGTAAAGAGCGTGTAGTTCTCCTAAGAATAGGGGACAAATTAGAATTCAAAGTAGTGACTTCCTTCTCCAAACTCACTAGATTGTCTTGAAAAGTAGAAGTCAATTGTTGAGTGGTTTGCTGCAAAGATTGCTGCAGAGAACTCAAGTCCATTTTGGGAAACTTAAAAGACATGTTGCAAAGGTTTTAATAAGATGATTTTTTGTGTGTTGGCTGTCAATTTATTTGTATTTATTACGTAATCTATTATGTAAGAATAAACAACCAACAGATGACAATACAAGATTGGATAAAGATATTGGAAAAGTATATTTAGTGGTTTATAAATAATGAGAGAAGGATGTTGGCGAGCGGTTTAAACTAAAATGGCTCTCAAAATTATAGACCCTCCTTCATTTTAGTTATGACTTGCAAATTCTAATCGGTCTTTCAATTGCAGCTATAATTGTGGGTGTGAGGGTGGGTTGCAAGTATTCTTCAATTGAAGACTTAATGAGAGTAAGCAATTTAAGAATATGTAGTTTATGCTTTGAAACTCGTTTATGAAATAATAACATGCTTTCTGTACGAATGCCTAAGATGCAAATGAAGAGATGTGTTGATGCAAATTTATTTCATAATGTCTGAAGAGTAAGTAGAGATCAAGGATATACACAATTATTTTGCTCCAAATCTTGATACTTTGCAATGATCACTCACGCAACTACAAAACAATCGCCATCTGTCAAATATTCGAGTAAAATTTATAATCCATATATATCATAGCTAAACAATTAAAAAAGACACTTATCGTCACACTTTACAAAGTGAAAATGAAAAGACTTAATTGAAGATCTTCTTAATCTTCGTGCTCAACTTTTCCTTTGGAGGCTGGAAGTTCTCAAACTCATCTCTATCAAGAATTCTGGTGTTGGTATCCCCGTATTGATTTCCTTGACCTGGAACCTCCGAGCCGTATTGATTTCCAATTGGTTCATTATACTGATTTCCAACTGGTTCATTATACTGATTTCCAACTGGTTCATTGTACGAATCTCCTCCAGCTTGTCTGCCGTACGATTCCTCCGCAGATCTGCCGTACTGTCCAGTATTACCTGCTGCGGTAGCTCCAGTTGCGCCTCCTGCAGTAGCTCCAGTTGCACCAGCAGCGGTGGCTCCAGTTCCATCTCCTGCGACTGCTCCAGCACCCTTTCCAAGACGTTGATCTTGAATTGCAGCTGAAGCAGCACGATTTGCCATATCGTTTTGGTTTCCATCAAGATAGGCATTTCCTTTCTTACTTTGAAGTCCCGAGTTGTAACCCTGGGAATTCTCGTAACCAGATTGAGGTTTGCCGTGAGCTAGATCCGAACGACCTTTTGAGCCACTATAACCAGAATCAACTCCAGAATCGGTGAATCCACTCGTGTATGGTGCATCATATTCCTTATTTCTCACACCAGCACTATAAGGCTCGTTGTATTGAGCATTACGAGTGTCCTCAATTCCTGCAGAATACCCTTGCTGATGTTCAGGACGACCGCTTCCAATTCCCGCAGAGTATTTTCCTGCAGAAGGATCTTTGTGACTGCTCTCACCAATACCTGCACTATAAGCAGGTTTCTCGTAAGAATCACGGAAACCGCCATGAGCTAGTTCAGGGTCTTGATCAGCATAACGATTAGCAGAACTCATCTTTGAATCAAGTTGTCCTTCTCTGCCACCCATGTAACCGGCTCCACCTCCAATAGCAGCACCAGCTCCAGTAGCATAAGCTGAACTCTTGCCTTTGCCTTGAGAACTATAATTGTTGTATCCGGATCCTGTTTTACCAGAGATTCCTTGATCTCTCAAATTCAAGTCTTGCATTTGCTGAGTAGGAGCAGATCCGTATTGACTACCTTCACCATATCCTTGGTAGGATTTATTAGAAACCTGTTGATATCCTTTTTCATAAGCTTGCTCTTTTCCTAAAGCCTGCTGAGGTTTTTGAAGTTTACCTTGCTTACTAGCCAAGTATCCAGCACCACCTCCAGCAGCAGTACCTGCTCCAGTAGCATACTCAGAGTACTGGCCTAATCCGGACTTATCAAGGTGCTCTCCACCTCTTTGAGCATATTCTTTGCCTTGGGATCCCAGCTGGTTGTAATCTGCCTGTCTTCCCTGTCCACCTAATGGTTGATGACCTTGACCTTGGCCTTGTCCAGCATATGAAGATGAATATGGATCAGATTGGGTTCCAGTAACACCTGGTTCTCCTCTAAATCCCTTCCTACTAGAATCATCAACTCCATAAGTCCCTTGGTTGCCAGATCCATAACCTGAAGCATCTGAACGATGGCCAAGAGCAGCACCTCCGGCTGCTCCTCCAGCACCTCCCACAGCGGCCCCACCCAAACCACTACCAGGGTGACCACCATGAGCAGCAGTGTAGCCTTGATTAGCCTGTGCCTGAGCAGTGTCTGGTCTTCCATACTTTTCGCCTTGATACAATTTGTGGGCATCTGGTCTAGTATAAGCATTCTTGGTTGCAAGGTCATCTTGATGAATATCTTGATACACGCTTCCATATTGAGTACCAGCAGCATCATCTGCACCAACCCTGCCTGCCTTACCGGACTTCGTACCATAACCAGAATCTGCTCCCAAGGAGTTCTTGCGATTGTGACCAATTGCTCCTCCAGTTGCTCCACCGGTTTGAGAAGTATATCCAGATCCTTGTCCGTAACCTCCAGATTGTCTTGGGTAACCAGAACTTGGTTCTTTCTGATATAGATTTGGGTCCTGAGCACCTCTACCATAAGAATCAATATTTTGATGGTTGCGAGGAGTTCCCAAATCACCTTGAGGAGTTTGAACATAACCTGGATTCTTTATTGGAGGCTTGTTGGATCCATAAGGAGGTTCTTTGGCCTTGTTAGATCCATGGGATGAATCTTTGTTTTTATTCTTCCCAAATAAAGCACCCACAATTCCACCAGATCCTCCTTCGTTACTACGGCCCTGAGAAGTCTGACCAGGCTTCCCATAAGCAGCCTCCTGTCTTGGATCTTGAGCGGCATTTCTGTATTGTTGGCCGGATCCATAATCTGATCTACCATAATCTGATTGTCCAGAACGATCGTAATTTCCATATCCTTCTTGAGACTCAAGTTGTTGGCTCTGCTTACCGTATGCAGTTTGACCTGGCGCACCAGCTAAACCTCCCACTCCAGGTGCTGGACCAGAACCTGAACCGACATCAGCATTTCCGTATGATCTTTGTTGCTGTCCTGAGTATTGATCAGGTCTGCCATGTTGGATATGAGTATCCTGACTAACAACCTTTTGGCGATGAACATGCTTCTCATCAGAAGTAACACCCTCTCTCATTCCTTCATTTCCTGTGTTCTTCTTACCGGATAGATTCTTTGTTCTCTGATTGGATTGTTGAATATCTCCTTCATTGATAACAGGATCAACCAATGACGAATACTTCACATTGCGATCAGTAGGAACCACATCGAATTCGTTTCCGTCCTCATCCACATACTTATGAGCCTTACCAACCTGTTTCTCAAGAGTCTTGGTTGAATAAGAAGAATGAGCAGCATCTCCGCGGGAGCTTCCACCATATGAAGCTGTATCAGCATGGCTACCAGCATTATAAGAACTAGAAGCTGGTTCTCCTGATTGACTGGTAGGACTAGCACCTCCTATTCCAATTGCAGACATCAACTTGTTGGCCAAAGAAGGTTCATTTTGAGAATCTGAATGGACATCATTATGACCTTCAGATGGATTGAAAGTTGGCGATTGATCGTGATTTTGAGCTTTGGAAGTATAATGGTCACCGGAAGAATAATTACCCGAAGCATAATTACCGGAAGAATAATGTTCACCAGCTCCAGAATACTCTTCTTGTTCGGCATTTCTGAATTCAAAAGAGCCAGGAACATTTGTATTCTGCATGGATCGTGGCATTTGAGTGTTTCCTCCTACCTTGTCTTGAAGAGTTTCCCTCGCAGCTTGAGGCTTTTGAGACAATTGTTGTCCTCGAGCAATGGTACTAGATTTCAAGTTTGACATTATTACACCTACCGTATTAGATTATCTACATATTCACCATATATATATTACTCAACTTTCATGTTATTGCTGGTAGCAAGTTTGCCGTGGGACTTTTCTTTTGGAAAAGCAATTACTGTATCTGTTGCATAACGTCATATTTTATAATTGTCTCTAAGCTTGCTACCAAAAGTTTCCTAACACAGCCAGAAATAATACATAATCGGTTGCATCATCTTGAGCTTGAAAGTGATATTACGTGATTTATCGAAATGGAAAGTGCTTAGATCATAAATTTATAGAACCTTCCGGTTCACGGTACATAGGCACCGTTGCGTACTCGGTATCATCGGACAAAATTGCACCTAATCCACTGCTATGATTGTCGCTAGGCATTGGGCTTGAAGGCGGTTGAGTGTAATCTTGGTCAATTGGCTCCATGGGTGGCTCACTTGGCAATAATGCCTGTTCGCGTAATTGTAGCAATCCTTTTTCAGACAACGTTGAAGGATGATCGGGTAATGCTGTATATTGAGGCGATGGGGTTGATAACGGCATTTCCTGGGCAATCGGCGAGTCTATTGAAGTTGATGGAGTCTGGGGTGCTGAGGAGGGTTTTTTCGATCGTCCCTTTAACTTGGAAATGGTTTTTCGTTCTGTTCCAATGATGATTTCGGAATTCAATGTTAGAACATTTTTAGCCTGTTTTAAGCGATCAACATTGTAAAAGTTCTTCGAATTCTCTCTCGGAATAATCTCATCATCCATAAATACATCTTTCTGTAAACTATTTGTCTTTGAATTTGATAGATTCACCAAAACTTCAACGTAATATTGGAAACTTACCAATTTGGTAGTTATTGTGGGGAAACATTCCAATGGTACTTTCAAGGTAGTAGAAACTTCACTTGTTAATGTATTTGGATCTACCATCAATGGTACAATCGATTGACTCAAATCTTTTCGATATGATTGAACTTCATAATCTTGTCCTAAATCCAATCGACAAATCCGAATCAACGTAACTATTAAACCTTGAGAATTGGACAATTTCTTCAAACATTTCAAACTCAACTTGATAGTGATAGTCTCTCCTCGTAAGTATCCCATGGAAGAAGTAGCCATTTTGATTTGAACATGTGAATCTCTATTTTCGTCCATGGATTCTGTAGAATTGACTGACGACGTGGAAGAGATGGAAGAGATGGTTTTATAAAGTCTTGTTTTCGAGGTCCGAAAATTAAGAACTTTAGGATGCGGTTCTGGTAATAACGTCAAATTGAGTGGTTTCAATATACTAAACAATTTCTCACATGTTGCCAAGGCTAGATCTTGATTATTTCTTTCCATTATTGTGCATTTAAGATTGTATCTTATTTCTCCCTTTTCGAAGGAGATACTTGTATGAATGTTCTTCTTTGGCAATTTCACAATAAATGGGAACCTATGTTCGCCTCTAGTAAGAGCAGCCTCATTTGTATTGGAATCCCCATAAAGTGAAATTTTATGATTAAATAAACATTCTCTTTTATCAGAACGAAGCGGAGAAGTTGAATTCACCTTTATCTGTCCATTCAATCCGAGACTGATCATTATATCCATAACATTCTTCTTCAAAATTAATATTATTTGCCCCGATAACTCTTCCCCAGGCCGGTATAATTTGTGTGGATTATCTAGAACAATGTAAAACTCCGAAACAGCCTGTTTGGACTTGGACTGAAGAGGAGCTCCTAAGATCCGTGAACTCTTCAACGGGAGCAGTTGATTCACCGCTTTACGCATAAAAGTTGAATGGATATATAAATTTAACTTCTTTCGCGCACAGCCATATAACCACACTGTTTAGCGATTATGGCGCATCAATGATAGACTGATGGGGATGGGTGGAAAAAAAAATTTAAAAAAAAGATATTCCGATACCGGGAGTCGAACCCGGGTCTGCCCGGTGAAAGCGGACCATGATAGCCGTTACACTATATCGGAGTGTTCACATAATTTTATTGTGCAGATCGTCTACATAGATTAGTAATTTCGAGGTGGTAACAAAGGAGTTGAAGGAGACACTCTTCTTTGTGGCAATTGAGGTGCCTGTGACGCTGTATTCACATAGAGTGATGGAGGTGGAGCCAGAACTGGATGTACAGGTCGCACCACTTGGGGTGGGGCAATAGCCGGTCTTGTATATCCTCCTAAGGAACTGGATGATGAAGGTCTTGCGGGCCTCAGAGGCGGTCTCGGTGGGGTTGGAGGAGGGATATCATGATCAGCAAATGGTAAATTAAGTGTGGAGTGATTCTCTGAAGACATTTGTGTGTATTCTGGTGGATCATTCGCTGGACGAGAGTCGTTGATCGAGAGTGGATCAATAGCCTGATTATTTGGTATGCTGATTTCTCCTGGAGACGGTAATTCAGTGTATTTTGGCGAGGGAGGAAGATCTGAAATGTCCTCATGGGAGTTAACAAGCGAATTAGAAGACGAAACCGTGGGTCTTGGAAATGCAGGTAACGGAGGAGGAGTATGTGTCGGTATGGCCTCCTCGATGTAGATCCTAGGCACGTCCACAGCGTGTACAAATGGATTATTTGACATGGATTTAAATAAAGTTCATATAAGCCTACATCTTTACACCAAGCGCTGAGGAACAAACTCTGATAAAATTACATAAGCGACAATTGTATTTTCAAATTTTTCATGTTTGGAGCAGCTAGAACGGCACAGAAGACAGGTGTGAACCTGCAGTTTGTGCGTACCAAGCGGGTTCGTGCTGGACTGGATCCTGTTGCACAGAGAGTGGTGACCCAGCTTTCCGTGATATCGGCCACAAGAAAAATGCCAAAGATGCTCAAATTATGTCGGGAGGATTATGTGAAGCATGTCACAGTTATGAGAGCATGGAATGCGGTGCAAGATGAGAAGAAAAAAGATAAACATTTGCAGCTGAAGAACCAGCTTGCTGCCATCAAAGAAGCTAATGAGGATTTGAAAGGGGTTAGTACCAAGTTGTTCGAATCGGCAAACCAACTTGAGTTTGGCAAACGGTTCCCAATGGAGCTGCGTGTGCCTACAGATTATCCAAGTAGAACTGGGTGGTTTTACGATTATGTTGCCCGGGACGTGTAATTAGAGTTATGAATAACAATTATTTATAATATTTTTCACCAGACTCTTTGGAGCAGGCTATTATTAACGTTTGGTCTGTCAGGATTAGGTAATAGGAACCAGATCATCAGAGTAGCAGATAGTAGAGCAACAATGAATGGCATACAGACATAGGCACCGGCATATTGTGAAACTAGTCCCACCAAAAATGGGAACAGAGCACCTCCGGAAGATCCAAAGGCAGTCATTATTGTGAGAGAGATAACTTGGATTTTTCTAGGCAAGATCCGGACCGCAATGGTGATTAAAAGAGGATATATTGGGCCAATGAACACACCGGCAAGAGCAACAAACACAGCCTCGGCAATAAGAACAGGAACAAGCCAGGCCAATAGGGTTGCAATGATCGAAAACACTGTCATGATGGTGACTCCACGTTTGGCTCCTAAGTATTTGTGGATATTCTTGGTAAGAAGTAGCCTACCAATGGTGAGTCCACCCCAAAATCCAGATGACACATAACCCGTGGAGGAAATACTTCCTCCACGGTAAACTTCTAAGAAAGTCACTATCCATCCTCCCATGGACACCTCTCCACCTTGATAAAAGAGCACAAAGAGGGCCAAAAACCAGGTTCTCCTGTTCTTTAACGAGCTCACAAGCAAACTCTCTTCCTTTGGCTCTTGAACCTGTTCATGGTGTCGTAATGTTTCTGTTAAAGCTAATGTTTCTTCCAACATGGTGAGCTGGTTATCTTGTTCGGTTTTTGATTCGGATACAGCTGAGGGGGAGGATGGTTCCCAATTATCCCAGGGTTTCAAATCCTCATCTGCATTGGCAAATGAGAACCACAAATTCCAGAAGTTGAAGATTGCAAGTCCCAATAGAATGAGGAAGAAGTAATGCCATTTGACTCCTGCATCCACCATTCCTGTGGCAATTAAAGGTCCCACGCAAGCACCAAGACCGTAAGTACCGTGGAAATAGCCCAAATACTCCGAAGACTTTTCGAATTTGGATAGGAAGATGTTTTGCTGAGAGAGACATGTAGCCAGTCCAAGACCACCAAAGAAATACCCAACAACAACTAGTGGATACTTCGATCCTGGACTCACCAAAGCATACATAACCACCAATGCTAAACATCCTCCGGAAGTCATTTTCCGTCTTCCCAAAACTGGCTCCATGTAGGGACAAATTAAGGCAATGATGATGAATCCAACAGCATTAGCCAGCCAGATTAATGACACCACAGCATAACTAATGTTATAATATCTTTCCATGGTTGGCAACAGAGCACCAGGAACAGCATCGGAAATTCCACAAGCAAAAGCCCAGCAAATTGAACTACCAAGTCTCCATTTGTTTCTCGATGGATTGTTTAAAGTCATGCCACCCTCCAGCTTATGAGAGAGATTGTTACCTGGGGGGCCTGTTTGCTGAGGTGGAACTTCAGGAGCCGTTGGTAGCAAGGATTTATTAGAGGCAAGATCAAAATACGAATCAACCTGATGCCCATCGAGGTAGGAATTGTTGCCTAGTTCATATCCAGGCGTTGTTGGTAATGATTCAGGCACTATTGGTAGAATGTTGGTTGAATCTGCCAACGGAGCAATAGTTCCATTTGTAATAGACGTCGAAGTTCTTCTGTAAACTGTAGATTTCGACGTGTTCTCTTCATTTGAACCTTGTTCAACTTGGGCTAGCTTGGTCCCACTCATTCAAAGAGATTAAGAAGAAGATACAGGGGGGAAGTTTGGAAACGATTAGAAATCTATAAATTTTTTTGCGGCATGTTTCCAAATCGGGAAGGCTTCCGCAATCCGGGGAAAGGTGGAGGGAATTACAAATCACAGGTCAATAAGGTTTGCCCCAGAGACTTGACGAAGCGGGGGTGGTGTTGGTGTTTCTGTAGTTTGGAAGTCGGTAAACTCCTGATCTGATGGCTCGGAGATGGAAGACTGTCTGGGTGAAGAGGTTGTTTGAAACTCTCCGAATTCGGGCTCTCTGGAGATCTTTGGAATAGCAACGTCCATTCGGGGCGGATCAGGTGATGAAGCAGAGATAGCCTCTTGCCCCTCTTGTTCCTCAGCCTCGTCTCCCTGGACCTCCCACAATCCTTCCTCCCCAATCTCCCCGTAATCTTCCTCGTCTTCTTCATCCTCACTATCCTCCCTGGTTTTCAGCTTCTCCTTCATTGCGTTAATCACATCAGTTGTTTCATCCTCCACCTTCTGCACCACCTTCTCGTGTGATAAGCTATCGGCAGCAATTTTGCTTTTTTCCCCGAAAATTCGCCTGAACAACGTCTTCTCTTTCTTCTTTGGCACGTCCACCACCATCTTATATTTAAGAGCCTCCTGCTCCTTACGGAATCGTTCTTCTTGAATTCGTTGCTCTCTCTGGCGTCGTTCTTGCTCCACTTTGTGTAGACGTTTGCGCTCGATCTCTGATCGCTCGTCTATAATCTTCCTGCTTTCTGTGGCTGCCACTCGTAACAATTTGCCATTCATTTGCTGTATTCTTTTGACAGGCTTTGAAGTCTCTTTTGTACTTGACCAGCTGAACAAATTCGTCACGCCGGTCTCCACAGCAATTCTTTTCTCCACACTGGTCCATAATTGAGCCGTGGATTCAACTTGACGGTGGATTTCCGTGTTCAAATAGGCCGCTCGAATACGAAATGTTTTTCGGTTATGTTGTTTCCATTGTCGATGAGTCGAGACTAAAACCATATACTTTTTGGTCCATTCTCCTTCAAACTCAAGGCGTCCAATGTTAGTTGGTTTCTTGGGTGAACCAAGAACACTATAATCAATGTCAGGGGTGTTTGATGTCACTTGTTCAAACTCATCGAAAGAATCGAATTCTTCCGAATCAAGTTCTGGATCCTCTGAATGTTGTTCTTCCGGTTCTTTCCATTCCTCAGAGAAGCTGTGCGGCGAATTTGTGGATGTATTAATGGGAACAGGCGAATCTGAATCTGCCCAAGGATTTTCAATAAAATCCATAACTTTTTTTTTTATTTGATGTTCCAAACATATAGCTTTCCCCAGTTCTCCCATCAAGTGTTTGCGGCCTATTTCACCAACGTCTCAAACCAAGAAAGCATTCGTGAAAAACTTCTCTCTCAGGATCCAACGTATAACTACGCATTTCTTAACGGTGATTTTCTAGTCTCTCAGGAACAGATTCTTTCAGCGGTGTACAAATCATTACTTGACGACACTTTTGACCGCAAAAAGTCCAAGTCTTTAAACACAGAGATCATTTACAATATATCACCGTTAAAGAACATTTTAGAGTGTTTGAAGACTTTTGGAATCACCGACTCAAAACAATTGTTGGTCATCAAAATCATTTCAAAATCCGAAGACCCAGATCAGGTTTTTGATCAACTCAAAGGTCTAATAGCTGGAGACTCTCAACACCTGTGTGATAAAACTCTTGAGAAATACGCCGATCTTTCAAAAATTAATATACTTTTCAAAACAGCTGAAACTAATATCTCCAAGCTTTCCAGGACTTTAGCTACTAATATTCAATTGAAAAACCTGTAATGAACTTCCAAAGGATTTCACGAATTGTTGCTCCTCCAGCGGTTTTGATCTGGCTTTTCTATATTCAATATTCATATTGCTATGTTGTTTGCAAACAGAACATTTACGCTTCAGGTCGAAGATCCTTGGGTATTGGATTAATAATTGGAGAGGTGGTGATAGTAACGTTGTTACTATGTTCATGGGCACTTATCTTTTTGAAAGGTCCTGGTTTTACCCAGATATCTGTTCCCCCTTATGATTTAGGGAAGTTCTATACTGCAGGTAAGGACATAAAGGAAAAGACAGTTTCCGACCCTAATTGCATTCCACCACCTTCTATGTTTCTTTGCAACTCACATGGCCTTCCCTTTTGGTGCAATCAATGTCAATCTATCAAAACTCTTCGATCACATCATTCAACCAAGTTCAATCGATGTATTCCGAAATTCGATCATTATTGTCTTTATATTGGTACAATTATAGCCCAGAACAACTTTCTTTGGTTTATCGCCTTTGTGGCTTTGTTTGAGGTTCTGCTTATCTACATATTGGTATCAACAGTTTCCATAAGGGCTTACAAATATGGTCCTCAAAAATCCATCCATCCAGCTGCAATTTTGATGCTTGTTATCAACGAGTTAGGGACATTGTTGTTGATCTTTGTGTCAGCTTCAATCAATCAAATCTTCAAATACAATGAGACCAGTATTGATCTTTTACATCTCAATAAGGCAAGACGATACAAGTTAAAGTCACAAGACAAAAGTTCCATTAGAGATCGAATTATTGCTTCCAAATTAACTAAAACACAAGCAAAGTCAGAATTGGAACAAATTCAACGGTACGTTAATGTCCAACATCCAGAAAAACCAGATCTTAGAATGGTGCTACCAATTCCTGAAAATGTGCGCCCATTTAATTTTGGGGCTGTGCTCAACATGTGGGGGTGGATGAATCCGTTCAAGATGGAAAGTTTGGATACAATATTGCAAGAGGAAGAGAATCAATTTAGTCCTGAATTCAAGGACTGGGTTGAGAAGCAATTGCAGCTTAATCATGGTTTCGTTTTTGGAACCTTGGAAGTGAATCCCGTGGTAATTAAGACGCCATCTTAGCATAGCTAGAAATCAGATTACATTCCACTTGAAGAGTCTCATGACGGTAGACAGAACGAATATCTGGAACATTTGTTTTCTCGATATCATTTCCACAATATCCCGATTGATCGAAATTAGGTCCTAACCAATGACGTTTCAATTTGTATTCGAATCCACTCATATAGACTGAGTTTCTGGCCAATTCAGACATATCCACATTTGATAGTTTATAGATTTGCGCGGCTACCGAGTATTCCTCTATTAAAGGTTCTCTTGTATATGAAAACTGTAATGGATCATCTGTTGAAAGAGAGACATTCAAACCTCTTCTGAAGTAGCTTGGGAAAGGATTTTTATCGTAGGTCAAAAAGAGTGCATTATTCGATAATGGGGACATAGCAACTCCAATTTGACACAGGTAGTAAAGATATTGAATGTAAGGCAACTTTCGTAGAAGAATTCCATGGGAAATACCCTCGGCAGTCAAAAATGTCGAAATCAAATGTTCTGGATCTCCAGCTTCTCCAGAATGTGGTCTTAATACAAACGTATTAAATCCTCGTCTGATTCTCCATTGATTGAGAGAAGCAATGTTTGCATATAATGAATAGATATAATAGGAGTAAGGAGGATTGAATTGGGAGTCCCAATTACGAGGAAATGGGAACTTACGATGGAATCGTCTATCGGTCTTACTTTCATCGTCCACCGAGTCAAATCCAATCACTCTTTGCAAAAACACGTATAATTTTGGATGAGAGGAGGGGTCTTTGGTGACCTCAAATAATGGTTGGAAGATATTACGAACAATATCTTGGAAATTAGTCACTATTCCTCCAGCTTTGTACAAATCGTACAATCTAGGAATCTGGACTAACCATCTGACATTATGGGAGAACAACTTATTATCCACCACCCATGCTGCCAATCTATCCCATTCAAACAATGATCGGCCATAAACCGAGATTCGGTATTCGGCCATCTGATATTTGGAAGCCTCAAGATCATCAAACACTTCCTTTGTCAATTCAGCTAAGTATCGACCATTAATATAATTATCGGTTTTCAAGAAGATCTCTCGAAGTCTGGATTCTCCAATCGGGTTATATTTCAAATTGAACTTATCAAATCGATGGAAAGTATCTCTATGAGCATGCATATCTAATGTATCGATACTCAAATCATAGGCAGTCAAATTCAATGATTCGAAGACTTCTTTCAGGGTCAACACTTGGCCATCTCTAATAATCACTTTTTCATCAGGACATCTGCGAATCTTATGCTTGATAAATCGAAGAAGATGTTTTTGGTTCATACAAGCTGAATGATGAACGTGAGTATCAACTTTCCTAACATTATAGAAATCACGATGAGGATTCCGCTTGCTTTCAGATGTTTCATCATGTTCATTCAGAAGATAATACAAGTTCCATTTAGCTTCTAAGTATTCCAATCTTTTGAAAGCAAACGATTTAGTAGGTCCATCAGAAGCAAATGATGTGATCTGTTCCAAGTCAATATAATAATCACGAATCGTTGGAATTTCAACGATCTTTTCTCTACTAACTTTGTTAACAACTTGATAAACATCTTCCGAATCCAAGATAAAGTCCAATTCTGGATCCTCACCAGGTATTTCCACCTTGTTTATGTCAAAATTGGAAGCCAATTGATCTCCCTTGTCAGGGCGTTTCTCCAAATTGTATCGATCACCTTTTTTCCAAAATGGGGCTGGTGGAGATGGATAGATCTTCCAGTCAGGCTTATTTTTAGGATTATCTTGAGGCCTTTGAAGAGAAATGCTTTGATATTTGTCTCTGATTTGAATACATTTCTCGATATTCTTGTAGATATCCAACAGCTCCTTAGATGGTGATTCACTAATAGAATTATGATCATTAGCTAAAAGAGCACCCATTCGAACCTTTGCAGCTAGCAAGCTCACATTGGAAGTATTCTGAGGTGTCATTTCATGAGTAATTGAATTATAAGAAAACTTATTGATTGGACTCATCTCTGGAATCAGTTTTCCCCCAGAACCCAATACCAAACTATCATTCATTGAAGAAGATCTTGAATTCTTCGGAGAAGTGGCGATTGAATGGAAAGCACGCACTTTGGCTTCTTGGTCCTTCAATAATTTATCCTCCGTATAAGAATAATGAGCAGTTAATTGGTCAACAGCCTGTCCAAATTCAGCTCCAGGACTGGCTTCCTCGGAATCAGAAAGATCTTGACTCTTGCCACTATCCATCACAGGAATTTCAGAAGTTTCACTCATACAAACTTTGATCTTGACACTAAGATTTTAAAACTAAAATCTCCGATCATAGACTAATTACATCAGCAAGTACCTTTACAAAAGATTACTTAAGCAATGTGTTTTTTCCCCTTTTATGTTTCTGGTGTACAGATGTCATTATAATTATGGTCTCAATCTTCTTGGATCTCTTGGGAACAAGCTTGCTCTTCTGATGTTCTTCAAATCCAAGAAGAACATCAACACTCTTTCCAGACCGATTCCTCCACCAGCATGAGGAGCACAACCATAAGTGAATGCTTGGATGTAATCCGAAAGACCTGGAGTTGTTGGATCAACTTCATGAGCTTTCATTCTCTCAGCCAAAAGGACAGGATCATGGATACGTTGAGCCCCTGAAAGAATTTCTTCTCCACGCATGAAGAAATCATAAGAGTTCGAGTAGTTGTCGTCCTCTGAGTCTGGCATGGTGTAGAATGGTCTAACAGCCAATGGGAACTTGTCCAAAATGTAGAAATCGGTATCGTATTTGTCTCTCACCAATTTTCCTAAAAGCTTCTCGTTCTCTGTGCTGAGATCTTCATAATCGCCAACATCTTTTCCGGCGTCTCTCAACATCTTAACACCTTCTTTGAAATGCAATTTAACCATTTTTCCGTCCTTTGGAACCTTGAACTCTTCAACAGGAAACTGTTTTCTGACGGTTGCAATCTCTTTGGCAAATCTAGTATGAAGCTGACCAAAAATGAACACGAACAACTCGGCCAAAAGATCAACCATTTCATGATAATCTTCTTCAATGGCCATTTCCAAGTCTAAACCAACAAATTCAGTCATGTGACGATGAGTGTTGGAGTTCTCGGCTCTGAAAACAGGTGCGATTTCAAAAACTCTTTCGAAATCAGCAGCAATCAATTGTTGCTTATAAAATTGAGGGGATTGAGCCAAGAATGCAGATCCTTTGAAGTAATCAACCTTGAACACATTAGCTCCTCCCTCAGAAGCAGCAGCAATCATCTTTGGAGTATGAGTCTCAACAAACTTCCTTTCAATCAGGAATTCTTTGAATAATTGACAAATACCTGACTGTAATCTGAAAATGGCTTGATTAGTCACGGTTCTCAAATCAATCACTCTGGCATCCAATCTGGTATCGAGATTCACCACAGGTAGTCCAGAAG
Source organism: Ogataea paradorogensis (assembly GCA_030555885.1). NCBI lineage: Eukaryota > Fungi > Ascomycota > Pichiomycetes > Pichiales > Pichiaceae > Ogataea > Ogataea paradorogensis. The sequence continues at coordinate 317,876 of JANIVN010000009.1, forward strand.
CCTCGGCCTCGGCGTCAGAACGAGAGGCATCTTCAATCAATAATGGAAGCTGAGCTGGGGTCTCGGAAATCAGATAAATCTTAGAAATTTGTATCTCAACATCCTGAACAGTAGCACTCTTGACCAATTCATCAACTTTAGTCACTACTCCATGAACAAGAACAATAGATTCCATGTTCAAAGAAGCAGACCATTTGACCATCTGTTTCGAAACAGAATTGTTGTTAGCTTTGATTAAACCTTGAATCAATTCATCTTGTTGTCTGAAGGAAAAAAAACACATGGTGGCACCTTGTTGTCTGGAATTGTGGACTCTGGCTCTGAAAACCACCTCTTTCCCAGCATCCTTTGGACTCAATGTGTTGAACAGAATCCGAGGAATACCAGTCTTGGAGTTGGACTGCATCAAAGGAAGCTTTCCATAGTTCTCCTTAGCAGTGTCACTGGCAGCATCGGCAGCAGCTTTGGCAGCTTGTTCTTGAGCGATTCTGGCAGCTGTTTCCGCTTTCTTCTTCTCTTTTTCCCGTTCCTTCTCAAGCTTCTTTAAAGCTTTCTTTGATAATGGTTGACCATCAGGACCAAGAACAACTTCTTGAGACTCGGATTGGGTAACTGGTTGAGAGTCCAATTTGATTTGTTCAACTTTCTCTTCAAGACTCATTGGAAATAAAAATCAAAGAAAAATGGTTACGAGCTATGTCTTTAAAATCCTCGAGCATTTTCATCTCTCTATTAAGCCAATAAATAATCTAAACCTACAACTCACTGTTCTCCAGGAAAAAGTAGTTGCCGCTCAGCTTCTGTTCCTTGTCCATTTGAGAATCCAACTTGTTAATTCTTGGCCGGAACGAGTTTGGATCTCTTCTAAATGTGACATTCAAGTTCTTCAAAAACCGGTTGCAACCAGTCAACAAAGACTCGGCTTTCTTAGCAACTGCGTTTTTAGATGGAACTCCTTCAAACACCATCACCTTGTCAGCCATGTAGGTAGCCATGATGAAATCGTGCTCGACAATAAAAGCGGTCTTTTTCGAGTGAATAATGAATCTTCTGATCACCTTAGAACAGATGATACGTTGTTCAGAATCCAGGTATGCAGAAGGCTCGTCAATAAGGTAAATATCGGCGTCCATACCAAGAGCAAGCACAATGGCCACTCTTTGTAATTCACCACCGGAAAGATGCTGAACTTCTTGATCAATAATATCTTCTATTCTCAATGGTTTGATCACGTCAGTATTAAATTGAGGATGCAAGAATGATGCCCTGATCTTCTTCAAGAACAATTGACGAACAGTTCCGGTGAATTTAGGAGCGATCTTTTGCGGTTTCATCGAAACGTTCAATTTAGGTGCTGTACTTCCTTCATCAGGAGCAATGGCTCCTGCGAGAAGCTTACACAGAGTGGTCTTACCAGTACCGTTTTCTCCCATCATCACAATAATTTCGCTGTCGGAGAAATCTCCTGCCTCCACTGTCAATTTGAAATCTCCTTGAGTTCTGGTCATGGTTGGGTATTCGAATCCTCTAGATTGATCAATGATTTGTCTATCGGAAGCATCTGCCAATTTGAACTGTAACGATTCAGTTCTGAATCTTAAATTCTCTGTTGGAATGTGACCATCCAAGAAGATATTGATACCTTCTCTGACAGATGCTGGAAGAGTTACCACACCGTAAACCGATGGAACACCATACAAAATGCAAACAAAGTCTGAGAGATAATCTAGAACAGACAAATCGTGTTCCACCACAATGACATAAACGGTTGGCTGCAAAAGTGTTCTAATGATAAAAGCAGCATTTAAACGTTGCTTCACGTCCAAGTAAGAGGATGGTTCGTCAAACATGTAAACTTGGGCGTCTTGAACACAGGTCATACCAATTGCAAATCTTTGTAATTCTCCACCAGAAAGCTTGGACACTTCTCTCTTCAAAATCCCTTTCAATTCTAAAGTATCCACCACGGTCTTTCCAGCGTCAGCTCGTTCCAATTTAGCTTTGAGAAGTTCTCCAACTTTGTTCATTGGTCCTTTGATTGCACGAGGAATGTTATCCACATATTGTGGTTTGATGATTGCCTTGATATTGTCCTCTAACACCTTTGTCAGATAATTTTGAAGTTCTGAACCTCTGAAATACTTTAAAATCTCCTCCCAATCAGGTGGATCATCATATCGTCCAAGATTTGGCTTCTCCTTACCGGCAAGAATCTTCAATGCTGTGGACTTTCCGATACCGTTTGTCCCCACCAAACCAAGAACCTGGCCTGGTCTTGGAGTTGGGAGTCGATGCAGTTTGAAAGAGTTGGCCGAATATCTGTGGGTGACCTCTTTCTCGAGATTAGTAGGCAAGTTGACAATATTAATGGCACTAAATGGGCATTTTTTAACACAAATACCACAACCAATGCATAAGGTTTCAGAAATGAATGCGATTTTGGAAGTTGGCGCCACTTCGATACAAAGCTTTCCGGTCTTCACCACGGGACATCCTTTTCGACATTCTTGTCTGCACTTTTTGGGCTTGCACTTGTCATCCGACACGATGGCAATACGGGTATTTTTCTGACTCATTCTATGTACTCGTTAGACTGAATTCTTATTGGACAATTGGTGCCAAAACGGGTCAGAAGTTGGAGAGTTCTTGGTCTTCAAAGAGTGTTTTGTTATACAAAAAAAAAATTTTCAATCAAGAGTTTTTCGCGCGCGGTCCAGGATTTACTTAAAGAGCAAAATTTGCCTGCATAATTGGACTGAGATTTATGATTTTAGGAATTGCTTAGAAAGCAAGCATTGTTGATTGGTGGTTGAAGCAAATCAAAAAATGGGGAACAGCATTCATAAAGATGAATGATCAGAGGATGAGAAAAGGAGCCTGGGATGAAGAGGCATATGAGGATGATTTGCATTATAGTCATCGATTCACCTTCACTCCTTCAATCCTTTTAATTGATCTGCTTCCCTGTTTAATGTAGCCATTAAATTAAATATAAAACAAAGTGTTTACCATGGCAACGACGGTTAATAACATTACAATATACAATTTTCATCCACACAACAAGGGTCAGAACTCAAATGGGGATTGAAAACACATGTCCTCCATGAACAGGACAATGTAAGGAATCATTAGTAAAGTGAGATTGATCAAAAAATCACCATAATAGGTGAACATAGCCTGAGTCTCACCTCTGAGTAGATATGGGCGTGTGGCGTAGTTGGTAGCGCGTTCGCTTAGCATGCGAAAGGTCTTGGGTTCGACTCCCAACTCGTCCAATTTTTTTTTTTTTTGGTTCTGTCTTTTTTTGATTTAAGCGCTATCGAGTTTCCCGATAAGGAAAGAGCCGACCTATCTGCGGGAACCCAAAACCGAGGATCTAACTATATAAAACCTTCTGTCTGCTACAATTTGATTATCTTTCATTATGACTGTTGAATCAAAAGAAACCTCCTACGTGTTCCAAAAGCAAGTTAACGACAAGGGTCTCCTCTGTGTTGGTACTAAGAACAATGGTATGTACCTCGTTCTTGAGAACCCAGTCACCAAAGAGCAAAAGGTTTTGTTCGATGGTATCTCTGGAGCTGCTGTGTGCTCCTTGGGTCATGGTGATGCTGAAATCACTGAGTTGATGGGCCAGTACGCCAAAGAGGCAGTCTACACTTACGGTGCTTTCTACGCCAACTATGCTGCTGAAGAGCTTGGTGAGTTTGTTTGCAAGAACTCTGATGGTGATTTTGCCTCTGCTTTATGGACTGGTTCCGGAAGTGAGGCTAACGAGAATGCTTTGAAGATCATGAAGCAATATCACAACGAATTGGGTCCAAACAAGAGATCTAAGTTCATTGGTAGAACACAATCCTACCATGGTTACACCATCGCTGCTCTTTCTATTGCCGATGGTACCAGAAAGTACGCTTACAGCGACATTTTGTTGGACCCATCCAAGACTCCAAAGGTCTCTCCAGTTTACCCTTATAGAAACGCTGAAGGTATGACTGAGGAGGAGTACACCAAGACTCTTTTGGAAGAGGTTGAGAAATGTTTCATTGACAATGATCCAACCACCATTGCTGGTATGATTATCGAAACCGTTGGTGGTTCTACCTTTGGTACCTCTCCACCAACCAAGGGCTACCTTGACGGATGTAGAGCGATCTGTCACAAATACGGTGCCCTGTTCATGTTGGACGAGGTTATGTGTGGTCTTGGAAGATGTGGATACCCATTCACCTACAAATCACCTGAATTTGGTCTTTCTGAGGGAGGTCCAGATCTCTGTTCTGTTGGTAAGACCATTGGATCTGGTTTCGTCACCCTGGCTGGTGTCTTGATCTCAAAGAAGGTTAAGGAGACTATTGCTAACGGTTCTGGTGCTATCATGGGTGCTCAAACCTACCACTCTCACGACTTCAACTGTAGAGTTGGATTGGCTGTCCAAAAGAAGATTTACAGAGACAACTTAATTGAGAACGTTAGAAAGAACGGTGATTACTTGAAGGAACAACTTAAGCTCAAGTTGGCTAACAACCCATACGTTGGAGACGTTCGTGGTGCTGGTAACTTCATCTCTATTGAGGCTGTTAAGAACAAGACTACCAAGGAGCCATTTGATCCTAAGGAAAAGGTCGGTCCTGCACTTGGAAACTTCTGTTTCGAAAGAGGTATGACTGTTATGGGAATGTCTGGTACTATCAGAAACGAAGTTCTCGAGGATGGAACCGTTATTCCTTATGGAGACCACGTTACCGTTGGTCCAGCTTTTACCTTCACCAAGGAACACTGTGACTTGATGGTCAACATTCTTGTTGGAGCTTTCGATGATTTGCTCGAGAAGTACCCTGTTGCTTAATTACACAATTTTGTTAGTTTATAATATGAGACTCGATCTTCGAATGTAGTGCCATTCCATCGATTTTGATCTTGCAATCTAGGTGGACCATGTTGTTCTATTGATGCCCCACTTGCCACCGTTCCATAAATACATGCTCCTTCCAAATCTCCACTCAATGCTAATTTGGTAGCAAAAGCCCCCACAAACGTATTTCCACAACCGGTTGGATCTATGACTTTATAAATTGTATCTGTAGGCTCATAATAAGCTCTAAACCATTTCTTGATCTTGCTGGTCATCAACAAACATCCTAGAGCTCCACATCTTAATACCAGAGCTTTACAACTATATTTGGAAGCAATTCGTTCACAATTTTCTCGATCCAAAGGCTCGGATTCTCCAACAAAAATGGCAGCTTCGGCAGCATTTGGTGTAAAAACGTCAACTTTCTGTAGAACTGTCTTCAATAAATCCCAATACTCAGGACCACATAGCTCAGGATTAGCTTCATATACTATTAATGGCAAGTCCGAACGATATTCATGAAACTTCTCAATTATTTCCAAAGCTCGTAATGAAGAATGTAACAAATGAATTGAACGACAATTGATCAGTTTATCATACTTTGCCAAATCCCCAACATCAATTCGTTTTTTTGGTGTCAGATACTTGAATTCTCGAAAATCGTTAGCTCCGTATCGATTCCATCCTCTTGTGCATTTTCGATTTTCATCGTATCGAAAAACTGCACCCAAATTCCATTTTTTCAACTCCTCTAATATGGCAGAGGGGCAATCATTACCAATATCTATTATACCCCCACATAGCTGGCTATGAGAATCACCTAATACCATCCGAGACCCCACCATAGCAAACGTTCCACCTCCGCCTAAAACATCATAAAGATCCCTTCCATCAGCAAAGTGAATCTCATCAATTATGAACAACCCAAGCGAACAAAAGATAGACATAAAGCCAAATTTAGTTGAAATTATTGTTTTATCTAAAGATCTGCACAGCCAAGAAAAATAACATCGAGCCATTTAGAAAATATCTTCATCTAATCTGGCAGCAGGATTGCTTTCGATGAAGTCCAAGTCGACTTTATGACCCAACAACTCTCTAATATTGCTAACAGCGTATTTGATCATAGTTGGTCTTTCCAACGACAATCCCCATCCCAAAACTCTCATGTCTTTAGGAAGACCTTGAGCTTCCAACATCTCTGGTCTAAACATTCCTGAATTTCCAATCTCAACCCATTTACCCAAACCATTGTGCCAAGCATAAATTTCGAGAGAAGGCTCTGTGTATGGGTTATAAGTTGGTTTGAATCTCAAATCATGAACACCCATCTTATCGAAGAATTGTTGCATGAAACCAATTAAGTCACCCAAAGTCAGGTTGTAATCAGCAAAAACTCCCTCGACCTGATGGAACTCTGCCAAATGCGTAGCATCAACAGCCTCATTACGGAAAACTCTATCGATGGAGAAGAGTCTGGTTGGTTTAGGGTCTGCAGCCAATTTCTTTAACATTTGTGAGGAAATGGCAGTAGTATGAGTTCTCAACACCGTACGCAAAGATTCGTCTTCCTTCCATGGATACCGGTATCCAATGGATCCATATGCTCCTTCTTGATGCACAAGTTTGATATTCTCCCAATATTCTTTATCTTCTGGTCTCTTAGCAGTGGCCGGATCTTTCAAATAGAAGGTATCTTGTAAATCTCTGGCCGGATGTTGTTGCGGAACAAACAAAGTGTCAAAGTTCCAAAATCCACTTTCCACGTATTGATTTGAAGGCATTTCAGAGAATCCCATACTGAAGAAAATTTGTCTGAATTCTTCTCTCACTTTATTTAATGGATGAAGAGCTCCAGAAGAAGGCATCACACCTTTAGAATCAAAATTGTATGGTTTGAACTCGGATTTCGACCATGAGCCAGTCAAAACCATATCGCTTGTAATATCTGTTTCCAGTTGTTTGATTTCCAAAGAGAATTCCGGTCCTTTGGTCACACTGAAGGTGAACACTTTAGATTGAAGAATCAACTTTCTCTTCTTCAACTCGGTCAAATCCTTCTTGTTTTCAAGACCACCAGTCTTTTGAATCGTCTTAAGTTGTTCTGCAGTGCTATCTTCAACATTAGAATCCTTATTCAATTTCACCACCAGTGTATCTCCATTTTTTCCAATCCACCCGTTCTTAAAAGCTCTACCTTGGGCAACTTTACCATTACTTCCCATGATTCTATCAACTTCTGAAATCTTTAAACCATCTAGAGATTCGGTAACTTTTTGTAATAACCGATATTCATGGGATCCATTAGTAACAATGTCCAAAGCTTCTTTGGTCAAGGTCCATTTGTCGGTTTCTTTTGTTTTAAATTCGACCATATTCTTTGCGGACAAAGATGTCAACGCAGCCTGAAGAGATGCTGTATCCACATCTTTGAAATCTTCTGATGTGTCAACAATCTGCTGTTTCTTATCCAGCGTTTGCAAAATTAAAAGCTGGAGGGACGACATGACAACAATTTTGAATATATAATATTCGACAAATTTTTTCGCACTAACAAATTATTATTATATATTTGATTTGATGTCCAGTTCAGAAAGCGCCCAGTATTTTTGTCATTGGCGCCATTGTAACGCCAATTTTGAGACTGCAATGGATTTCAAGACTCATATGTTGAATCATGGTATTGAAACAAATGAATGCGAATGGGTAAATTGTGGGAAGACATTTGAATCCAGTTCTCTTTTGTTGTCTCATTTAAATTTGCATATTCAAGCACCATATGATTGTTTGAGCTGTTCGAAACAGTTCTCTAGTCTTGAAAAGATGTATCTTCACGAACAAATTCATTCATCAAATTCAAAAGATTATCAAGATCCAATCAAATCTGACATATCTTCCTATAAGCTACCTAATCAACCAGAATTGCCTGCCAAATATCCAAAATTAGAACGAAAAATCCATTCTTCCTATCGAAAATTGTCTGGAAAATACAATCTAAACACAAGAATTGATATCGATTCCATTCCAGCTGAATCAATTGACCAATATTCAAGTCAATTGGAAGAATATTATAATAAACTCCAAAATTTCAACAGCTCATTGAATTCGGAATTACAACACTCTCATAAAGAAAAACAACTCTATTGGCTCAAAACTCAACATCTACTTAAATCATTACAACAATTCGAGAAAACAGAGTTGAATATTTGACCTCTATTCGTTTTTAAATTGTACAGTCTTCAATGGACTGTACAACTGGTTGTACAATTCATCAGGAGCGCTCCTACCTAGCAATCTCCGAGTATCAACAAAAGATTCATCCAGCTCGCCCAGATTACGAGCACCCAAAAGTCGCATGTCCATCTGCAACTCCTGCTTGAGGATTTGGATAGTTCTACGAACTCCTTCCTCTCCATAAGAAGAATTTGCAAATAGAAATGGCCGACCAAGTCCAACTCCAACCTTAACATTTTTACCACCAATTGCCAATGCTTTTAGAATATCGGTTCCACGACGGACTCCACCATCAATGAAAATCTCAAAATTTGGTTTTAACTTGTTCAATTTCTTCAACTCCGGAACGACCTCTGCTAATAATTCTATTGGAGTAGGAGCAGTATCCAACTGCCGTCCTCCATGGTTGGAAAGCACCACACCATCAAATCCATCATCAACAGCTTGAACCACATCTTCTAGTCGTTGAACTCCCTTGATAAGGACTGGCAATTTGGTCATTTTCTTGATCTTCTTCACATCTTCCCATGTCAATCTTGTATCAATGAATGCAGAAAGAGCTCTTGAGGCACCACTATCACGATCAACGTCATTATCTTTTTGAACATTTGATTCACCTTCATATTTGACTCTGAAATCCTTCTCTCGATTTCCAAGACAAGGAGCATCAACGGTCACAAAAATGGCCTTCATTCCAAGTCTTTCAGCACGTCTAACCATTTCAAACGCAACTTTTCGATCTTCATTAACATACAATTGGTACCATTGGGTTGCTCCAGGAATACGAGCATCGGCAATTTCCTCCAGGGAGCAAGAAGCCAAAGTTGAGATCATTTGAATGACTCCTTCTTTCCCTGCTCCACGAGCAATCGAACATTCTCCCTCTGGATGGCCAAGTTTTGCCAATGCTGTGGCACTAACATAGAAAGGAACACTGGTTGGAGTGCCTAATAAAGTGGTACTGGTGTCGATTTCACTAACATCCACCAAAATTCGTGGACGAAAATAGATCCGTTGGTAAGCATAATGATTCTCACGCAGGGTAATCTCATCGTCTGCTCCAGAAGAATAATATGCCCATGCTCCTCGAGGAAGTGTCATCTTGGCTACATATTCCATATCGTGCAGGTTCAATATATCATGCACTGAAGGTTTATTAGCCACATTTTCCAGCCTCATTTCCTCAGCCTCATCTTCCTCTAGTTCCAATATTGGGGCTTCTCCATCGAGAACACCGAGATGTTTCTCTATTGGGAGATACTTCTCGATCGTTCCCTTAGGATGTAATTTCTCGAACAATTCGGTGGCATCGTGTCCAGCATGACGAATGATTGGACTCCGACCACCAGGATGGTTAGGGATGAATTCAGTCATGTCGTAGACATTACCTCTGATAGACACCCAGCAATCTTGAGCATTGTCGTGTTTGACAAATTCATCAACAGATATTTTAGAAAAGGGTTTTGAAGGACTTTCGTTGACCAATTGAGACTGTTGGTTCCAACCATAGTAAACAAAAATTGTGCCTAATCCCGCCACAACTACTGAGCCAGAGTATCTGGCCGACCGTGGCGGAACAGAAACAGAGAATTGTCTAGAACATGTATTAGTCCATTTCGAGATTGGCCGAAACGACTTCAATGTACTTCTCCACATAGAAACAGAGTTGAAATAAGCAAATATAAACTTTTCAAGCTAGTTGCGGGGGAAGCAGATCCAATCAGGAAAGTTATTCTAGTCAGCATTAAAAAAATTTAAAAAAATAAGTGGACGAGACCGGAGTCGAACCGATGACCTTCTGCTTGCAAGGCAGACGCGCTACCAACTACGCCACACGCCCATGATCTCCCAGATTTTAACCCCAATCATTCATTATCAATCTCCGATCTTCAAATTACCTCAAACAAACATAAACAAAGCAAATATCCTTGTCTTATTTTCTTTTATGAATTCCATTAGGGCTGTGAGACGTCCTTCCAGCCGCTCATATCTGGATGATGATGAGGCCTCATCATTCGCTGATGAATCTTTCCAGCAATACAGCTCGATTACCGAGGAAAACTACATACAGGGCAGAAGAGCATCGATGAGATCCTCAATGTCTCAGCTGAATCTATTGAACTTGATTCCAACCAAAACAACAGAAGATGGTTTTATATTGGAGGTCGACACATCTATTCTCCAAGAATGCTGGTTGTTACTAGTCAGTGCAACCCCTCTGGTAATTACCTTCTTGCTTCAGTTCTCCCTGACCATTTCATCTGTGTTTAGTGTTGGAAACCTTGGATCACGACAGTTGGCTGCGGTCTCACTTTCCAATCTGCTCTGTAATGTGTCTGCATACTCGATTATACAAGGAATAGCCTCCTCCTTATCGACCCTTTGTCCACAAGCTTATGGTAGAAAAGATTACAAAGGAGTGGGGTTGCATAGTCTTCGATGTTTGGTGCTTTTGCTACTATTATACATTCCAATGTTTACTTTCTTGCATTGGGGATCTAAATCGTTATTGTTTTTTATCATTAAGGACGAGGAATTGAGCGAACTGGCTTCCTCTTACATGAAACGCCTGATTTATGGTATTCCAGGCTACGTTGTTTTCGAGGTTCTCAAACAATTTCTCCAGGCTCAAGGGATCTTTCATGCGTCCACAATGGTGTTGGTTCTTTGTGCTCCTCTCAATGTGTTTCTCAATTACCAGTTGGTCTGGAATCCGACATACGGTATCGGCTTTTTGGGTGCTCCAACTGCTGTGGTGATCACTGACTGGGTTATGGCAACATTGTTGTTTTGCTATGCGCGATATGTCAATGGATACCAATGTTGGTGTGGTTTTTCCTTAGACGTGTTCAAAAACTGGGGCCAGACTCTCAGGTTGGCTGCTCCTGGTGTGATCATGATCGAAGCAGAATGGCTCGCTTTTGAAATTATAACCTTTGCCTCCTCCAAGTTTGGTACAGAGGCTCTTGCTGCACAATCCATTATGACCACCATATGTTCCACCATCTACCAAATTCCATTCGCTATTTCGGTGGCTACCTCAACAAGAGTGGCTTGGTTCATTGGATCTGCTTCTAAGAATGCAGCTGTGAAGGCCACGTATGCTTCCTTGTGCATGTCAGTAGTAATTGGTTGTTCCAACGCTCTGGCGTTGCTTCTGACACGTAAATCGGTTGCTTCGCTTTTCTCCAAAGATGCTGACGTTATCGAGCTTGCCAGTAAGGTCCTGATTATTGGATTGTCCTATCAGGTCAGCGACGCAATTGCATGTGTCAGTGGAGGTGTCTTACGTGGTCAAGGACGTCAATATATTAGTGGATGGCTAAATCTTATTAGTTACTATCTCCTTGCTCTCCCTGTGGCTTATATATGTGGATTTTCTTATCACATGGGACTTGTGGGACTCTGGATAGGAATGATGCTTGCATTGGGAAATGTTGCTTTAGCAGAGACGTACTGTGTTTTGCATACTGATTGGGACATTTTGATAAAAAAATCCATAGAGGAAGGAATGAGAGAGCAAGTGAGTTTCCAGGAAGCGCTTGTGGATCAGGCTAGTTTTCAGGAGGTGTCTATTCCTGGAAGCGCCAGTTTACGGCCGGTCCGGAGCTACGCTTTTCTTCCAATCCCTGTTTAATGATATATGCATCTATTTAAATATATAGTCGGTCGATCGACGCGACATATTGAATGCCTTGAAAAATAGCATTTTTTAACAAGGCCTCTCTCTCTTCATTATGCTTGAGGAGTCCATACCGTTAAGCGCCCAATTAAACCAACAAGCGCTGCCCAAAATCAAGCTTCCTTCATTGTCATCGCTTGTGGATGACTTTTCTCTTCCTCCGCTTCAACATGTGTTAGTTTCCGAGACTCTTCCTACTAAGATCACTCTTCCTCCGTTGGCCCAATTGACTGAGTCGATATCTAATGTTATTGGGTCAGGATCTTTAACTGATGAGGGATTGGGAGGTCCATCGGGATCTGAGTTTAAGCGGTTCTCAGAGACTGAAATAGAATCCGAACGGAAACGGTTATCTGGAATAGTAAAACAAGAAGAGTTAAGACCTTTTGACAATCTGTTCCGAAGAATTGGGACTGTTGGGATTCCTAAAACGACTAGATTTCAAGGAATCAACCAATCTGATTATCTATTAGATGATGCATCCAGCACAGATCTTGAGCCGTTATTTGGTGAGAAGATACCTATTTTGAGGCCAACCAAGATTGAGTTTTCCGAGCCAATCAAATACATTGATTCATTTGGTGATCTAGGAAAGAAATATGGAGCTATAAAGGTGATTGTTCCCGAGAAAAAACAACATGTAAATTACACAGGTCGATTAAGAACAAAACGACAAAAGAAGACAATAGAAGGAGATTTGACACGAATCTCAAATTCAGGCAGCCGGTTTGTGCGAAAGAGAGATTTGATGATCAAGTTAGGGTTTCAACCTATATTTGATCATTCCACGAATCATAAATGTGGATATACAGATTCAGATTCTCAAACGTTTGTCAACTACGATTTTTATCATTGGACAGGTTTAGAGGTTGAAGATGATGAGGCTGAAACGGAGGATTTATACAACTTGGAGGAGTTTGATCGCAAAAGCAAAGCTTTTGGATTTGTTGATGAGAGCGGTTTCTGGAGCTCTGAATTCGAGACCGAATCTGCTATTGAGATACCAAATATAGATGAAAAGAAAAGCGAATGGAATTTCCGTTATTTGAGTGTTTGTGAAGGTTCATTATTACAATATCTGAATGAAGAAACAGGAGTTTTGAATCCAAAGTTGAATTTTGGAATGACATATAGTTGTGAATCATGGAAAATGGAAGATCATTTTCTTCAAAGAGTTGATTATCATCATTCTGGAGCTGCCAAATTATGGTATTTTATTCCCAAAGAACATCAAACCAAATATGAAGATTTATTACAAAAGAAAACCATTGAACGTTGTCAATTAAAACATGAACCTTTTAGAGAATTTCTGACTCCAATCGCCCGTTTTGATTCAGATATAATTATTTCACCTCAAGAATTGAAATCTAATGGAATTGAGGTTTTTTCAACTTATCAATATCCTGGAGAGATCATTGTGAAATATCCTCAAACCTACTCCTTTTGTGTTTCTTTGGGGACGACTCTTTCGGAAAGCGTGAATTTTGCAAGTCGTTTATGGATTGATAGTGTTTTGGAAAGTATTGAATGGATGAACGAACAAAAAATTGTGCCCAATTTCTCTACTTTCAAATTCTTGATCAATTTGGCTACTCATTGTGACAATCGATCAATATTGAATGTTTTAGAACCACAACTAGAAAAGCTAGTGAGCAAGGAACTGGAACTACGAGAAAGAGTCCGCGAAATACACTTAAAAGAAACTTATACTGGATCCAATGTCGTTACCGAAGCTGATTTGAAAGAAGCATTTCCATCATATATCAACATTATTGATCGAAAAAAGTCTTCAGAATCATTAAGCATGTCTCTTTCACATTTTTTACACACATATGATATTGCGAAACATGATTTCAAAGTTGAGCTGGTGATTCAGATATCTGATGAAGCTTTAAGAAATGTTCAACGATTGATCAAAACCAAATTGATTACTGGAGAAAAATGGCTAGAAAAGTATTCAGAAGTGATCTCTGGATACGATAAACCTTCCACTAAGCTTGTTCGACCAATTTTGATTGAAGGAGAGTCAATTTTTCATAGTCTTGATAATTTAAGTCCCAACGATGTTTCTGCTTATCAAGTTTATGATAGGCTTCGGAATTTCTACAAGCTAACTGAGGATTGGGCATCCAAGGCAACAAAATTTCTGCAATTCAAAATCTCCACCAGAATGAGACAACGAAAGGCGGATTTGAGTTCTGATCGAGAGAATTGGAATGAAATCGAAGATTTGGATCAATTATTAAAAGAGATTCCTCAATTGCCTATTTCTACGCCTGAGATGGATCAATTGATTGAATATTCCAACGAAATCATCAAATATAATGAGTTGGTGAGTCAATTGTTACAAAATCCTGACGAGAAAGAATTGGAGAATTTACATATTATGGGAGCTTCTTTCGGAGTGAAGTTGAGTTCATTCTTGTTGTTGGATCGTATTATCAAACGCAATAAATGGCTCAAGAAAACCAAAGAAATTGATTACTTCTCTATGGATACCTTTGAATTGGAGCAACTTCTCCAAGAAGGCCTTGAGCTTGGATCTGAAGAGGACTCTGAGATTATGGAGAAGTTAAGATTTACATATGACCAAGCGGTTGAAGCAAATAAGGAATTAACTGCTAGTTTGGAGGAAGTACTACAACTACAATTGTTGTATGAAAAATATGAAATGTTACCAATTCACCAAGAATTACGAGTCAAAGTCATTGGAATTCTTGATGAATATACAACAACATATTCTCAACTGGAACAGATTGCCCAAACAGTTCAATTACGTTTTGCTGAGATCACAGAGACTGATGAATTATTGAAAATGATTGATTCCAATCTTAGATACTTTGACGCCAATCTGACCATTACTAAATCAATGTTAAGTGAAATTGCTCAAAAAGTCTCCAAATATCCTCATTTGGTTTCTGAATACCAGACTTTACAATTCTATGAACATCAAGTTGAAGTTTGGTTTGAACAATTGGTTCTTTATTTTGGATTGACCAAGGTAAAGAAATTACGCACCTATTTTGAAGATTGGCAAAAGTTTGACAAACAGATATTCGCCGAAGAGCCTCAAAGCTCAAATTATTGTGTTTGTAGACTCAAACACGAGAATGGAATGATGATTGAATGTGAAAGTTGTGAACAATGGTTCCACTTCAATTGTCTTGGATTGGAGGAGAAAGACGAGCCGGATATAAGCGGATTTTTGTGTCCGATCTGTGATACTAATCGCAAGTTCAAATCAACACAACACCATTTTGATAAAATGGATAAAAAACCAACTTTGGCTCAATTAGTCGAATTTGTCTATTGGTCTAATTCACAATTGACTGTGCTACCTTCCGAATATAAAGATATCTTATTGATTCTTCGCAACTGCTATATGTTCAAATTAGGCATTTCAAACATCCTGGAAAATGACCTTAATGGAATTCTATTTGCTCTGCGCAAAATGGAAGGCTGTAGGGTCAATTTTGAAGAAGATAGACGTGTTTTACGAGCCAAAGTGGCCGAATTGATGCAAAGGGTCGGTCGACGCGTCGAGTCCTAGCCAATCCGCGAGTGAAAAAAAACAGCAAATGCACGGAGTTAGTTGGACGAACCATGTATGGTAGAAACATATATATAAATCAAATTCACTTGTCGGCCATCAAACCACCCTGTGGCCGACTTTTGTACTCCACGTCTCAAGTATTCCGGAACTCCAATCATTCTCATCAGCATACTCACTCGACGACACCCCCTGTTCCACCCCCATCTGGCTGGTCCAAAGTTAAGGACTTCTTCAACCCGCATCTTCCAATTTCTCATCTTGGAGGACATTCGCACTCTCATTCTGGAGGACATTCTCATTCGCACGATTCTGATTCCAAAAAACTGTACGACACTAAAGACTGGGCCAACGAAGGTGTCAAGATCACTTGGATTGGATTGGGTGTGAATGTGACTATGGCCGTTACAAAATTCGTCGGAGGTGTTTATTTCCATTCGCAAGCTCTTGTGGCAGATTCCATGCATGCTGTTGGAGATTTGGTCTCGGATGTGTTGACTCTTTCCACAGTGAAATATAGCACCATGAGACCTAATGAACTGTATCCGTTTGGCTTTGGAAAAGTCGAGACCCTAGGATCATTTTTTGTTTCCGCCATATTGCTGTATGCCGGAATTCAGATCGGTTGGAGCTCTTTGATAGATATCTTAACTCCGGTGCTTCCTCATAGCATCATGGACATCTTGGCTCAAATTCCTGTTCATTCTCATAGTCATACACACACTCATGTTCATGAAGCTCATGACGCGCACGGTCATGTTCATGAGGCAATTCAAGGAGCGGATATAAATGCTGCCTGGTTGGCTTTGGGTTCAATAGTTGTGAAAGAATGGGTTTTCCGTGCCACCTATAAAGTCGGTATCAAATTGAATTCTAAAGTGTTGATTGCCAATGCTTGGCATCATAGAGTTGATTCTATGACCTCGATAGTGGCCCTAGTGACCATTTCATCGGGTTACTTCCTGAATATCTACTGGCTAGACTCTCTTGGAGGTCTTTTGGTTTCCATTCTCGTCATGAAAGTGGGACTTTCCGGATTGTTCCAATCGTTTAAAGAGCTTATAGACAAAGCTCTCCCATCTTACGATCCAAGATATCTCAAATTAAAATCTGCTACTGAGGCTCAATTGGCAAGAGAACATAGCTCGCTTCAATTGAAAAAGCTGGCTGTGCTACCTTCAGGAACGAATCTGAACATGATTGTTGATATTTCCTCCAATCAGATAGATTTTTCCAATCAATTGACGTTAAACCAAATGAATCAGATTGGAGACAGTTTACGCAACCAGTTAAAATTGAACTGTGATAATTTGAAGTCGGTCTCGGTCCAATTTGTTAAACACTAGATTCTGTATTAAAACGAATATCAATTCCATCTATACCATGATTTTTTAGGTTTTTCTTCCTGAAGGTCACTAAACAACCTTCCCGTGAAGATATCCATGAGGATTGGGTTGATTCCAAATTCAATCTTGCCGGTTTTTAGGTAAACATGAAGCTTATGTCCTAGGAAGAAGAGTGCAACCACAAATGCTCCAAGATACACTTTGAAGAACTCTTCTGCAGAGGGACGGCCATTTAAAGGAAACACAGCAATCCAGAGCTGTGCAATGAGAACAACTGCTCCAAAAATGAAGCAAATCCATCCTCCAATCAATCCTGTAGTGGAGGCATAGTTGAGATGGTCGGTGGTTTGGCCTTGGGCCTCAAGTCCCTTTCTAAATCTGATCATAGAAAATCCAATAGAACACCATGTGAATAAAGAGCTCAAACCCGATAATGATAATAACCATGTGAATAGGAGATGTGCTCCATTACCGATCAAGGATAGATAGCTAAGACAACCAAAGGCAAGAGTTACCAGAATGGCCACCAATGGACGTCCTTCTTTATCAACATATCCAAAGATTTTAGGAGCCATTCCTGCTTTGGCAAGTGACACCAAGGTTCTGGAGGTTGCATAGATTGCTGAATTACCGACTGATAGAATGGAAATAAGAATCGCGACATTCATCAAAGATGGTAGCACAGGGAGTCCTGCATTTCTGATAGCAATAACGAATGGGGATCCATTAGCATTGGATTCATTTCTTCCCATCAACCGAGGTTCATTGTATGGGACCAAAAATCCAACCAAGGTAAGAGAACTGATGTAGAAGAAGAGAATTCTCCAAAACACTTGTTTCGAAGCCTTTGGAATGGATTTGATTGGATTCGGAGTTTCTGCTGCACATAATCCACATAACTCGGTACCACTGAAACTGAATGCAGCAGTGACAAACACTGAAACGATTCCTTTGAATCCGGATGGAGGAAATGGGCCAGGATCTTTCCAATATTTATCAAGAATAGGTTCCTGGCCCGTGATTCCACCAAACAATATGATCAACCCGGTGATCAAAAAACCAATGATTGCAATAATTTTGGTGACGGAGAACAGGACTTCTGTAAAGCCATAGATTTTCACCGGAAGCATGTTGATTAGGATCATCATGAAGAAAAAACCAGTGATCAAATAGCCATCTCCAATAGGAAATCCGTCCCAAAATTTGAACGTGATTGATGCTGCACTAAGTTCTAATGGAAGAAGAACCAACCATTGCATAACATAATTCCAGCTAATTGCAAATCCCCAACTAGGATCGATGAAAGTAGTGGCATAATATGAAAAAGCGCCAGGAACAGGGAAATTGCAAGCTAATTCGGCCAAAGAATGAACCATACAAAACACCATAATAGAGATTAATGAATAACAGATCAAAATACCACCTGCTCCTCCATCTCTCAAAGATTGGGCCGATCCTAAAAATAATCCCGTACCAATAGATCCACCTAACGAGATCATTTGCATCTGAAATGATCCCAATTGATGTTTTAATGGAACATCGTTTTCTCCATTAAGCTGTGCAGGCTTGAAGGTGTTCAATTTACGTTGGAACCAATTGACCTTGTTAGTTGGTTGCAGACTTTGTTGTATAGAAGCATGATCATTAGATGAAAGATCTTTGTTCCTTGTGTCACTTGAGCTGATTGTCTTTTCCAAATCGGACATATCACTAGGTA
Source organism: Ogataea paradorogensis (assembly GCA_030555885.1). Classification (NCBI taxonomy): domain Eukaryota; kingdom Fungi; phylum Ascomycota; class Pichiomycetes; order Pichiales; family Pichiaceae; genus Ogataea; species Ogataea paradorogensis. Next base: position 336,260 of record JANIVN010000009.1, read on the forward strand.
CTCGACAGATCTCACATATCTTATATCAACATTACTATTGTGTTCTGTTGATTATATGTCCTGGTTCTACTTCAGATTTGACACGATTTTAAGTTGACAGTTGTTATAAAAAAAATATTTAAAAAAATGATAATCGAATTATTCTATACATTTCTCTCAACATGTCGATCAACACTTTTGATGCCGAGACTGCTGACAACCTTGAGGACATTGAAAAACAATTTGCTGTGAAGGCAGTTCAACAGATGGAAACATATTGGAACCTATTACATTCTATTCCAGGCACAAAACTCAAACTGACGAAATATGACGACGAAATCATTCAAGAATTGCTCAAAGACTTCCCAGAATTCGCTTATCCATTGGGAGTTGCTAAAATTAGTGAGGAACACATGAAATCTGCTGCTGGAAAGGCCCGTTGGCGGAATTTCCTCAAGAAATTCGAAGAGAAAGTCGAAGATTACAATTTTGGTACTCTGCTACGTTCAGATGCTTCAAAAGAATATGACCAAGAAGGATCAATCTTTGTGGTTAGATTGCAATTCTATGCTATCGAGATCCTTAGAAATAGATATGGATTGAATGACTGGGTGAGTAAGCAAAAATTATAGTATAATTCGTTAATATTAAGCTATATCTAGTTCATCTTCTTCACCAACTCGTTGATGTAGTTCTCTCTGTTACCAGTAGAACCACCTTGGATGAAGTGTTGGAACTTTCTTCTGACACCCCAGCCTCCGGATGGGTTGGAGAGCTTGAATGGCCACAAGAAGTTGTTGGCTTGCTTGAAGTTTGGACCAACAGTGTAGATTTCGTGGATCAAATCCTCAACAGAAACGATACCGTACTTTCCAAGGGAAGCCTCGATGATGGCGTTCTCAGAAATTGGGATTCTTTGCTTGTTGACCTTACCGTAACCTCTCTTGTAAACGAGTTGTCTAATGGTGGAGAGAGATGGGTAACCGTAAGCAACATATGGCTCGACCAACTTGATGAGTTCGGAAGTGGCCTTGGTGACCTTCACGAAAACACCTGCATTGATTTGAGTCAATCTGAGCAATTGCAAAACCTTTCTTGGCTTTGGAGCAATCTTGTTGATACCCTTGATTCTGACGACAAAAACAAGTTTTGGCTCGGCCTCGACGTAGTAAGAACCAGAAGCTTTAGCCTCTCTCTTAGCAGTGATCAAAGCCTTCTCAGCGTCAGCGTATTCCTTGGTGTAAGCCTCGGTTCTCTTGAAGATAGCAGCTCTCTTCTCCTTGTTGGCCTAAAATAGTTAGTAAGACAGAAAAATATTTCAGGGCTTCCCAAATCAGTCCCGAAAGATGGTTAACTAACAAGCTTCATTGCCTAAGCTAGCCGTTCACTGAAGGTGTTCATCATCTGATGGGAAATGCCTGGAATTTGGAGTGATACATACAGCTTTTCTAGCCTTTCTCTCGACAGCCACTTGTTCAGCGGTCTTGGAAGCCTGTTTGGCCTTCTTGATTTGAGACTCTGGAGTAGCAATTCTGAGTGTTAGTAGAGGGAATCCAGAACAAGTTTCTGGAGGTTGCATGTGTGAACGCAATCTCTGATACATTCCCAATCAAGAACTGCTGATCTAGCATTCTCGAGATGTAATGTCTTCAGAGAGAAGCGGTAAAGCCAACTTCTCTTTGGAATCACTTTCATTGCAATCTGGTTTCAGATACGCAACAATACCATGTCCAAAGACATGAAAAGAGCTGTCAGCTGTATCCCTTAGGGATTACAGTGCGTTAGACAGTGAGAAAAGTACGAGTGTCAAAAGACAACTTGTAATAATCTCAAAACCATACCATCAGTATGAGTGTCATATCACCAAAAACCATCCAAATCCTTGTTCATTAAGAATCAACATACGGAGCAGCCATTGTGAAAAGTTGGTTGAGAATTTTCGAAAAAGCTTGAAAAGTTTTTATAAATCTTCATCGTAAAATATTGTTTCACGTGACTTTGAACAAGGGGTTGAAGCCCTTTTTATTTACCCCAGATGAAATTCCAGGTACTGTATTTGGATAATCATTGCAACTATGACCGAAGTTTTGTCTCGTGGAGCCTTTCTTTCCGGCCATGAGAAAGATTACAATCATGCTACCGATGACAAGTATTCTCAGTTAAGAGAAATGGCTGACAAGGCGATTCAACAGAAACAACGGTTATCCAGTCAATCTCAACAAGCTTTTAAACAAGGAAATGGTGCCGAGGCTAAACAGTTATCACAAGAAGCTGCAAAATATGCCGAACAAGCTGAAGCTTACAATCGTCAAGCTGCTGAATACGTGTTCAAAGAGAACAATATGGACTCCGATAACAACGATATAGATTTACATGGACTTTATGTTAGAGAGGCAGAGTACATCTTGAAACAACGCATAATCAATGGTATCCATCGGGGAGAACCTAGATTGGAGTGTATTGTTGGTAAAGGGTTGCATTCCAAGAACGGGATTGCCAAGTTGAAACCTGCTATCGAAGACCTTTGTAATGAAGCACGTTTGAACAACTATATCAATCCTAAGAATACCGGAGTCTTAATTATTGAGCTTACTGGAGCACAGATTCCATCTTCTTGGAATGACATCAATCCTAACGGAATCGGGGCCATGGTTGAACATCAAAATGTTCAGGACAACGACCATGTTCCACCAAATCCAAACGGCCAACAAAATCACCAGCCTCAATATCAACAACAGACTCACCAGCCACAGTACCAACAACAGCCTCAATACCAGCCACAACAGTATCAACAGGGCCAACAACAGTACCAGCAACAATACCAACAACAATACCAACAACAAGGACAACAAGGCCAGTCAACTGGTGGTGGTGCACAGAATCTGTTCAATCAACTCAACACCCCTCAAAACCAAAGAATGGCTCTTTCTTTATTCAGAGCTCTTTGTAACTGTCTTAAATAAATTGTATAATAATTGCTTATCTAATTTTATGTTTTCCGAGCAAGAGGAATTATTACGACAGTTCCAAAACATATCCAACTCTCAAATCCCCGAAAGCGAGCAGATAGCGTTGCTGGAATTGTACAATTGGAATTTGGAATTGGCTCTTATTGAATATCAGCAATTGTATCCATCACGAACAAGTTCTGAACTTAACAGACAAAGAGGCGAACAAAGAATGACTGAATCTGAACCCAATAGTGGATCCAGTTGGTTTGCCAACTTATTTACACGTAATGAGCCTTACGTCTCTCTAGTTCCAGGTAGTTATCCTGTGATTGAAGAAACACAACAACCTTCGAAGCTCCATCAGATGGCAAACAATATGATCAAGTACACTATGGATGGTTTAGTTTTGTTTGTTGTTGTTCCAGTTTATGTGGTGATGAAATTGATAGGATTGATCTTATTAGCTCTCATAGGTGGGATCTTGCCAATATTGATGAAACTACATCCCAATAAATATCATGTGATTCGAAAGCAATCCGATCCAGGAGATTTGGCCAGAAGATTTATTATCCATTTTGATGAATTGATTGAGAATCGACAACGAAATGTTGTTTATGAGGACGAAACAAGTGACCTGATTGGTCAAACAAATTCCATGGAGATTCAACGTCCTGATTTTCTTGAATGTGCATATTCCCATGCTCTTCATTTCGCCAAAAAGGAAGCTCGTTGGCTCATACTTTATATCCACAGTGAGGAACATCAAGACACAAAATCATTCGTTGATAACGTTTTAATGGCTCCAGAATTCTTGGAGTTTATAAAGGAAAAAGACATGCTGATTTGGGGTGGTGATATCCAAGATAGCGAAGCATATCAAGTTGCTAATCAATTCAAAGTCACACAATTACCATTTTTGGGACTTTTGTGTTTGACAGTCAATGAGACACCAACCACCTCGGGAATACAACAATCGCCACCTATATTATCATTGGTTTGCAAAATTCAAGGTCCTACTCCGGTCGCTAAAGTGGTGGCAAAATTTAAGAAGAACCACACCAAATTCAATCCTACTTTACAAACTCTCCGTGCAGAGTTTGAACGACTACAAAATGACCGTCAAATGCGCAACTTACAAGATCAGGCATACGAAAACTCGTTGAGAAGAGATAAGATGCGTCGTCTTGAAAAAGAACGAATTGAACAGACAAAACAACTCAAAAATCAATGGCTCAAATGGAGATTTTCAACCCTTCTTCCAGAGCCACAACAAACAGCAACCGCTAAAATAGCCATCCGTTTTCCGGATGGTAAACGAATTCAACATAAATTTGATAAAAGCGCTAAAATTGAGGAAATATATGCTTTTGTCGAATGCTGTCATCTCAACAAGGTTGAGATCTCTGATTCCGACACTCTGACACGACCAATTGGGTACGAACATGAGTATGAATTCAAAATTTATACAGTATTTCCTCGGGATATGGTAGCCGTTGATGATGAACAGGCCATTGCAGATTGTCAATTAGTTTATCCAAACGGGAATTTGGTTATTGAAATAGATAGATAATGCACATAATTTCAGGTTTTTTTGGCCCTTTTCTTGGACTTCTTTTTGTCTTTCTTTTTCAATCCAATTATTCCAGTCTTCAAGACATTGGTATAGTCATTCCAGAATGATTCCAATTGATCAGGGGGGATTTCTGTACTTAGTTTCACTTTCTTCGATTTGTCTTTGTTTCCATCTGTAACTCTGATTAGAATTGAATATGAATCTTGAGTACTGACTCCATCAATCTCCTTATTTATATCATAGGAAAGACGTTTTTGGGTGAAATAGACCGATTTCCCCGGATTCTTCTCCAATAAAGAAGTAACTTGCTTCAAAAACTTGACGTTAGAACGTTTCAGATTGGTCACTTACCTCCTTTCTATCCAATCTGGTCATAATGATTAATGTCGAAACAGTTTTTTTTTCTCGCGCAACATTATTTCTTGTCATAAATTATATAATGCCACCACTTTGGTAGCCATTCCATTGGGAATCCCATAAATTGGGTCCAAAGGTATAACACGATTGGTTTGAATATCTTCAACAACTTCAGGATCATCAATTCGCTCACTAATATACTCTCCGGAATCATAGGTTTGATAATGTTGTGTCATACTCAAACCACAGAGAACATAATTGGTATGATAGAAATCTGATCGTGCACTAGGTTTATCCCGTAAACCAGCAGGATTATCTTGACAACAACAAAGAATGTAGTTTTGTAATTGAACCCGATTCAGCAGATCTCGTTCGCCGGTAGCAATCTCCAGAAATGGTAATATTCCACCAACCCAATGGCTGTAACATCCATCAACCAATTTATTAGTTCTACCACTTAATCCGCCCTCAAGTGCGTATTGTCTTTCAACAGTCCAACTCACTAATCGATCCAAATCAATCATGTCTTTCAATTTCTCCGGACCTTGTAGTAAACATAAAGCTGCAACACCACAAAAAGTATATCCACCATGAGCTTCATCACCAGGAACACCAGAAAACCCTCCTTCATAAGTTTGACAGCTTGCAAGCCAATTCTGAGTGTTTTCAATCAGTTTCTCGTCCAGAATATCCAATAAACTGGCGGTGCAAAGAGCACAATAAACAGCTCTCGTATCTGATTCTCCATTATGATGCATTATGAACGAACCATCTGGTTGTTTTAATGAAGAAAGCCATTGATAGATTTTTCTCCGATCTAATTTCTTCAATGCTTGATGGCTTTGTGCCACAGCTAAAGCACATAATCCAGCGTAAGTAGCTGCCATATGAGGATTTTGACCGTATCCTCCTCCAATGGCTCCGGATGTTTGATCCACGCATTCCAAGATCTTGTCTCCTACACGTTGGCTTAATTGATCAGAGATCTCTCCACCTAAAAGAGCTTTTGAATTGATCAGCCAGTAAACAATCCAAGGTTGAGAAGCATCCAATGCCGAAAATGGAGCAGGTAGTTGATGTCGTAAAAAGGTATCAACATATTTAGAGTGACGTCTGGAATTCAGAATGGGATATTCATTTTTACCATTCAAGATATCTTGATAAATCTCCAATATATCCATTTCCACCTCCAATTGATTTTCGACGGTCTTAGATACTGACTCCTTGGCTCTAAAACCATCTAATTTATCATCAGACTCTACCAATTCATTCAACTTTGTCAAATTCAACGATTTCGTGGTCATCTTTGGTAAAAAATGCGCAAGATACCGGATTTGAGCGGCAGTCTTGTTGCTCATTCAAAAAATGTTTCAAATTTTAGATCCCAGCACAGCCCGAGAAATCTTAAATCAGTTTATTAGAGCTCCCGATTTCCAACGTACAAATAGATTGTTTGACTAGATTGATGGTGATGAAGTAAGTCGATGCTTTGAGGTTTGAGTATTCAATGAAATAAGCATACTTTTTGAAGATTCCAGAGGCTTTTGAGTTGAATGAATTTGAAGTAAGACTGAAATCAAATATTGAGTCTGTTCTCACTTTGATTCGAACACAAGAGTCTCTAGAGATTGTGAATGAGTGCTGAATATTTGATTGATGCATGAATTCATTTTTCTGGATAAATAAACCCAAACTTGTGGATATACGAGTCACTGATAATGGAGATTCGCTATTGAAGAGGATTTTAAATACACCCAATTGAGCAGGATGATCTGTGGAGACTATTGCAATGTACCGTTTTGAAGGATCCAAAATGGTATTAACCACCATTGAATTTTGTTCATATTCCAATTTCTGGTCAACAGTCAAAGATTTGGAGTTGAAATCGATAATGTATTTCTCCTGAGTCTCGAAAAGAAGAAAGTTCACCAAATCGAAACTGAACAGACCAATTTGGACGTTTCCATTCCCAATGATCTCAAATTGAGGATTATCGATATAACTAGGATGAGACCAGTTACCGCCGGCAGTCATTGGAGTCCATCGATCGCTATGTTCATAAATATGTTTGTAAAAGTTGGAAGGTCTGGAAACTTGTACTTTCTCAGTAGAATAAATACCAACAGAGTAATTAGTATTTGATGAAGGATTGGTGATCAAAACACCAATCAATTTTTGACCACTGGTCATTTTGATACGTGATAGGACAAATCTCGACTTGTTACTAGCACTTTTAAAAGCACAATGGTGGGTTCTCAAAGACCATAATTTTTCTCCATTGGTATCAAACCATTCTATTCGTAAAGACGATTCCGGATGATTCAAATGACGTTCAACAAGAACAAACACAGTGTTATCATTATTACCATTGATTAAAGTCACTTGAGGCATATCGACAACTCCAAAAGGTTCTTTTTTGCAAACAAAATGAAGACGCTCTTGATATTTGAATTTTGAAATGTTCCAATTTAAATATAATATATTAAATGGATACAAGTCATCAAATGTAGCTAAACGTGGTTCCTTGCGCCATGGATTCTTCACCAAAAATCTGTATTTATACTGAGCTTTCTCGTCCGGCTCGATACCTAAAATAGCATAATCATGATTGGGAGCCAAATTGTATTGCAAACATTCGTCACCAGTCAAATTTCCAGTCCCAATACCCATCAATACGTCTCCAGATTTGTAATAAGTTGCCAATTCATCTGCATATTTAATAGTCAGTTCATCCACCATCACATATTCTGGCAGATATCCAGTTAAAATATATGTATCGGTTGCTATGTTGGATCCTGCTAAATCAGATATATGAGAAACATTATGGATTTGTAAATATGCTTTTTCAATAATTGCAGGCCAAATGAGCATTTCATTGGTTTCACTCTTGACATGACGTGAATTGTCGTTGGGTAATGAACTATCAACTATCACTACTCGTTGACATCCATTGAATGTAAGAATGATTCCAAATCGAGTATTATTAATATTTGGATGGATCAAGCTTCGTAAATCAATGTTGTGAGCTGATGCTGTGATTATTGAAGATACAAATGAACAATTGGAGAGTGACTCTTGATAGATATCATCAATTCCCTTATCTAAAAGATCAATTGATTTTGTATGATAATCTCCAAGAAAGACTCCTATTTCAGGATCAAAAGGATAGTAAGTAAGTTCGTTTCTCGATAACATCCATTCCATCTTTTCATTGATATTCAAAAACCTTTTCTTTCCAGATTTCACGTCTTCATAGAGTCTCATCAATTTGTTCCCTAATGCCCTCAATCTCCTCGATTCCAATCCGGAATCCAAAACATTATTGAATTGCTTGATCAATCCAATCACTTCTATTGGTTGAGAAAACGCGTATTTCAATACTAATTCATTATATTTAATTTGAATATCCTCTAATTGTTGATATATCTCGTTCATAACATTAATTATAGTACTAATTAAATATTTCTAAACTTGTCCAGCCCCAAACATAAATTTGATACCACGTTCAAAAACTCCTGTTTTCTCCTTTTTCGCAGATTTAGGAACATTGATCAATTTGGTTCCATCCATCAACCGGAACCTTCCATCATGTCTCTCTTCATTCGCTCCTCCCTCGGTAACAAAAACTTTAGATAATCCTATCTCTGGCAGCTTTTGATCGCTCACTAATTTCACTAATGACATCGAATACCCTATATCTTGTGTCTCCGATATACTTGAACCCAACAATTTCTCCAAAGAAGATCTTGTATATGGAACAACTCCTATAATTGCTTCAAAATCTGTGGTTTGATTATTTTCTCGTAAAGCACGAACTGCAGAACTGGAATTATCGTATGTGAATTTCACCCACTGAGATCCAACAAAAACTGGGTAATTCTTAGTTTGAGGCCCGAATCTGGTTTGTCCAAAATCCTCTAGAATTGTGCCATATTTAGTAAATTGTTCAACAACAGAAACAAATTGACTATCATCATATCCATAAACTATAACAGCAGTTTCTCGAATTGCTGGCTCCAAATCTTGTTCCTTCTCCATAATAAGTTCATTTTTTCCAACCGAAAAAGGAAGATCTGGTTTTCCAACTTCTAATGATCCAATTGTAACCCTACTCCGTTGAACTCTATTGAAAACATTTTTGTAATCATTTGGATTACTTTCGAATTTTCCAAACCCCGGATTATTGGCTAATAATCCATTGCTTGAATTCTCATCAGTGTTCATTTGATCAAACAAGGAGATTTTTGGTGGATTATCTTGAAATTCATCCACTATTATCAATTTTTGATCCGAATTAATCGAATTATTAGCCATTCTTTTTCTTTGAACTTTCGTTTGAAATGGTAATGCTGGTGTATTCGTACTACTCGCGTCCTCATTTGCCGTTCCGACCAAGTTTCCCGTTCTTTTGGTTAATTTTGTAGGTAGACTGCGATTTTTCAATTTAGTAGTTGAACCACCTTGTAAATTCCCCGTTCCTCCCAATTTCAGCCAATCTGGTTCCTTATATATATCATCTTTAAGCCTATATTTGGAAAAACGAGATTCTTGAGGTTCCACCCCTGAACTTTGAGACATGTTGTATTGTCTATAAACAAGATAGTATATATATTTTTTTGTTTTCCTTCGCGAATAAAAAAGGAAGTCGATTCAATCAAAGAAACCAAATTTAAAGGAAGCTGCAAAGATAGCCAACTAGACTTCCTATAAATGCTCCCAAATAAGAACCGACAAGTAATGTGATTGGCCATTGTTGCCAATCTCGATCCCAATCCAATGGAATTGGAGTCACTCCTAGCCAACAACCAATTATAGTACCAACCGTAAGCATATAGATCTGGTTTTTATAGAATCCTGGCATTTGAAATGTTATTAATCTAAACCAAGTGTTTCCAGCATTATCATCAGTAAATTTGTAAGTCAGTAGAAGTGGAAATACAGCGATCAAGGAGATATGAATCGACAAGTAAATAGTTTCTTGTGTTAATGAACCGATCGGAGCACCAAATAAAATTAACACAATGAAAATGGGGATAGAAGTGAATATTGATAGAATCATTGAGATCATCATATACATCATTTCTCCACCCGATGGAAACATTGAATTCTTTTGTTTTCTGGTTTTCTTGATAGATTGTAATATTATCATTCCAAAGATCCATTGAATCATTAACAAAGCGTATAACGAAGATTTCAAGGCCCTAATAACATCAGAATTAATATCGAATTGATAAAATAATCCATAGATCATTGCCAAACATTGATATGGAACAAGTTTAAGCAATGAGATGGGTCTTGCCAATTCTTGTAATTTCTGTTCAAAATCATCCCGTTTATTACCGATCTCTGCCGAAGATCCATTATCAAGACTAGAATTCCGATCCCTAGTAAATGACACGCTTTTCTTCACTTTCTTTTGAGAACTCTTCATTTGATATTGTGCAATTTACACGTTAAAAAATATATATACATCTTTCTATAAATCATTTTTCGGGCAGTGAAGAGTCAAAGTTGGTCTTACTAGTGGTGAAGTATTTCTCGAAAAATCCGAGCTCTTCGAATTCCAACACATCACCAGGTCGTTTGGCAACAATGGACCACGTAGTTCCAAAATGAGATCGTTTCTCTTGAGTAATTTCCAATCCTGATTGGTCCACCAACTCTCCAATATCCAAATTCCATCTACATCCCCAAGATTCCGAATGTTTCTTAGCTCTTCGGTCTAATTGACTGTTGATAAAGTCATAAGAACCTCTTCCATGTTCTACAAGAACAATTCTGCCACCAGGTTTCAATAATTTCATCATATTTTGTAAGGCTTTGATTGGATCCTCATGAGAACATAATCCAAAAGTTTCAATAATTGTATCATATTTCACCTCATTACTGCCTTGTAAATTAAGTAAATCTTCTGCTTTTCCAACCACAAACTTGACCTTCTTGAAAGCTGGCCATTTTTCTTCAAACTTCTCATGAGCAACACTCATCATATTAGGAGAGGTATCTAAAAAGGTATATGAATCCAATTTTGTAGGATCCATATATTTGATATTTCTTCCTGTCCCTGAAGCAACTTCCAAAACATCGCCTTTACAATGTTTCATCAACCATTTCCGTTTGGAACCCATAAAGGAAACAAATTCCTCTGTAGAAATATCCTTATCATATTTTTCAGCAATATCATCATAGAATTGGGTTAAATCTTTTGGATCTAAAATGGACTTTTCAAATGAATCATCTATTTTACCATCAATCTCCTTGGGATCGGGATTGAAATACTCGTCTGAATGCTCTTTCTTCCATTCTTCTCTCAAATGATGATATGCTGTCAATCTAGCCATATCTGAGGTTCTAATTAGATCTCCACTCAATTCTCGAAGTCTTAACTTTTCCCATTCACTTAATGATTCACCTCTATCTCTCTTATTCAACAAATCCTTCTTCTCAACATCTCTTTCATATAATTTACCAAAATACCGGATTCCATAGACGAAAAACACCAAATATAGAGCAAAATAGTATTTGGTAGCTTTTCTATTGAAATCAAAAGTATCAACAATAGCTCCATACTTTCTAATCCATGATCCCGAATTCACCGCTTCTTCATATTTCTTTTGGTCTGCCTCTGCTTTCAATTGTTCAGGAGTCTTGATCTTCCGTGTTTTGTATCGAAATTCAATTTTATTAGCCTTTTGAGCCACATTTCTAGTCAGATTCCAATCAAATCTCCGTCTCAGTAAGGAAACTCTGCCTAATCCTCCGATTCTGCCCAAAATCATCTTACGATGTTTTTTTTATGAGTATATTTTTTTTTCCTCACAATTTTATAACTTAGATTGGTGATTTGGACCTTTGTTTATCAATCCCAAGTTCTTTGCAATTAAATTTTTGTCAAATTCACTTCTCATCGTTGAAATCTACGACGAAAAGAGACTTGAAAACTCATATCGCGTTCAGTTTTGCTTTCTCAGACAAAATACTATCAATCATATCAAGAATATTCTCTGTCGGCCAACCAAGAGACCTTCGTTAAAGCGGTATAGAAATAGAGATTGTCCCAATAAAGTCGATCCGTATCTTTCAACTTAAACAATGGATCAAAAAGGTATAGATCAAATCGTAGGGTCGTTGGAAATCATCTACAATCCTCAATCTACCAATGAAAACCGTCATAAGGCCCAGGAATTCCTGGAAACAATCAAACAAATTCCAGAGTCTCCTTTCTGGGGTTACATGTTGGCTCTTCCGGATAACAAACATAACTTCATTGTGAGACATTTCGGTCTTAATCTATTGTCCAACGCCATCATCAAAGATTATTTCCTTTGGGATTTAGATAAACAATGCGCCGTGAAAAATTGGGTTATTGAACTCGCTACTAAGGTCTCTTCCTCAGATCCGCATTACATGAAGGAAAAAGTCGCGTTTTTGTGGGTAGAGATAGCAAAAAGATGTTGGGGTTTATGTCTTTCCAAAGATGATAATGAAATAACTTTAAAGGATAAAAGTTATACCGAGCAAGAGAAATTACAAAGTTGGGCCTCTATGGATTCCAATTTGTTGGATTTATGGAATCACAGTATCATTACAAGAGAATTGTCTCTCATTATATTCAGAGCTTTGTTTGAAGACGTTTATCTTCTTGATGATCCAGTGGTTTCACATAGAAACAATGTTTTATCCTCTCTATGCCCTGAAGTTGTCACTTCTGAACAGATCTTGTTATTGAAATATGAACCAAACGAATCACTGAGGACATTTGCAGCATCCAGTGAAGGATGGCTTATCAAATGGGCCAATCTTTTACAAGAATGTATTGATTACATGCTTAACAATCCACAATCTGCTTCGGATGAACATTATAAGAATTATTATAACTTTGCTGTCAAAACATTGCAAGTGTTCAAGACTAGTTTATATTGGGTTCTACCAATAGCATTCCGTTCAGCAGGAGTTCTCGCAAAACTCAGCAATATGCTGAAAATTGACGACATCAAATTGAAGACGCTTACAGTGGATTGTTTGCAGGTCTTGTTCACTAGATCATATTCTGAAGAAGTGGATTTCAATGAGGTGATTGGATCAATATTTCAAACAGAAGGATTGGCAATGCTTTTTAAAGTTTTCAAGAGCACAAAATTAGACCCCGACGATGTGGATGAGAACCAGTATACCTTATTGAAGAAACTTGTGGAGATGATTGTTGGACTGAGTGAATATTTCCAGCTGACAGAGACTAATAGCAAATTAAAGCTTCCAGAGACCTCAGATGTGCTGAATTATTTCAAACTTGTATTAGAAACCACAAAACATGAATCTTTAGTGATATCAGGACTCTCTTTACAATTTTGGTGTTCAATGCTCCGAATTGATGAACTAAGTGACAAACCCGATTTTGAACAAGTGATGCCAGATCTTTTGGAGACAACAGCGAATAGACTCATAAATTATTCGGACTTTGACGAAGATTGTGTTGCAAGAAAGATTTTGGAAATAGACTTTGAAAGTCAACCAGAAGCAACAACTTTTTTGAGCAATTACAAGAAACTGAGTGACGATATTGTGAGAATTATCATTTGCAAAAAGCCAAGGGACGGATTACAATGGCTTGCTAATCGTCTTAATAAGTTTTACTCTTCTTCCATCGGAGCTCAATCTTTGAACGATTCAAAGTTAATTTACAAAGGAAAAAATTCGGAAGCATTCATCTATGGTTATTCACAATTTGTTACCATTGAAGCCTGCGTGAGAGGAATATCTAGATGGCTAATTTGGTGTCAAGATGAAGACTTAGAAACCAAAAAAACTTATCTGATCAATCAGGTAGATGAATTATGTCAAATGTTGTTGATGATGACAATGAAAGATCCTATGTTATTGAGAAAACAGATACAAACTTTAGTCCAATTCACTCCGCTGCTGAAAGACACCTCAGACACAATGTTTAAAGTTTTAGAGAAGGTGATGGAGTCTTGTACATTTGAATATCCTCCGGATGCTAGTGATGATGAAAGAGAGTTGATCAGAGACTTACGAACGAGTGGTGGTACTGAGCTGAATAGACTAGCATATCTGATGCCCGAATCACTCAAAAACATTCTATCCGAGCTTGAATCTGCCATTGGAACGATTTTGAGTTCCAAAAAGTTGAGTGATCATGAAGCTGTGGCTTTCAAATCGTTCTTACTAGTTGTTTCTCAAAGATCTTCAATTGAAAATAAGGCCGAAAGATTTAGCAACATTGTTGATCCTGAATTAGTGGCATGGTCTGATCCTGCAACTGAGAAAGGTCTTCTAGAACTTCATTGGTTTATGGAAAGACTTGGGATTGTTCGAATTGCTGACTATTTTCAGTCCAGGGGAATCACAGCCAATACAAACTTATTACAAGCAGAGATGGATGAGAGAGGTCGCAATCTCAAAGTGGAATTGAAAGACCATTGGTCATCGGTTTTCCCCATCAGAGCAACCAGAATTTTTATTCAATACAGCATCGAAAAGCTTGATCATCAATCAACAACTTATCAAGATTTACTCCAAATTTGGAAACCTCGGATCAAGCCTATTCTACCCCATATCTTACAACTGATCTATCAGATACAGGCCTACCACAATCCTGCTAATTGGACCGGGTTGCCATCCGAGGTTCAAGCGTTTGTGAAATATAGTTGCATGGAACGTTTCTGGCAACAAGGAGTTTCAATTCAGTCAAAAGAATCATTCATGGATGAAAGTGTCAAGGCAATGCATACATTGAGAGATTTTGCTGATAGCGTTGGCCACATTGTGAGATACACCAGAGAGTACGCTTATTTAACAATCAGTTCCATTTCTGAATTGGAAGAAACTCTATATGAAATACCTGATTGTGCCAACTTGTTATGGAAAGCCTTGACTGGCGAGTCAGTTGGTATAACTCTTCATTCATGGAGACATATGATTAATTTGGTGATACGAAACGTGATCAAAAATTGTCCTATATCTTATCTAGATTCATTTATGGTTCAACTTCTTCCACAAGTGTTCAGCACTGTTGATTCGTTGCTTACGTCTAAATGGGATCTCGTTTATCGAAAGGGATTACAATTGGAAGGTAATGAAAGCGATGAACAGTTAAGTGAAGAGATGATGGAGGAACACATGTTGAGACAATTAACTGCGGTGATTGACAGAATGTTGATTGACTTGGTTGGTCAACAAGCACCAAGCACTTTGAGCGAAAGACATGTGAAAACGCGTGAAATCATATTCAAGGATTTGAATCTACTGGCCCCATTGATGAACCTTCTGTGTCATATTATTAGTATTAAAGATACTAGATGTTCTTTCAATGCAATTTTGATTGTTAAGCATATGGTTCAAGATCTTATCGCTCTCAATAATGATGCGGTGGATAAATATCTTTCTGAAAATGTGATCGAAACTCTCCTCAAAGTTTTGGTTGACAAGTTCTATGTGGATGCGCATCCAGAAGCAGCTTATACACTGACTATATTATACATGGGACTGAGATTTAAATCATCTCATCCTGCAATGATCTTGCAAAAGAGTCTTCAAATTAGCAATAAGGATATGAGTCAGTTTGAAACGGTATTAATGAATTGCAAGAAATTACGCGAAAGACGTAATTGCCTATTGCAATTGGTAGAGACAGTCAGTGGTTCCGGTGAAGACTCGGACGAACAAAAAATGCGGGACAGAAAGAAATTGGTCGAAAGTGCTCAACAACGCCGTAGTAAGAAAGGAGCTGACGATGATGTTATGGACGACCCGCTGACCGAAAAGACATTGAATAATATGTTTGGAGACGATATGGAATGATAATGATTTAGTCTGAGTTTAGTCTTGGCCTGGATTTTGTTCCTGTTTCCATACACTGTTGAGAGTGTAGATCGCATTTTTTTCGAGTTGTTCGTTCCAATTTGGATAAATTTTCTTCAACATATCGATAAAGCTGTCTTGATCCAATTCTGCCATTGTTCTTCTTCCTATTGAGTATATTAGCATGTTATCATCGGAGGTCTTACTTGCTGTGGTAACACGTCTTTGATTTTTCGAGCTCGTTTGTGAAACATCTAATTGATTGAGGTATTCTTGTTTGACAAGGAGAAGCAGATAATCAGGGAACGTGGTCCCCAAAAGTGACACTGTTTTTGTATTATTGAAGTCTAATTGAAATTTGGTCTTTAAAATGCTCATTAAATCCTGTTTATTGATATTATTTTCGTTCATCAAGATGATTGCAGTTATTAGAAATTTAAAACCTTGCGAAATCAGCTCCGTTGCAGGTTTTGGAAGTCCAGCACCAATTTGAAGTAAAGATGATCCAGGAGAGATGTAATCTTTCAGGTCAACGACTGAAGTGATTGGTTTAGATAATATTTGGAAATACTTGTAGATCTCCTCCTTAAATGATGAAGATAATTTGTTAACCAAAATGTAATCATCCGATCCCAATTTTGGGTCCTGTCTGGAAGGCAATTCAACGAATTCCAAACCAAATATACCTTCAAAGGTACTTTTGATCTTGGGAAGAAGATCTTTTTTAAATTGGATTCCATGACCTTTCTCGCCCTCAGCTTCCATTAACTTAGCTATCAACCCTTTATTCAAAACTTGATATTTGTTTTCCATTCCAATTATTGAACGAACAAATGCTTTAGTCAATTTATCAACTCGTTGCTGTTTAATAGAGACTTTTGATGAAACAACAACTCTATCAGCATCGTCACCTTCATCGGAGCTTGAACTCGATTGATATGTCCCCATTTCATCTATCTCAGTACGTTTAGATTTACGAACAGGTTCCTCATAATCATCATCTTCTTCATAATCTTCGAAACTGTTCCTTCTCTTGGGCATATTAAAATTGTATTGTTTTTTTTTTGAGTGTAGATTATCAATATCTCTCCCCCCAGCTTGTTTAATGTCCAATCAAATCAGTCAAGCATCAGGACCCCGACCGGATACCAAAAGATCTAAAAAGATCATCTCATTGGTGGTTTCATGTTTTGTGGCATTGGCAAGTGGAACTCCTTATCTATTTGGTATATACTCCGCTCAAATGATGACTCGATGTCAATTCACAGCAGAGGATGCCAGTTTCTTAACATTTGGTTCAAACATTGGATCTTCTTTTGGAGGATTAGGTGCTGGATTGTTTATTGATAAATTTGGACCCAAATATGCCATTCTGGTTGGAGCTGTATTGGAATCAGGAGGATTCTTTATTCTCTATATTAATTACAAATATCAACTTCATCATCTTTGGATTTTGATTTTTGCAATGGCGAATGTTGGTTTGGGTTCAGTGATGCCTTATTTCTCAACTTTGAAAGTCGCAACCGTTAATTTTCCCAAACATAAAGGAGCAGCCAATTCATGTCCTGTTTCAGCTTACGGATTAGCTGCTTTGATTTATGCTTCAATATCAACATTATTCTTTGCTGGAAATACTCAAGGATTACTGAAATTCATAGCAATATTCTCAGGGTTGGCAATTGGTTCAGGATTCTTCTTTGTGGATTTATATGAATCAGAAAGCATGGGCGAAGAATTAGAAGAAGAGTCATTAGGAATCAAATATCTTTTGAAAGGTCATCGTGGTTCGTTTGCTCAATTGAATCTCGCCCGTAAAAACTCAAGTTCAAGTTTGTTTTCAACCACATCAGAAGTATCTGCAATGTCTGTTTCATCCAATTCTTCAGGAACTTCCACTGTTACCAATCATCCAATTACAATTAATTATAACCCAGGTACAAATTCTCAATACACACGTCCAGATAGTTATTCACCAACATCAACGTCACCATTAGAATTCAAAACAAAACAATCAATAGCGCGGACCAACTCATATAGGAATGCATCCTCACTTAGCAATTCTCCAAGAAATCCTACATGGTTTGGAAGTCTTTCGAAAAAATCATTCAAAGATGAAGTTTTAGTAGATGAAGAAACACCGCTGATCCAACCAGATTTCAGCCCATTATTACAAACACCACCGCAAACACAACAATCCGAAATCACAGAGAGTGTTCCATTAGATACAGCAATAGACGTCTTCAAAAAACAGAAGACGAAGGCTAAAATTGTCAAAAAACCGCATATATGGAGTTTGATAACCAATCGAACATTCATTGCTCATTATGTTTTGAATGCTCTTTATTGTGGTACTGGACAAATTTACATTTTTAGTGTCGGATATATTGTCAAGGCACAACTGAACAAAAACATGAACTTTTCACCAGATAAGATCTCATCATATCAAGCATTACAAGTTTCATCTTTATCAATGTGCAATTTTCTTGGACGTTTAGTTACAGGTCCAATTAGTGATTATTTACATCGTCATTTGAAATTTCAGCGGATTTGGGTGTTAATAGTTGCTTTGGTGTTCAATATCTTAAGCAATCTTTCATTGTTACTTTTCAACAGTGTCAATGCATTAGTTATAACTTCCATGCTTGTTGGTACTAGTTATGGAGCTATTTATGGTACAATGCCTGCAATTGTGGCGGACACATTTGGGTCTAAGAATTTTGCAACCACATGGTCAGTATTGGGAACTGGTTCAGTAGGAGTCTTTTTATTACTGAGTGATTATTTTGGTCGTGAATATGATCGTCAGAGTGAATTGATATTGAATCCAGATGGGGATCTTGTTCGAGCATGTATGAAGGGAAATCGGTGTTATGACAATGTGTTTAAAATCAATTTCATTGTGGGATTGATGTTAATCATGGGATATTTGACTTTAATCTATTCAAAGAGAACCAAATAAGAATCAATGACTTAATTGATGAGATTGGAGATAAAGTTATCACAGGATGATTTTGTCTCTTCACTTAGAGATGTTTGTATTCAATTTTATGGAACATTTTCGCTCATGATGATTTAGTAAATAAGATTGATTCTTCTTTACCCTTGTAAATTTATGTAATCAAAATCTTTTCGATTTAATGTTTAGATCTCAACAGAGAAATATATCGTTTCAATCGATTCTTTCGTCATTTAGAAACATCCGTAATGCTGAGGAAGTAAACCGACCATTGAAAGAACTTCCCCAAACTACTGGAGCAGGGGCTTTTGTGGAATCTGTGGATTTTGAAGTGCTCGGAAAGACCTCCAGCATGTTGAGTATCAAATTGCCCAAGTCATCAATTTTGAACTTGCGTTATAATAACAGTAACCAATCAGTGATAGCTTTAAATGGTAAGGTGAATGAATTGGTTGTGGAATTGGGCAAAATTGAAGGCGGATTAATCTTTCAAAGATGTTTCAATGGATCTGGTCCAATGTCGATATTGATGGCCAATAAATTACAAAATGCCAACTTTTCGATACTTAGTGCAGATAAGACAGTTGGATGGACCGTGAAACGTGATAATTTGGTTGCATGGACGGGAAATTATTTGAATTTGACAGGACAAAATCGGACTATCAATGTTATTGGTTCCGGTAAACTCGTTTTAAGTTCTCCGGGACAAACATTACAATTGACTTTAAATGAAGGAGAAAAAATGAATGTGAATCCATCCAGTGTAGTTGCATACACAGGATCCGAACCTGAAGGAAAAAAGAGTATTGTTGAGTTTGGTATTCCCAAAATTGGCTTTGGTCTCAAATTGTCCAATTTTATACAATCGATTATCTCTCGATTAAACATCAAGATACCCCGGATTAAGATTCATCCAATGGTGATCAATGTTTACACGTGGATCATGGCGATTCCTAAAAAGGTCTTTCTTAAGCTCAACACTGGCAATCCTGATTACATGATAGAATTCGATGGACCTCGTACTTTGTTGATCAGTAACGGAATCCATTTTAAGGACAAGATTATGACCGAGTATGAGCTAGAAAAACTTAAAACTTAAATAATAGATGTATGATACCGCAAATTATTTCTAAACTAGTAAGAACAAGAATTCGCCCTTCTGTTGAGGACTATCGAGCAGTTGAACACAAATTGAAGAGTTCCAAATGGTATTTGAATGATGATTGTATTTCTTCTTATCCTGCTAAACAATTACACGTGACTATCCAATCGATGCTTGATCCAGGTGCGAAATTTATGGGTGGAACAAGCTCCAAATTGGATGAGACATTTCGTAAAGGAAAGAATGTTCCATATGGATACTCATTGATATATTGCAATCCTATATCTGCGGAGAACGAGTTGGGGTTTGATGGGTTTGATAATTATCATGCTCCAGCCATTGACCAAAAAGATCTCTTTTATCGAAGAATGTGGGTTGGTGGAGAGTTTTCATATAACCAAAACAACATGCTGAAGTTTGGAGATGAGGTCAAATATGTCGAGAGTGTTGATAAAATCAAATCGTACAAAAACTTCGAATATATTGGTCTTGATTATGAACGAAAGTATTCAACCAATAATGAATGGTCAGTAATTGAAAATAGAAAGCTCTATTACATTCAAACTGGTTACAAAGAAGAAAAACATCAATTGGTGGAATCCGAACCTGATCATACAATCATTGTTGCTCCATCTAATATAGCTACCTTCCGAATGAGTGCTTTGATGTTCAATTCTCATTTGATACATTACAATCCATTATATGCATCCAAATATGAAAATTATCCTGCAACAGTTGTTTCAGGTCCATTATTATTCCAAATGGCAATTCAATTTTGGAATCAACAGAACCCTGATGACAAGATTTCTAGTATTAAATATAAGATCACCAATCCAGTGTTTTGCAATGAGAAACTCCAAATTTGTTTCAAGAAAATAGATGAATTCAAACACAAATTATGGATCAATGGACAGGACGAAAACGTCTGTTTTAATGCAATTATTCTTACTTCATAAGCTCATCTAGAATCAACTCTTGTTGTTTCCATTTTTGCCATTTGGTAGCACTTTTGCGATCCAGATCACAAATTACTGCTCTATGAGTATTTAGGTCTATGAAAACCGTTACATCGCGCAATGTCATAGTTTCACAGACCTGTTCATCCGGTTCTTTAACTAATTTCATTAATTGTTCATGAATATTGATTGATTGTTGTTGAGCTCTTCTCAAGGTTTGAAACAATTCCAAATTCATTTTTAGTGCCTTTTCAATTCCTTCAATCGAAACTCCACGATTTCGCAACTCTTGTTCAACTTCCCGACTCCAAAGTTGTATTCCCGATTCGGTCAACAATTTTAAAGGACAAACCACGAATTTCTCTTTTTTATGATTTAACAACGCACAATTTCGACAAACCGTACTTGATGAATCCAACCATTTTGGTTTGAGCTCTATAATCAATTTCTCTCCCAAATGAATTATAATATGTTTATTGACCTTGATCTCGGTAATCACATTAAAATCTAGTAGATTCTCCATTAAAATCCCATATCCATCTTTCATAAGACTTATTCCATTACTTTCCATGTCCTCAAACTGTTGCAATGTAATATCAACAAGTTTCATATCAATAATCCATTTTCTCAATTCTTTGAATCTCTTCACGTAATCAATGATTTCTATTGTATTAAATCGTTGTCCAGCTAATCGAACTCGTACGACTTGATTATCAACATTTCCATCCTTTCCATCTTGCAAAAAAATGGCGTTGGCAGCTCCTTTACGAAAGAATATAAATCCCATATATTAATCCAATTTAGCACAGCCCTAGAAGATTATCTATTGCATAGAAATTATATCTTTATACACCTCGATGTACGAGTTCTTACCGAGTCTTTGCATAACCTGTTTCTTACGATCATCGTTAAGATTCGTAAACCGATGGAACATATTAAGTTCAATGAAAGGTCTTTTGATCGATGGCATTAACTCCGACAATGCTCCAATAGCATTGGCTTTAGGATTAAGACCTAACCAATGTAACTCCTTATCATATAGATAATTTTGAACAGAATACAATCTTCTATATTGATATTCATTCACAGGAATCACCTTGTATAAAGAACCATCGATATTACTTCCAATGATCTCATATCCAAGGTCTGAATCGCTGGTAAAGGTATCAACCATAGAGAACATTGATCGTTCTCTAGCAACAGATACCATTTTGGTGGTATAACCATTGGATCGGAAAACCGAACGACGAAGTAATTTGAATCCTTTCAATGAACTTCCATCATACGGATCGTATTGTAAAACGTGGAAAATAGAATCCTCGTCGGCTATCAAAATATGCAGGTTTCCATCATGGACCAAAAAATCGGCAGCTGTCAGATCAACTTTTCGTTCGTCCTTGCCCAAATGAATCATTCTATATGGAGCAGCATCAAACCCATGTAAAGAGACGCTCTGGTATGAATCTCCGATCAAAACCATATTCTTGAATGTCTTCACCTCCTTTGAATAGATAGAAGTATCTGTGAAAGCCACAGGAGCAACATTATCATCCTTTTGAAGGGTTCTGACTAATAACCGTTGACCTTGAACGATAGCAAACCGTCCACTAACATTACTAATCGCCAGAACAGGACCTCTAGCTGTCTCTGAAGTTATAAGCTTCAACCTATTCTTGGCCTCTGGTCGCCCAGGTTCAGGAACAATGTCAATGATTTCAAATACTTTCCACGATCCATGAGTTGATAGATCCTCATTTCTATATCTTGCAGTTCCAATAATCACCACATTCTTCGTCGCAATGGTTTCCGACACTTTAACTTCAATTGCTTGAATTGAGGTTACCATTTCATCGTATTCTAATTCCACTGAATCTATAATGGACCAATTGGAAGGAGAAACTAAGTGAACTGTTCCCTTGACAACGGTTCCTTTGAGTGTTCTATCTTCCCTTAATCCTGCCAAAGGCTCTCCGTCCTCGTCAATTGCATTATAAGGTCCTTCTTCCAAAGTGGAAACAATATATGTGTTGGAGATCTTATGATATTCAATCTTGTTGATGGTTTTCTTGTTGATGTTGTGTTTAACAATTGGAAGTCGATTTGAATACTTGTAGTTTAGATCCAATTGCGAAATACGACATGACTTCGTTTCATCAATAGAAATCAATCCATTTGGACATTTATCGGTGTTGAAGTCAGCAAAATAAAGAGCGGATTTCTTAGTAAATTGCAAGAGTCTTGGAATACTATTGTGTTCCTTTAATATCACAAAAGCACTGGCTCCAGTAACTAGGACCGCTTTGTAACCTTGGTAATTGTCTATACTGATCAACGAACGCTCAATTTTGGTGGCATGAGCATATGCATTGTCAGGCGCTCCAACAATTGGAAATTGACACATCTCGTTAATTTTATGCAATTTGTAAGTTCTCTCTGTTGGATCGAAAAAAGTTTGATAAATCAACACTTCTCCACCGAAAGTTAATGCCACCAAATAATCTTTGGCATTATACTGACTTCCCAATTTGCAGAACATGATCTGTTTGATGATTGGATCCACATCTGCCTCATAGTTGACATCCATCTTGTTCAAACTTAAGAACTCTGGAAACTTATGGATGTCTGTAAACTCAAAGGCTTTTTCCTTATGATCTCTTTGAAACACTAACAATCTATTATCAGCAGTCGTGAGCCAAAACAATGTTTCTGTTTTCAAATTCTCATTTTCAAGAATCGGTTCACCTTCATTATCTCGTTTGGTAGCTCCAGTTCCAACATGATTTAACAAGGATGATTCGCAAATCCAGCCGTTGGTGAAAATTAAATAGTTCAACAAAGCTGGAAGATCCAGTTTCTCCAACTTCTTCTCCTTGTACTCCAAAATATCTAGTTCACCACTTTTCATGATGACAATGATGTAATTTCCATAAATAAAGGTGGAATTGATCTCAAAGTCATATTCCATCGAAACAAGTTCGGAAAACTTGAACGAAAATATAGTCACCTTGTATGGGGCAACCTGAACAATATGGTTCTCTGATTTAGAAGGAATTGTTCCAAATTGAAGCGTGTATTGCTTATTGTTGAAATCTTTGGAATACAAGTTCTTATAGTTCTTCCTCACCTGGAAAACATCGGTCTTAAAGTTGGTAAAGTCTGTAGTGATCAGATAAACGGTTTGTCCATCTTTATTCGCTAAAGTCCACACCTTGTCGACATTTGAAAATTTCAAGGTCGATTTAACAATTGGTTTGATTGTTGGAGAATAAACACAAATACTTCCATTCGTATCAATTCCACACGATCCAACAATCACATCTTCATTATAATTTGGATTTGGAAGTCCCATTATCTTTGGTTCCGTGGAAACAAGACCCACTGTGAAGTCATTTAAAGGCCCACAATTCATGATACTATCCATCTTTTTAAATTGCGAGTTTGTTAGCGAGCTTGTATCATTTATACCATCTTCATCATCATATAACCAATCATCATCATCTTTAGATTCTTTTTTCACTCCCCCATTTGTCTTTTTCTTATCAGGTGGTAACACTCCGTTCTTGTTTCCAATTCTAATCAATAATGAATCTCCACCTTGACAACAAACAAAAAATAAATCTAATGGAGTAATTCGAGAAATCATTATTGGATGATTAACATCAATTCCTTTGTAATTTTGTCCGTCTATTTTTTGAAGACCTGTCAAAGTTGAATTTCCACCAATTTTCTCGAAATTCAATTGATAAAACTCTCCTGATTCAGCTATCACCAGAACTTGATCATCTTTCACTAATTCCACCCTAGAATTTTCCAACTTCAAATTGAGTGTGGATTGATCTTTAAGTTTGAAATTAGAAGTATCAACAAAATACTCATTGGTATAAACACCTCTAACTGATCCGAGAGAATTCATATGAATGATTTCATTCGATCCAACAAGTAAAAATCCATTTGTAGGACTACTTAATGGATGAATATAATCCAAATCATATGGGAGATTGTTTAATTCCATGATAGTGGAGGCTTTCTTATTCTCTAAATCCAATGATAAAACAATCACCTTTAAATTGTCTTTGACTTTGGCAAGATGCCCTGCCCATGATGGCGATTCTGGAGCATATAATATTGCAATGGTTGGATCTCTATAAGAATGCAGAAATTGATAATCAACGATGTTTTTTATGTCTGAATGTAAAGAAGTTGAATTAAGAACAAAACTTTGATTGAACACCTTTTTACGTCTCTTGACATCTCTAGCATCTTCTGTTTCTTCTCTTGGTTCTTCCTCATCCAGGAATTCCTTATAAAATGGTAAAAATGTAAACAATTCATTCAATCTCAAACAAGTGCATAATCCATTAGGATCTGTCCTATGATGGATACTAGTTTTCTCGAGATTTTCAACAGTCAACGATTCTAAAGCAGAATCATAGAAATGCAAGCTGACTGTTGAAATAGAATCTATTTGTACATCCCATTTGACCAAAGATAATTTGGCACGTTTGGTTGAAATGATCAAATAATCAACATCTTCATTTTCGTTGGATCGAAACTTGTCGATGTTTATTATTTGTCCATTTAATCTGTATTCTCCAACTAACGACAATTTGTATTGTTGTTCACGAATCAAATTGGCTAACATTCCATCCCCCAAAAACGATTCTGACCCTCCCAACATTTGATTCATTTCATCTTCTGCCTCCTCGTCTTCGCCGTCCTGCAGCTCGAGTTCGACAATCTCAAAGATTTGAAGCACATTTCCTTTAGAAATTGCCAAATTATGGCTTTTTGATGAAACGAAGTTACAATATGTCGAACTGAAACAAGTTGTTGGGTCAACAAATTGATGATAAGTATTCATTAGTGGAAAACAAAGAAAAAAATGGAAATGGAAATAAAAATAATTTGATATCAAGTTATATAATTCAATTCACCTTCTCAGAAGTCCATCCATATGTTGAGGCCAATCTCTTCTGTAAATGTTCACCTGCTGTTAAAGAAACACCATGTTTAGCCAATTGATAAGCAGCACCACGTCCATTGATTGCTGTAACAGCCTTTGATGGAACTGGATCAAGTAAGGTATCATCTGCTGGATGAACAAATAAAACAATCGAGTACCGAGGTTTTCCTTGAAGAAGTAATTTTCGAGGGAAACGAACTCTATGAACAGTACTTCTCAAAAGACCATTGGTCCAATAACACAATTGATCAGCAATATTCACAATCAAAGGTGGAGCTTGACCCAATTTTTGGTACTTTTCAGAAGCCCCAACAAAAGGAACTGGCTCCCATTTGTGACTAACAGGTGATAATAACTCTAAACCATCCTCATCCTGTCTTTGTAACAATAAAGTGACACATCCATAATCAGTGTGTGCACCAGCAACATTGACAGCTCCACATGTTTCAAGTTCCTCCTCTGTCATTCCTTCCTTAACAGGGGATGGATAATGAAGTAAGCGGAATGTGGTTCCACTATGTTTTGTTGGATCATGACGAGTGGTAAACCAATCGATTCCTCCCTCTGAATCTTCAATATCCAACCCCATAGCCAATAAACGAAGCATCTTGAAAAGAGTTTCCCTAAATTGGACCAAGGCAGTCTTGATAATGATCTCATTCTCTGGCTTTTTGAATATTTCAGGAACGTCTGAAGTTAATTCTCCTTTGCTCATATCAACCTTTGCAAAATTGAAAGCTTCTTTAGGGTCTCCTATAGGTTTTCCAAGATCGTCCTCTTCCAAGTTCTCAACTCCAACACCCGTGTATCCTTGATTAGATTCGTCGATTTTGAATTTTTGTTTCTCTTGAACTGGAAGGTCGAAGAAGTCTTTAGAAAGATTGAAGAGCTCATCCACTTCTTGTTGACTCATTCCATGACCCTCGATCATCAAAAATCCCTGAGTAGAAGCTGCATGGAGCAGTTTGGATGCAGTAGCTTTGTTGATCTCGCTGATGTCAACGATCTCCAGTGGATTCTCGACAACACTCATATACGGTGATTTCCGAAGATTATTTTCTTATCTGAAAAAGCAAAATTTTACGGCTTTTTTGGAGAATAAAATGAACACTCATGATTTATACATATTATAATATATACCTCATAGACTGTAAGCTTATTTCTTAGCAGCCTTTTGAGCGGCCTTGGTGACCTTACCGGCACCAGCAGCAGCCTTCTCAACAGACTTAATAACACCAACGGCAACGGTTTGTCTCATATCTCTGACAGCAAATCTTCCCAATGGTGGGTACTCAGTGAAAGCCTCAACACACATTGGCTTGGATGGGATCATTCTGACAATGGCAGCGTCACCAGACTTGACGAACTTAGGGTTGTCCTCCATCTTCTTACCAGATCTTCTGTCGATCTTCTCGAGCAACTCATCGAATCTACAAGCAATATGGGCAGTGTGGCAGTCCAAAACTGGAGAGTAACCAGCAGAAATTTGACCAGGGTGGTTCAAAATGATAACTTGGGCGTTGAAAGAAGCAGCACCCATTGGTGGGTCGTTCTTGGAGTCACCACAGACATTACCTCTTCTGATTTCCTTGACGGAGACGTTCTTGACGTTGAAACCAACGTTGTCACCTGGAAGACCCTCAACAAGCTGCTCGTGATGCATCTCGACAGACTTGACTTCAGTGGTAACACCAGCTGGGGCGAAAGTAACAACCATACCAGCCTTGATGACACCGGTCTCGACTCTTCCGACTGGAACAGTACCAATACCACCAATCTTGTAGACATCTTGCAAAGGCAATCTCAATGGCTTGTCAGATGGTCTGGAAGGTGGCTCAATGGCGTCAATGGCCTCCAAAAGGGTCTTACCCTTAACAACACCGGAAGCCTTGGTCTCCTTTTGCCATCCCTTGTACCATGGACAGTTAGAAGAAGGCTCAATCATGTTGTCTCCGTTCCAACCAGAGATTGGGACGAATGGAACAGTTTTAGGGTTGTAACCGACCTTCTTGATGAAGTTGGAGGTTTCCTTGATAATCTCCTCAAATCTGGCCTCAGACCATTGAACGGAGTCCATCTTGTTGACAGCAACAATCAATTGTCTAACACCAAGGGTGAAAGCCAACAAAGCGTGCTCTCTGGTTTGACCGTCCTTAGAGATACCGGCC